>JAUIMM010000160.1:600000-1132500 GCA_031769625.1 Taudactylus pleione
ATTAGAGTATCTTTAGCTAGTTTCATGCAGTCGGCTCACCTTTGTGGAGGTAGATTTAATGGAAATATTTTGGTTTACATTTCCCAAAGCTTTCCTCTGCAAATTCATTTTGGGCACATTAATACGTTTCACAGCTCGCAGATGTGACAGTCTTGTAGCTGCAAGAAAACACATTGTTTCTAGTAATTGGACCATGTAGGATCCAAGTTACAGTAGCAGTGTTAGACAGAAGTGGGTGGTGTGGAGAGACTGAGAAGAGGCAAGTGATGTGGGACAGAGGATGTTACGAGCCAGCCTGAGAAGTGGCAGCCTAGGGACAAGACTGTTTCATGTACATTTAAACAACTACAGTACTGCAATAGAAGGAGGCCAACTTCTGATTTTTCCCTAATTTGTAACACAATGGAAGCCATACACAGGCTGATCCCTGACTGGTTAACTGTGCCCCATTTTTTTTATTTAAGGTGGTGTTTTTGGGACCTTTCTGGAAGATGTACACAGCCATCCTGCCAACTGTCCTATAGGAGTGGATTATAATTTAGTGGATGACAGGTTAGAGTGTGGAGTTAGACAAGAATCACTCCCAACCTCATCTATTACCATTCATAGGGCTGATTGAAGGAAATCTAAGACTAAAAAAAAACCCCATCTGTAACCACAAGGCCCACTGGAGCAAATTCTGATACAACCAATATATAAGTTCGTAACCCAGTTTTAAACATGGTTGCAAAGTGTTCATTGGAGTTCCCAAGAGATACTTACATGAGCCTTGATTAACTTTGGAAGGGAAACAGAAATTCTCATTTTCTTTATCAGGCTGCTGGAATACTTCCATGACTCAATGCCAGACTTCAGATCCTGGAAACAGTACAAATAAAGCTTCAGACAGGACAACCCCAAAAATTGCCATCTCAATGAAAAACTTCTGGCATAACCAGGGAGAAGGCTGACAAATGACTCAAGTACTGGCACTAGTGTTAGTGGATATATTATACCCACAAGACATGCATGACAAGAGCAAACTATACTCTTGCAGTTAAATACTGTTCCTCACCACTTACAGGAGGAACTTGTCCCAAAACCAAGACTAGCAAGTAGTTTTACAGAGTCTCTTGGGCCAGTTTTTTTCTCCATTGTGTGATTAAATAAAAATTTAGTGGTATACATTAACTGATTTATTGAGAATAATTCATTGGTCTGGTTGTCCAGTTAGTCAGATAACCCTGCACCAATTGGAATGAAACCAACAGAAGGTGGCCCAGCTAGATCCTGGCCAGATTTTAGGGTCATATTCAGCCCTCCTGTTGGTGTACACTGGTCAGAAATTTGGCCCGGGGAGCCAGGTCTGGACTTTCCACTGGATGACATCACATAATGGGGTAGATTTATTATATCGGCACTTACCGTGCTGCTATAATGCTTCCCACTTTGCCTCTTTACCGAGGCGAAGCAGGATGCACTACCGATGAGATGCAAGATCAGCCAGCCGAACGGTCATGCATTATGTCCGTTCGTACATGGCCCTGCCGCTCGGCGCTGCTATCTTGTACATAGCAGCGCCGATAATGACAGGGGCACATAGCGCCCGTCATTTACCGCCCAGACCCCCGATCATACATCGGGGAGAAGCGGTATTAGTGCACATAACATGCGCTGATACCACTTCTGGGCTTCGTACATCTCCCCCATTGAATGATGCTAGGTACTTTAGGAAAAACAAAAAAACCCAACAGAATAAATGGGTGTTTAAAAAGCAGTGTACCTATTGACTAATAGATTTTATCAGACTCCAAAATTAAAGTCCAGGTTTATGAAAGGAAAAAAAAAAAAAAAAAAAGTCTATGCTTGATCACAGGAGACTTAATTAGCACCTCAGTAAAGTTGCTTTAACCATCTGGTCTCTAGCATAGATGTTCTTTAAACCCAGAATGTAATGGCTGAATTTGGAAAGTTTAGGGCTAGCCTGTGAAGCTTTTGAGCAGTTTGTCTAGCTGTTGTACTCTATAGCTCCAGCATACCAAATAAGATTTGCTTGAATACATTTTAAGCTGTACAGTATAACATTGGGTGAGTACAGATCTTAAGGTGCCTATACACCTACTGATTTTTACACGACCTGGCCGATTCCAACGCATTGGAACGGTAGATCGTGTAAAAAATGCCCAAATCATGAGTCCCCACTCACGATGCACGTCCCCGCTGGTGACGCATTGCATAGTCAGATCTGCCGTGCTGTAGAGCAGATCTGGCAATCTGGGACACAATGCACTGGAGAAAAAAAAGAAGTCATACGCACAATCGATCATTTGAAGATGGACCAAATCATGTGCAGAGCTGCCAGGGAGGAGTTTCAAAGGAAATCATACACAATGTCAGCTCGTGTGCAGATTGGCAAGTGTGTAGGCACCTTAGCTACACAAGACAGTTCTTACAGGTCTGTTATCACCTGTGCCAAGTCTAAAGCTGCATACACACCACAATTGTGTTACCAGCGATTCTGTCAGATTTTTTAAAGTGTAATGGACGATTTTTTTTGAACTACAAAACAATTTTTGCATATTCCCTTAATGAAAATCACTGAGTTGATAGGTCTGACAACTACAAACGTGAACGATAATCGTTCATCATTTGACTCAGAAAGTGAATGATTTTTCTAACAATTATCGTTTAACAATAATCATTCAAAAATCATTGTGTGCAGCTTTAGTGCAGGTGAAGTTATGTTACTCCATGACAGACACATTTGTGCAATACCAACAGGACACTAGACAGGCTTTTTAACACTATGCTAGCCAACATCAACCAGGATATATGGTTATACAGTGTTTTCATACATAATGAACACCTTAATCATTTGGATAAAGCCAACTTAAATAATGGAACTAAAAACAATTTAAGCCAGTCTAAACTTACTAGCACACTGTGCTCACAATACAAACTAGCATTTAAAGCCTCACCAGATTACCTAAACTTCATATTTACCACAAAATCCTACAATAACCCTCTCACATACCAATACTTACTCAGTAACCCACAAACCTTTCCTTCCTCAATAACCTTGTATAAGGTGGAATACCCTCTTAGGCCTTTTTATGTGATGCCATTACACTGCCTCTCTGATTACAAACATTTACACCTGTGCTGCAATGATCAGGCTTCATTACTGAGAACCTGTGACCTCGCAGAATCTGCAGTGACTCAGTAATTAGGCACTTTGATGCCATAGAAAATGAAACACTTGTCGCTGAGGATGCATTGTATTTATGGAAAAGTAAAATTACATGTCATAAACACGTCATGTGTTTATGTCATAAGTTACATGTCACCAACACTTTTTTGGAGAACTATGTGATCCACTGGGCTTATACTAATGGCAATATGCCCCGTGTGTGCAGTGCATTTCAGTGTATGCAAATTGTTTATTCGCCTTTCACATAAATAAGCGCACCCCCTTTTTTTGATTTCGGAGAGTACCCTGCTGACACTGGGCTTCTGGTTGGATATGCGTATGAAAAATTGCCCTAGTAGCATTATAAGACCAACCCATAATTATTAGTTACTATTTTAATATTGACATTATAATAAATCAGAGGCATAACTAGACATAGTAGGCTCATAGCAGAAATTTGTTACAGGCCCCTTGTACTGGCTAGTTGTGAAATCTCATACCCCTTTAACACCAGAGCAAAAACCTGGGTTATTGCTGGGTCTACCCGGGATGCAGCTCAGTGTAAAAGGGTCCCTGAATAGTAACCCGGGTCAAGTGACCCGGCAATCCAACCATGGTAGCTACCAGGGTTGGACCCAGGATGGACCTGGGTAATGGTGCAGTGTAAACGGTGCAACCAGGGTTATCCAACCTGGGTCATGCCTAAACTGAGCTGATTGGTGGTTGTGGAGCAGTCACCTCCCACTTTTTATTACTTCACAAGTTTAGCAGGGCAGACCCAGGTTTATACCCCTTTTCCACCTAAATTCCGGGTCTGACCCGAGTCAGCGCCGCTCACACCGCAGTCGGGTCTGCATAGACGTCATCTCCAAGCGCCACTGAAGCCGGACCAATCGGCCGGCTAGCAGCGCACTCCAGGTCATCGTGACCCGGAGTGCGCTGTTCCCATAGCAGGGTTTCACGGGCTACGCCCGTGTTAAACCCTGCTAGTTACCTGGGTTGGATTGCCGGGTCACTCGACCCGGCGATCCAACCCTCTGCCCTTTTACACCAGGGAGCTGCCCGGGTTAACCCTTCAAAAACCCGGGTTTTAGCTCCGGTGTAAAAGGGGTATTAGTGTGAACGGGGCAGACCTGAAAATGGGATTGGTATGAAATACCGCTGGACGCATGTCCGGCGCTTCAAATCCCGATGCCGGAAGACCAGCACCAGTGAACATTCCGACAGCAGCTAATGTAAGTACTAACTAACCTAACCCCTCCCTTAGGGGTGCCTAACCCTAACCTCCCCAAGTGACTAACCCCCCCCAAGTGCCTAACCCTAACCCCCCTGTAAGTGCCTAAATCTGCCCCCCCTTCCCCGCAGCCTAAACCTAAGTCTCCTGGGGGGGTGCCTAACCCTTACCTCCCCCAGGGGGTATCTATCCCTAACCCCCCCTTCCCCTCCCAGGGGGGTGCCTAAGCCTAAGTTCCCACGGGAGCCCCTAACCTAACCCTTCCCCCCGCGGTTGTCCGCTCCCGGCTTACCATCGATCGGGATGCCGGGCTCCCGGCATAGGTAAAATGACAGGTGTCGGGATTTCGAGGCCTGTCATTAGACCCTTTCCGGGATTAGACAGTCGGGATGCCGACGGTCAGCATTTAGACCATCGGCATCCCGACTGCATACCCTGAAAATAACCCAGATCGATGGTGCTGTGTAAACGGTGTCTGACCTGGGTTGGAACCATGTCTCAAAACCCAGGTCGGAGCCAGGTTTTTGGTGGAAAAGAGGTATCACATAAATATGAGGCTCTGATGGACATTGCAGGCCCCACTGCAACTGCACAATCTGATGGCCTTGTTATTAATATGACAAATCATTTAAATTAGAAATTCATTATTTCATTTATCACACGTACATTTTAATGCATTACATTGGCATTTATGCAATTACACATGTGCTTTCCCACAGGAAGTGTGCATGGTTGGTGCCAAGGTGACCTGTTTACAAGGTATAGGATGATGGCCAGTCTCTGATACTGGTTGTTTTCCAGGATAAAAAAAGGCTCACTAGTACCACTTTCAGACAGGAAAAAGTCGAAATCCTGGCTTTTACCTGGCATTTGCCAGATTACTGGGTCATACATTTCAACCCGGTAGTTTGCTGATTAACAAGGGTATTTCTTCTGTCTGAAAGGGTCAACCTGGGTCGAAATTCCTGGTAAATGCCTGGGTCGAAGTCCCAGGATTTTTGACCTGGGTTGACCCTTTCAGACAGAAGAAGGACCCATGTTGATTAGCAAATTACCGGGTTGAAATGTTTGACCCGGTAATTTGTTTTTCTGTCTGAAACGGGTATAAGGGGTCTATTCATTATGTTAATTATTGGGATTTTCAGATCAGCTGTCTTCATACCGAAGCAATTCATCATTGCTCCGGCCCTCACACCAAGCAGGAATGTTAACTATCGGGGTCCGATAGTGGTCAAGGGGCATATTTATAAAAAAATATTTGCAGATACCCATCCCCACAAAAGCAAATATTAAGCATCACCGGGATGTATCTAGAGAGGTCCGTAGCAGATTTCAGAGATATCTGTTGGAATCCCCAGGTTTCGACTGCAAAAGCAAACACCATAGGTTTCTCTGGGGGCAACTAAAATGCTGAATTTACTTATACCCCTTTTACACCTAAATTCCGGGTCTGACCCGGAGTTGGAACAAAGTTCCTATCCGGATCAGACCAGGAATTTTGCCGGCGCTGACTCCCGAGTCAGCGCCGCTCACACCGCAGTCGGGTCTGCATAGACCCGGCTTTTGCGGAGTGAAAGTGGACGCTTGGAGATGACGTCATCTCCAAGCGCCACTGAAGCCGGGCCAATCGGCCGGCTAGCAGCGCACTCCAGGTCTTCGTGACCCGGAGTGCGCTGTTCCCATAGCAGGGTTTGACGGGCTACGCCCGTGTTAAACCCTGCTAGTTACCTGGGTTGGATTGCCGGGTCACTCGACCCGGCGATCCAACCCTCTCCCCTTTTACACCAGGGAGCTGCCCGGGTTAACCCTTCAAAAACCCGGGTTTTAGCTCCGGTGTAAAAGGGGTATAAGCTTGGCCTCATTAGCTAACACCATTGTAGCCTATGGACTACGTTCTGCATAATAACCTTCCACGTCTATGGCTGCTTGCACATGTGTGTTCTGATAACTGCGCATGTGCAGTAGCACTGGAGATCCCGGAGCCAGGAACTTCGGAAATAGAGTGATTGGGAAATCAGTAAGAAGTAAAGTGATCTCATATGTGATCACTTTAATTCTGGGTTTGGACCCTGGCCGAGCTACTGCGAGACTTTCCAGCTGTGCATGTGCAATGCATGGACTAGGGATGGACATCAGCTTTCGATGGTTCACTACCATCAATTTTTTATTTTGATTGTAGTGTTTTCACCATTCGATGGCGTCTCTCTGATGGTAGCTACCAATGGTGTGGAAGCAGTTGCTATCTGATATTAAAATACAGCTGAATTCAGCTGTTTAGCATCAGTTACAGCCGCGGGTTGCTATTGCGCAAACATGTTTTTTTGCGGATGTGCGAACCATCGGAATGTTTTATTTTTTCATCAAATTCTTTTGATGCGATGTTAGTTACCATCACATCAAAAGTTTCAATGGTGAGAGCCCAGGCATCATTTGACGGTGGGCTTCCGATGTCCATCCCTAGCTTAGGGCTACCCTACTGAAGGCAACGGGCTAACACCATCTGAAGCTATGCTTTGTGGAGCTTGTTACATACCTTCCCCATATAAAATAATAGACAGCCCCCGGTGGTGAGACCCGATACGGATAGGATTGTAGTGCGGTGGTTGGCAAAAAGGGAGTGTGGCCTTGAGGCCCAAATCTCCATTTTAGTCACTCCGGGGGTCCCAGAGATGCGGACTACCCCCGGGGACCATCTGTGTGCAGTGCCGGCTCCCTCACTGTGTCAGGAACCGAGTGCTGCATGTAATGCTACAGTGCAGCACCTGGCTCCTGTCACTGAGGAGTCAGCATTTGGTGTCACACCTCGCGGGTGACGCCAGGGTGCAGCCCGCACCCCCCCTGTGACGTCACTGGAGACAGCTGCTGTGAGGACTGGTGGCCAAAAAGCAAGAAATCTCCAATATCTACTGCTTTCTTTATTATTACATGTAAGGGGTTACTTAATTCTGCCCTTAAACAATATTTTAAGGGCAGAATTCATTAATAAATAGGCCCCTTATGGAGGGTGTACCCACTATGTCGGCGCTTGCGTGCTCCCACCGGGGTCGTTCATCGCATCGACAGATCTGCAGTACATTCTGGTCAATCTGTTTGTGCGGTGTGTACGGACCGCACAATATGTCGTCGATCACATCATGGGTAGGCTGGGTACACATGTCGTCTAATGTGCACCCAGCTTTAGGCCCTGGCACATCAGCATCCATATGGCACCATTATCCCCACAACCACAGCTTGCATTATATATACACAGTCAGATACGTGGGCGAGACACACAGTTATCACCCTCACCACCACTGCGCGAGCGCGCGCGCACACACACACACGCTGCTGCTGCTGCTGATGAGTCACGTGTTTATTATTATGATTATTATGATCCGACCCACAGAACCCCCCCCCCGAGTCACGCCCACAATGCCAAATGCCGCCGTTGATGGTGTTTGCCGTGAGCCAATGGGAGCGAGCCGCCGCTGCAGGAACTACCCAATCAGAGTAGAGCGGCACGAAGAAGCAGCCAATGAGGGTGCACGGTTTGATTTAAGGGCGGGTGCTGAGCGTTGGCTGAGGAATCGGTGTGTTTGGACGGTACAGTTGCAGCGGGTGTACGGTGAGTGCGGCGGGCGCTTGTTTTCTCTGTCGGACCGGTGAGGGAGGCTGGTACCTTAGGCTGTGAGTCTCCTATGAGCTTCATAGTAGTTCTTATGTGTAATAGGGTCGGATAAGTAGCCGCTCCTGTCTCAGCATTTGTGTGGTGGGGACTACAAATACAAGCATGCTTAGCCATATAGACTCGTTGGGTTCTTCAGGCCGGGACTCGGCACAGACGGGGACGTTACATAGAATGTTCTGCAGGTCCCTGTTGCTGTGTTACACCTGACGTTACTCACTGCTCCCTGGTGGCGCTGACTGTATGACCCGTGCCATCCCCCTCAGCAGCAGCAGGGGGCAGTGTAATGGGTGATAGACCCTCTGCTGGGGGAATCGGTAGTTACTGGGGCCAATACCTGTAAATCTTGCAGTATAGCAGTCCCATAAAAACTTAATAATGGGGAACTGCAGCAGATAATCCCGTTTGATTTAACCAACTTGTCTGAATGACTTCTCTGGTGTGTTGGCGCAAATTGCTGATTGTCATTTGGGCAAATACATTACCAGATTTTCATTCCAACCAGCCAACTAGTAGGATGACTGGATGAAAGTTGGTCTGGTGTGCTGAGTGGGTGCTAACTAACCAGGCCTGGGCTTGCTGGAGCTGCCCTGTGGGGGCCTGGGTCCGGCACCGCTTTCCCCCCCTTTCATCACAGCAGCCCAGCACACGCTGCTGTGTGCAGGTCTGCACTGGGAGACTGCTTGCCTGTTTGTAAGAAGCAGCCACAGCAGTCTCCTATGCCTGTGGGGGAGCGATCAAGCTGATTGTGCACCCCACTGGTTATACTCTGGGCTGAGGGGGCTCAGAGCGCCATCCTCACATTTTCCCTTGAAGGGGGTGTGGCCATGCCCCTCTTTACCCAGGCCTGCCGTGGCTCTTGGTGGGCCTGTGTTCCCAGCTTAAGACATTACTGTAGTGCTGCTCCTTGTCCTGTAAGATGCTACACTGCTCAGCTTCACTTTTGAGCTGCTTGCAGGGTCAATCCAGTAACAAAGGCTATAGATCACTGGATATGTAATGTGCCTATATAAAAAATCTAGTGTTGGACATAATTATTAGTTATTTATATAGCGGCCACACATTCTGCAGTGCTGTACAGAGTATTTGTCATTTGCATAAATTCCTGCCCCAGTGCAGCTTACACTCTATTCCATATCACATGCAAACCTGGGGAGAACATACAAACTCCACACAGACAAGCCATAATAGGGATGTTAAATTCACAGCACAAGTGAGTCAGTAATTCTAACCACTATGCCACCAGGCTGCCCAGAATTATGAGTCTGACCTACAAATATGCAGGCACATAAAGGTGTGCAATGGTGTATTTTCCTTTACCCTGATGGCCGTTAGAAAAAAACGGGCTTCTACTAGAAGGGCCTGAGGTTGTATCTCATTCACTTGATCCAGTCTCTTGCTGTGTTGTGAATCAAAAATAATCAGAATTAAAAGAAGGCGCTGGAAACAAAATAAATGAAAATATCAACTAATGCATTTGCAAAAGCCAGAAAGATATAAAGTGAAACTTTTTATAGTCTCCTTTTTGATTCCTTATTTCAGACCAAATTTCCATGTACGATCAAGTTCTGCTGAATTCCTCAATGTTGTATGTACCCGGAAACCATGCAAAAGGCAGAAAAACACACAAATAGTATCTGTTAGATAAATCTTCCTGGAAGGGTATCTCCAAACTACAGAAGTGCATATAACAACCGTCCCCAATCAGAAGCAATGGAATTACACACCCCTCTTGTTGTGTTGTCTCTACTTCCCTTTGGCTTGGTGACTAGTGAGCTGGAAACATCCATAAGCTGTGGGGGTGGCATGGGATGGCCACAAACTGTTCTTTTCCTCTTATTCTGATAATAAGTTACAAGTGCCGTGTTACAGGTTCATGAATAAAATGTATGTTGTTGCAAAGTCCCTCTGGTCTGGTTTGGGCAGTTGGTATCTGTGGATAACAAGTGTTTTTTAATCGTCATTTGATGTAGGCTGTATAGTTGGTGAACTGAGCACCTAACATACATTTATCTTTCAGGTGTGACTAAAACAAAAGAAATGGCTACCATAATCTTTGTTGACCAAGAGAACAGTGATGTCACCTCTAATCTGTTGTCCAAAGATCGTTTAAAATCATCCAACTGTAAGTAGGCTGCAATGCAGATATGTATGTGCTGTACATGGTATCTTTCTGGTCCCTGGGTGATGTGTACTTACCAATTCAACCTGGCTTCCTTTTATTATTGTAGTTATGCCATTTGATCATGTCACCTCCCACTCAGTCTTTCAAAAGCTGTTTAATTAAACAATCATCCAACAGAAGATCAAACTCTGCCATTACAGGTCAGGTTTTAAGGATTTCCTTGCTTGAGTCCAGATTAAATCCTATTGACTGAGGTACTAATTAAGTCACCTTTGCTCAAGCATGGATAGCCTTAATGTGGACTGTAATGGTGGCATTTGGGAACCTCTGCATTATGTCATGTTGTGTTGCATGTGTGCTTGCACAAACAAGAAGTCTTCCTTTGTGCTTCTCTCTAAAGCAATGCCCGTTCTTAAGGGCCATCAAGGCAAAGTGTTTGGCACTGGTGGATTTGTACAAAAGTCTTCAAGGAAAGCTCTGGGAAATATCAACAAGCAGGTGGTAAACCAGAAAGCCGTTCCATCCCAAAAAGGAGAATTTAAAGCAAAGAAATCTGTGCCAGTTGCTAAAAAGGTATGCTACATAGTGGCCTAACTGTAGGTAGGGGGTTTTCTGAACCAAAATTTAATTGGTTATGCATGTGACGAGCACAAGTCTGCTTTACATCTGTTCACAGTATGCCAGTGACTGGTTTGGCTGCTAATTGTATATAATTTTGTATTCTAGGCTTCTGAAGCACATCCCCAACAGAACTACCCTGAAATTGAGAAGTTTGTTCCCTACAATCCAAAAGGCAAGTGTGCTTCATTTTACACTGCATAGAGGTTGGTTATCTTGGTGGACAATGTGCAGTATACTGTGCGGCTTCTGAGCCCTTAAGGGTGTGGGAAATGCTTACACTAGAGGTTCCTAAATGTGCTCCTCAACAGTTCATGTGTTAGAGATATCCATGGTTGAGCACAGGTGGTTAAATCAAGTTGACTGAGGTACTAATTAAGTCACCTTAGCTCAACCATGGATCTCTAAAGGTGCATACACACGGGACGATTTTTATTAATGTTATCGTTCAACGATATATCGTTCAGTGTGTATGCAGTGAACAACCAATAATGCAGCCCTCCACTAGGCGATAATTATCTTTGGTTGTCCGTACATGCAGGCCAATCAAACGATATCAAGAATTGCCTGTTCAGAGACGTGGCAGGATGACTTCACTGAAGGCTACCCTTCATTCTGTCCATCAATATAATTTGTCCTGCACTACAGAGAAGCCGCATACACACGGGAACATGTGCTGTATGAATGATATTGGTGAAGGTTCTCTCGGACTTTGTAGTACAGGATAAACTATGTTGGGTGTACACACTGAAAGATATCTTTCAGTGAAGTCATACTGCCCCATCTCTGAACAGGCAATTCTTTATATCGTCAGATTGTCCTGCATGTACGGACAACCAAAGATATCGTTATCGTCCAGCGGGTGCACGCATCATTGATCAGTAATTGCATACACATGGAACGATGTATAGTTGAATCTTATCATTCAAAGATATCATCTTGTGTTTATGGCCCTAAGGTTCAAGGGAAATCTTTCACCAATATCTTTTATACAGCACATTGGGCCTGATTCAGACCCGGATGCTAAGAAGCGTTCACTCGTAGCTGCCGATGGCTTGCATTGTGCGTATGCATCCCAGTGTGCGAAACAGTCCTTGTGATCGGGAATCGTGCACTTGTAGCACAATGACTGAGCGCTACCTTGAGTGACAGTGCCGTTTGTGGGTGGCAACAGGGGAAGGTGCTTGTGAACAGGGGAGTGGTGGTGCAAACACAGGTATCTGGGTGTTTAAAGGGGGTGCATAATTAGCAGGCAGCATCATAGTAGGCGTCACCTGGTTGGATTTTACACTGAAGTGCTTGCAGTAGGGTAAAGGCAACCTTAAGCGCTGCGAATGCTCCAGATGGTCGCTGATGTACCGATGGTTACATTCTCTTTCTGGAGATGACATGGGCATCTTAAGACAGGCTGGTGGGTGTCTGCATACACAGTGAATGCACGCTAAGACATGGTGGGCGTACTTATGCCTTGCCGTGCAATCGCCTGCCTTGCTGGGTGTATTCCGAATTTGCATACGCTGGGTGCGAGCGTACACCTCTAACGAGCGGGTCTGAATCAGGTCCTTTGTCCTATGCATATGCACCTTTAAAACCTGAACTGTTCAAGCCTTGATGATCACGTTTGGAAACCTCTGGCTTACACGCTAAAGATCTATGCCAGCCCTTTCGACAAATGGGAACCTCCATTCTTATCTTGATTTGCCCATAAAAATGTAGTTTTGGCACTTTTCCTCAATATACTGAATTAATAAGACTGAGCAAATGTAAAACTTTAGCCTTGTAGGAGTATATTAAAAAAAATCTTTTTCAAAGCTGAGTTCTTGGCAGCTTGACTGTATGTGCATTACCATTGCCCTTTTTAAATCGGGCTTGTTATACATGTTACCCTTTTTGACTTTCAGCCTTTAAATTGTAGAGAATTGGCAGCTTGGGGGTAAAACCTATATTGTATTTATATGCACCATGAATGTCACTTTAGACTTTCCAAACTCCTTCTCTGATCAGGACACCTATCCAGGCAAATATGGGCCCACTGGAGGACCGGATTTAAGCCTAATGTGCTAACACACATGGGCAAACTGGATGAGATTGCTCAGCAATAGGAGCCAATCAACTTGTCTAGCATTATTGTGGCTGGATTTCTATATGATGCGGCCTGCAGTCCTCTATAAAACCACTGCGGTAAATGGTCTGTAATGAGCTTCTAGGGTAGGGTTCTATGGGGGGGAAATGCTGTAACATCTGTCCAATTAATGTTGCCAACCTTATCTAGGTTTGTTCAGTGGTGGCCTCCCTAAATAGAGTAATGGCAAAGTTCCTGCCACACTGGGCCAATCAAAGTAACCTATGCTATCTGGATAAAGGAATCTGTGGGACATGTAGTTTGTGTACCCTAATTGTACAGCGGAATTAGTTGACACTTCAATTACAATCTATAGTGGATGTGGTTGGACAGAAGACTGTGGGGAGGCTAGATGGTGGTCTAATGGAGCAAGGGCATTCCAGAAATCATGAATGTAATAGTGTGAAATGGTGGTCAGTAACTGAGGCAGCTATCATTAGCAGTAGGGAGTGTGAGGAAATTGGGCTGGGATGTAGTGAGATATAATCGACTGTTTGTAGTAGCACTTGCAGAATAGCTTTCTGGAAAAAGCTTAAATACTAGTTAAAGCCCATTGGAATTTATGGAATGGCTATAAAGTCCCAGGGGCTGAAGCCTAATGAGAGAAGATGCAGACAGGGGAGGCAAGTACCCTAAACCTCCCTTAGTAGTCCCTAACCTCCATCGGGAGATACCTAAACCTAACAGCCTCTCCCCTGCGGCTAACTGCTAGAAAGCCCCACTTGCCTTTTGGTTGGTATGCCGGCTGTCAGGATTTCATTGGTTAACTTTAGTCCTGGGTTGGGATTCCGACGGCCGGTTTCCCAGGCGCCAGTAAACTAACTACATCTTGAATTTTATAACTCAGCCATGTGGTTTTAAAGTACTGAGCAGGTTTTGCTTGTAAAGTACATGTGACATAGTGGTCTATTAGCATTGCCATTCCTGCACACTCTAAAGATAACTGCAGACTAGTATTCCTTATGTAGTGGTCTCCAATAGTTTAAATAGGTTAAGAGTGTTGGCCCATAATACCTAGGTCAAATTGTGTTCTACCAGCCTAAAATTATGTATGAAAGCTTGACTCATGGAAAGCTAGTGTTCTCCCAGCCTTGATGGCTATGATGCTTTGTAACCGTTTTTCTTTTTCTCTTAGATTTTGAAAGATTTGATATCCCAGAAGAGCATAAGCTGAGTCACCTCTGCCTAGCTGGTGTCTCCCTTCTGGTGAATGAGGTCGAAGCTACAAGGTTTGACGCATTACTGAATCGGGAGCTAGCTCCAATGGACGTGCCATCCTTCAGCTGGGAATTGGGTTAGTTCTCACGCTTTTCTGCTTGTTGCACAATAAATATGGAACTTGCCTGGAATCATCATTTTCACAAGATGTTTAAATTCGTTCCCATTGATTTCTCTTTTTCAGATCCTGGTCTGCCATCTTTCCTTGCTAGTCTTGATGAAATTGCCCTGGATATCCCTCCAATGTTTCACTGTTAGCATTTTGTTTTTAACTTGTACTTTGTTCTTTGCGTTTTTTTAAAGTTCTGTGCATCTCAATAAATGTATTTATTTTATACTCTGCTGGTTTTATTGCGTTACTTTACGATAGACTTGGAGGCCTATTAAAGTAAACTTATGGTAACCTATGGGTGTATCTTTTGCAAAAGCAAATCCTATAGGCTTCCATGGGTTTTTTTTTTTTTTTTTTTTTGGCTTAAAGAGCTCCAGAAGCTTAATCTCCAAATGTATGAGCCACAAACCATTAGGATCCCTCCCTGGTGCCCTTAACTTGTGTATGCATGGTCAACTACATTCTTAAAATGTCGAGGGTAAATTAATTGGTACTGCTAGAGACATCCAGCTTCCACTAATCACATATTAGTGGTCAATACACAACATTGGTATAAAATACAGCTGACAATGGCCACAGCGGTACAAGCGTGATATTAAAGCAGATAATTTAATCTTGGTTTAGGCTTTTTTTTTTTTTTTTATTGCTTTAAGGGCAGATATTCAAAGCCTTGTGGAGTGAGACAAAGTGCCAACCAATTGGCTAAAGTGTGATTTTCAAGGAGCCTGTAACATGACAGTTAAGAGCTGATTGGTTGGTACTGTATCTCCAAGGGCTTAGTACATCTCCCCTCTACTGAGAAATGGAAAGAGTTTAATAATGGTTTACTGCAACCCTATGTGAAGTATTCAGGCTTCAGCTACAGGATGCCTGCGGTCAGAACCCTGCCAAGGTTAGGACACAAACACCTGGCAGAAAGTATCCTACCCCAATACTTTTCCACCTACCGCACTTTGCCTACATCGAGTTTTGGCCGCTGGAAAACTTATCAGACGCACCCCTGCTCTTCGCTGTAGTAAATTCTGAAAGACTCCGCGTTCCGGAACAGGTGGAAAGTGCTGTCAGAATTGGGAGAAGTCCGCCCCCCCCCCCAAAAAAAAGATGCACTAACATTGGGGATCAATGTAGATGCCCCCAAATGGCCCCAATGCCATTTGGGGTACTTAAGAAGTGTAAATTGTGCCTTAACACAAGTGGTGAAGAATAGCTTTTACTTTTTTTTTTTTTTTTTTTTTTTTTTTTTTTGGTGAAACGAAGTAGTGCCCTCAAATTTGGGTACATGAAAATGGGTGTAAGCATGGTTTAAAGTTGGTGAAGTTAAATACAAACTCTACTCAAGGAAACACCTGCAATCAAAACTATAGAACCCCCCCCCCATACTTGCAGCCCCCCCCTAAAGTCTATTTTGATGCTTTGGAAAAAGGGTGAACGTTCAAAGTCAGGGTACAAACTTCTACCTTTTTTTTTTTTTTTTTTTTTTTTTTTAGAACTCTGCTATCCTTAGAGGGGCTGTCCCAATGGTGCTGAGTGGCTTCCGTAGCTTTGTACCCCAAAATCCCAACTCTTCACTTTTTTCCGTCTGCTATTCAGAGGCGAATCTTTCACTTATTACATTGGAGTAGTCAATTGCAAAGACTTCTCGCGTACACGGAAAATCAGTTTCTACCTGGTGAAATCATGTCATCCGCAATACTTCTTTGCGGATTCTGACTTTTCACTGCTAATTGAATATGGCCCTTAGTCGGGGCTCTGACTGCCTGGATGACAACTACATCCTGATGCTAGAACCTGTCCTTTTCCTGTGTTTGTCTCTAGTTCCCAGGGATTTTCTCCCTCTAGAGGTCATAGCTGAATAACACTCTACAGTAGATCTCAATCTTGCTTCAATAATCCTGCATTCTTGTGTCCAGTGATACAGTATGAACACCATACAGTATGTTAGCATCTTCTCTGTATCATTGTAATGTTCAGCCACGCAGTCAGTTCTTCCTGATCTATTTTCTAGATTCTGACAATAGATTAAAGGATAAACACAAGTGAATTTTTATATATATATATTTTTTTTTAAACCTGTAATTGACTTGGTGACTACAATATCTAAGACCACTAACCACTTGCCTGGCACGGTCACATGAAATGCGACTACACCAGGCTGGGCTTTACCTGACATGGTCGCTTCTGATGCAACCAGTCAAACGTCCTGGGGCAGCTGTTGGAAGAGACTCTTCCAGGACCAGTCAACCTTGGAGAGACCTCCCGGCCCCTCTGCACTTTTGGATCTTGCTTGGGTCTGCTGTGCACAGTGATCAGCCAGCGCGGTGGTGCCCGGCGTCTGCTGCTAGGGAAGTGTAATGGATGCAACTGCTGGGCAATTTGATAGGGGAGCGAGCAGTAGCTGCTAGCAGCCACTTGGGTAAACTTTCATAACTGGCTCTGCTGCCTGTTTGCCCACTGCCCGGCACTGCTACTCACAGCCGCCAGAGAAAGGTGTCCTAACCAACTGCTATTTCTGTGCCCGCTGCTGCTCCTTGCAGCTGCCCGGCAATCTGATAGTGGAGCAGTGCAGTGGCTCCTTTCTCCCCCTGTGTGCTCGGTGCTGCTCCTCGCAGCCGCTGGGCAAATCTTATGAATGGAGCATCTGTCCCATGTGTATACCCAGCAGCTTAGTCTTAAGCTTACAGATCATCCTAGGAATTACCATCAATGGTTTCAAAACCTCAATAGTTGCTGGCTGATTTCTAGTTTTGCCATTGATGGTAGAACCAATGGTTGAGTGATAGCCAATTTTTTTTTTTGGTCAGGTTGGAGCTTGCCAGCCACACCGCGCCCCCCCCCCCCTTACATCTGCTAAGCCTTGCCCCCATTTTTGATTGGCCTGCTGCAGAGGTGACTATAGTGGGTGCAAGCCATTGACTTGTGCCATCGATGGCCTTCCATAGGACATATATAGCAGCGCCCTGGCTATCATTGATACTTACCGATTTTTGACAATGGGGGGGGGGGGAAACCAACATTTTTGTTTCTTGAAGAAAATTAATGCGGAGTACACTAGTAACAGCCATTGATGGTGTGCACTGATACCACCCCATCAATGACAGCACCAGATGTTGGTGCTGCCATTGATGGACGCAGGCCCGATTGGACACGCTCGCCACATGCACAAAACATTGGTGCAGGCCCGATGGACGTGCTCTCCACATGCACAAAACCAAACTATCGATGGCTACATCAATGGCTTTCTAATTGTTCATAGTCATCGGTCAGTGATACACTCATTGATGGCTATCACTACAGTATACCATATAAAATTGCTATTTTTATGGTATAAT
The DNA here is from genome assembly GCA_031769625.1 of Taudactylus pleione. Taxonomy (NCBI): domain Eukaryota; kingdom Metazoa; phylum Chordata; class Amphibia; order Anura; family Myobatrachidae; genus Taudactylus; species Taudactylus pleione. Next base: position 617,592 of record JAUIMM010000160.1, read on the forward strand.
GTCTTTAATAAAAAAAATATATATAATTGTGTTGGACAAGTTTTAAACACCATTTCGGATCTGTTTTTGGGGAAAAAAAATTAGTCAAGGGGTTAATGGTAAAGGTTGAGTCTCCAAATATTCAGAAATACAGAAAAACCTTTGCTTTTTGATGGTTCAATGTACACAAACTTTGTTTAAGGCACAATTATTAAATACAGTATAAGATTTCTGCTTCTCCTGTAGCAAGAGAGGTTTAGATCCACATACAATCAGGTGCATAAATATTGGGACATTGATAGAATTTTCATATTTTGGCCTCTATTCACCACCACAATGACTTTGAAATGAAACAAACAAGATGTGCTTTAACTGCAGACTTTGATTTAATTTGAGGGTAATTACATCCAAATCAGGTGAACGGTGTAGGAATTACAACGGTTTCTATATGTGCCTCCCACTTTTTAAGGGGCCAAAAGTAATGGGACAAACTAAATAATCCTAAATCTAACTTTCACTTTTTAATACTTTGTTGCAAATCCTTTGCAGGCAATTACAGCCTGAAGTCTGGAACGCATAGACATCACCAGACGCTGGGTTTCATCCTTGGAGATGCTCTGCCAGGCCAGGCAAATGTGTTCAGTTCCTACTTGTTCTTGGGGCATTTTCCCTTCAGTTTTGTCTTCATCAAGTGAAATGCATGCTCAATTGGATTCAGGTCAGCGGATTGACTTTGCCATTGCATAACATTCCACTTTTTAGCCTTAAACTCTTTGGTTGCTTTTGCAGTATGCTTCGGGTCATTGTCCATCTGCACTGTGAAGCGCCGTCCAATGAGTTCTGAAGCATTTGACTGAATATGAGCATATAATATCGCCGGAAACACTTCAGAATTCATTCTGCTGCTTTTGTCAGCAGTCACATCAATAAATACAAGGGAACCAGTTTCATTGGCAGCCATACATGCCCACGCCATGACACCACCACCACCATGCTTCACTGATGAGGTGGTATGTTTTAGATCATGAGCAGTTCCTTTCCTTCTCCATACTCTGCTCTTCCCATCACTCTGGTACAAATTGATCTTTGTCTCATCTGTCCATAGGATGTTGTTTCAGAACTGTAATGGCTTTTTTAGATGTTGTTTGGCAAACTCTAATCTGGTTTTCCTGTTTTTGAGGCTCACCAATGGCTTACATCTTGTGGTGAACCCTCTATATTCACTCTTGTGAAGTCTTCTCTTGATTGTTGACTTTGACACATATACATCTACCTCCTGGAGAGTGTGCTTGATTTGGCCAACTGTTGTGAAGGGGTTTTTCTTCACCAGGGAAATAATTCTTCTGTCATCCACCACAGTTGTTTTCCGTGGTCTTCCGGGTCTTTTGGTGTTGCTGAGCTCTCTGGTGCGTTCTTTCTTTTTAAGAATGTTCCAAACAGCTGATTTGGCCACACCTAATGTTTTTGCTATCTCTCTGATGGGTTTGTTTTCATTTTTCAGCCTAATGATGGCTTGCTTCACTAACAGTGACAGCTCTTTGGATCTCATATTGAGAGTTGACAGCAACTAATTCCAAATGCAAATGTCACACCTAGAATCAACTCCAGACCTTTTACCTGCTTAATTGATAATGAAATAACGAGGGAATAGCCCACACCTGTCCATGAAATAGCTTTTGAGTTGATAGTCCCATTACTTTTGGCCCCTTAAAAAGTGGGAGGCACATATAGAAACCGTTGTAATTCCTACACCGTTCACCTGATTTGGATGTAATTACCCTCAAATTAAATCAGTCTGCAGTTAAAGCACATCTTTGTTTCATTTCAAAGCCATTGTTGTGGTGAATAGAGGCCAAAATATGAAAATTCTGTCAATGTCCCAATATTTATGCACCTGACTGTACTTCCTTAAGGACTGGATCGGTCTGCAAAATATGCCGTTGCTTTAGAATGGATTGTTTAACAATCCCTGAGGTAATGGAGTAAGTGCTCCCGAACACTGGCCATACTAATACAATACTACTTCAGGATGATTATATGTCTAAGTGTGTTTTTGTTTTTTATTTGGTTATGTAATATTTCTGTATGTTCAAGTTTTGTGGCTGTTATCCCTGTGTCTGCACAGTACGGCTGGGTTAGTGGCTGGGCGCACGATCGCGGTGTCTTGTTGCTAGCGGTTTCCATGGCTACCTGTGCCGTGTCATCAGTGTGCGCAGTGCAGGTGACGCTGGTGTGGCTGGCCAGGAAGTGTGGACCCCACTCCTACCTGGTGATGCTGCCTGTTGCTTGACACGGGTGAGTCGCTTTGTCACTTTTTGTAGGTATTTATTACTGCTCTGGTTGGTTAGTTATTAGTCCCTTGATGAAGTTAGATGAAACGGCTATTGGGGCTGGTCCGGGTTCAGAGCAGGGCTCCCCAGTTATTTCTTCAATTGCATCTGAACTGCTAAGTACTACCCGCTTACCTCTGTTTCCAGTCGGTTTTTGTACCTCACTATACTTGGTTTCTTGTTACTATGGCTAATTAAATGCTTTAATATTTACGGTGTACTGGTCCTGGCTCCTTTTTCTCCAGCAATTGGGACAGCTTGATAGATAGATAGAATATCTATATACACAGAATCCTAAAATGAGAAAATATATATTTTTTATTTTTCTCTACTGATGTGTATGACCACTAGAGGGAGAACTTCCCTTGGTGTATTTGGTGACAAACTGGGAAAAGAGGCTGGCTGGAGGTATTGGTACCAACCTAAACACTGAAATGCAATATGGTTTGAGTTGTAAGAATATGCTACTTTACTGCTTGAAACTTGAGTTTCAACTCGTCATATGTAATAGACTTCAAAAACATTTAAACTCGCATTTCCACTTTTCACATCGCCCAAACATGCCATGCCGATCTTTCCCATTAAAATCCACTAGCAGATAGTGGAATGACAGTATGATTCCAACATTGTAATTGTACAGTCGTTCCTCTTCTCCTGCAGTGCCTACACTGAACGATATGTCATTCAGCGTAGGCACTCTCCCTCATCCCTGAACATAGTCAATCTGTCGTTATCGACAGATTGATCAGCATGTTCAGGCGATGATTGATGTCGAAAACGACCAGTGGGAGCGCACATTGCTGGTCGGTTTCGATATTTTCATGTTCAACTAATGAACGATATTGTTATCGTTCAATCGATCATTTTAATCGGGAAGTGGATATGCTGCTTTACAACTTGCTGCAAGTTCTAAACTCTTACAGAACAAGTAAAAAAAGTTGCAAGGTAATAGTCTCTCCAGTCCAATATGCCACTTTACAGTAAATCTTCATCTGAGGCATATTAAAACAGAAGAAGCCCATTAGAACTGATTAAATACCTATATGAACCACACCTACATCCATTTCACCTGTGTGGGTGTAACAATGGCATTTGTGCTGAGTTCCTATGAGCTGTAATTATAGAGTTAGGCAGGAGCATATCCAGATCCCCATTAGGGTACATGCCCAATGAACTGTAGAGCGAGGATCCACCACCCTAGTGATGATACCCACAGCATGGGCCGGGGTTTGGGCTGCGAAGCCATAGCCACTAAGCAATACCCCCCTTTTTGGCATGGCATCCCTTCCCGCAGCTGGTGTCACAGTGCAGAGGGATGCCACTGTGAGGATGGACCTGGACTCCCAAGTACACAGATATATAAGTGTCACAGGAATGGGTATGAAGTCCCGGTGGCTGAAGGCGCCGACAGGGGAGGTAAGTACCTACCCCTCCCTTAGTGGTGCCTAACCCTAAGCTCCCCCCTAATCCCTTCTTCCCGCACCCTAAACCTAACTGGGGGGGTGCCTAAGCCTAACCCCCTCCAAATACAGTAATAACTGGGGGCGCTAACAGTATCTTGGCCAGGATTCAAGAACGGCATGTGGGTATAGATCAGACAGTGACCATCCAGAGAGGGCACAATCTAGGCAGTGGGCAAAAAAATTAATCAGCATATGAATGGATACAGTTGGACAGTCAGAAGATGAGGACACAACCTCAGGATAGACTGTTGAGGCAACCAGCAGTGAGAGGACCATTAGAAGTGAAAGCCATATTGAGCCAAAGCCATGACTTAGATTGGCAGGCAGCCAGAGCAACACCAGGCTAGCTGGAGTGGAATGTTATTTAATCGTGGCTAAAATAATACTTTGTTTTTCTAAAGAACACAAGTGTAATAATCAAACAGACAAAACAATTGGTACTATATACACAAAGGTTACCTGATCTGCTATTTTCTGCCATCACAATTTGGATGATTGCTATGCGGCAAATCTAAGTATACTGCAAGAACTGTGATTATGCTCTCACAAAGTTATTACCTGGCCTTAAGGCTTGTTGGTAGTCTTTATGGGCCTGAAATTCCTTCAAGTCCTTCTGTGACGAGTACAAACTGGAGTCCTTGAGACCAGTCATCAATAGTATGTAACATGATGAGTTCATGGCATCCATGGACATCAAGAACATGTGTTTGCATGTTCCAATCTAGGAGGGACATTGGTGCCTACACAGATTTATTTTGGGCCCTGCCTTTGGTCTTTCCATAGAGCTGAGGGTGTTCATAAAGATTATGGCAGCAGTGGCTGCCCTTCTTATACCCAAGGGGGTGACGGTCATCCCTTGGACAGTCTACTGATCAGGTTGAACCCCCGGCATTGCTGTAGGTTCATGTTCTAGAAAGCCCAGACATTGGAATCTCTCAGCTGGATTCCAGTGCACACTAAGGATGGCAAGTAGCTATGCAGATTTGTGCACGTCGCAAGATGCGTACAGCTCAGGATATGGGCGAATATACGAGTCTTCTCTGTGCGTGCTTCTATTAAGCAATGTACTGTATGCCCAAGTTGCTTACAACTCTGTTTTTAGACTTATTATCCTCTTGGTTTTGTTTTTGTTAGAGAACACTTTATCTCCTCTCTCTTGTTCTGTCTTTTTGGGGCTTTGATAGTAAAATATAGCAGGTCCCAGACAGACAATGGTTTGCAGAGGGGGAGGAGCTTGAGATTTTTACAGTCATTTTATAGTGCCCAAGCTCCTGCCATACACTTTATACCCCAGCCACTGGCAAATGCAGGCCTCAGAGTAACTAGAAGATGGACCAATTATTATTATTTTTTCTACTTCAGGGTCCATAGGGGGTCCACAGGGTTGACCTTGGGGGTATAGGTTGGGAACCAAATCCGGGCACCACGCAGTTAAAGCTTTTAGCTCCCAGGATGCACTTGGGTCCACTCTCCCTATAACCCCACCCCCCAGCCAGAGGCACCTCAGTTTAAGTTGGTGCCCGGCCGGAGTTGGGTCACCGTTACTGCAGGGGGGCTGCTTAGCAGCCCCTAAGCTTAAAAGAGTTTTATTTTATTATTTTTTACTACTCTTCAGAGCGGCAGCATCAGACTGTCCAATGGACGTCTGAGCTGCCGCTCCTACACCCCGCCGGCGCTGCGACGCCAGTACAGATCTGGGGATCGCAGCGGGACCCCAGAGTCTGTACTAGCCGGGCTCTGGAGGAATCCCTGGGCTGCTGCCGGATCGACGGGGACAGGTAAGTCGCGTGGTCACCGCTTGCGGTGATCCACGTGTGAATATGCAGCCTTATGCCTCCGGTCTCTGGGGACAGACCGGAGGCGCTAGCGGCGGGCTCCCCCTCCATGGAGGCATACCCCGCGTGTCCACAGCCCACCAGGGATTATAGCGGCAGCGGGAGCCGGCATCCCGGGGGGTTAATTGCTAGCCAGGGGAGGAAGCCTTCCCTGTCTAGCGGCTCCTCCCCTCAGCTCAGCGCGCCTTTCAATGCTACAGTCAGGCGTCGCTGAGCTGCTTCCTCCGCGGGCCACACTTCTTCTGAGGTCTCCAGTGGCCATTTTCTCTCTGTGGTGCTGCAGAACTCTTAGGATGTCAGTGAGCCCAGTCCCCCTGCGTACCTGACCATTTTGGGTGAGTGTAAACAGCGCTATAGCCTTCCCAGACACTGAATCTGGGCAGTTGAATGTAGCGACATTGTGCAGTATATTATATGTCATGCTTATGTATGTATATATATTTTTCTGCATTGTATGTGACTTATGCTATTGCTGACTGTCTGCTTTTTCTCTCAACCTGTCAGTGTATATCTATCCCTTTTCTTTATCTGCCCTAATACAGGTGTACCTGGGGTGGTTCTGAGACCTCACATATATATATATTTGTTAATATCTGTGAGGTTTGTCACATACTGTTGCGTGCTGCACGTTGCCATATTTTAGATGGAACTGTGAGTTGCATACTCTGATAATGGGTCCCTGCAGCTAATCTTAGCGTCAGTCAGGACCGGTATGGCGCTGCTTAATATTTCCGTCAAGATAGTCAGATATATCTGACCAGGAGATTGCACACGATACTGCACCCATTATTGCTATCCTGCAAGTCATAGCCTGCAGGAATTAGTGCGGAGGATTTTAACTCAGAAAGGTTTATGTATGCGGCACCATCTGGTGCGGGGCCCCTTGCACGACCCCCTTAAAGGGCGGTTTATTTCTCAGGATCCTCTCCTTTGAGGATCGCCGGGCGGGCCCCATTGTCGTCACTCGCTTGGAGTTACTTCACCATACTGCCCTTTTGAACTCTGGGTATCTCGCAATTTCTTGCAATTTACCCCTGTGCAACAGACTGTCGCTCCCCGCCGGGGTTTTTCACAGTACATGAATTACCTCCGATACCACATCGGTCTGTCATTCCCCTTGCAGGGATTACCACAACGGCCACCCTGGTGGATGTCGTTTTATACGAAATACTAATTGGCGTGATATACGCCCTGTGGTTACTGACCAGTGGCTCTGCCGTGAACTGGATGGTATATTCGGCTCTTTCCCTCTCACATGGGGGGAGCCGATTTCAAGTATTATTATCCCTGCTTTGGGGCTGGTAGCCAGGTTCATTCTGGATATAGAGAATGTCGATCCTGCACCATACATCTCCCGTTTTCTGCCCAGCGGGTGGATCTCATAGCGGGAGTCTGGCTGTCGCCAGATACGAGGAGTCACGAAGGCCTCCTGTTTCCCATTCCCTGAGGGTCCTCACAAGTAATGGAAATCCCCTTCTGGGATGGATTTGTATGTTAATCATCGGGTTACAGGCATTAATACGCCTCCCATCCCGGCCTGGACGGATTTTACGGATCCGTAGGTGGTAACTTTGCCTGAAATCAATGTACTCGTTTTCAGGGCCTGTTGCCCGTCCTACCATGGCCATCGCATGGGGATGCTTTTGTGACGTTTTTCCCCTCCAACACGTCTGAGGTTCAAATATCTTTTGCCGCTCACATAAAATATGCAGTGGTCATATGTGGGATTACCTCATGGGATGCCGGTCTTCTAACTTTCAGGGTTTCGGCGGCGTCTGTATCCGCCGCAGTACCCTATGGCTGCGTTATGGGAAAGCAGAGGTGCACACTCCTTCCATGGGGAAGATCTTGTTTGGTCCTGACCTTGACAAGATCGTTGCATCATTGGCAGTATCACTAATGGGGAGATACCGTCTTTAGCTACTCCCACTACATTCGGACTAACTCTGTTAAGTCTTTTTGTCCTCAGGGTCAGCCTAAAGGCCTGTTTTTTCCTAGGCTGTCGGCCTCCATGGGGGCCACCATATCCAGTACCGAGCAGTCCTGGACTTCCGGACGACCCTGTTTCTACACCTGAGGATATACCCTCAGCCTGACGGGACAGGTCTACATCTGGGGAATTTCCAGAGTGAGGTACTGATTCTCAACGGCCTCTCATTGCTCAGGCAGCCTCACAGGCATTGTTACACGGGCCCTTCTTCAGACCTGATCAGGGCCTTTCAATCCCAGAAAGCTATACAGTCTTTGTGGTAAGCAGAGCTATTTCGGCCAACCTCACTATCTCAGTGAGGGACTGGTTGTTCTACTTTCTTTCTGGGGCGGTGACCGACTGGTCCTCATTTGCCTATACTCTGTCTCAAATCCCTGAATCAGATTCCAACGGTGCCTGGACTCAGGTGGAATCATCCATGCTCCATCATCCGATGTTTGGAACCTGGGGATTTTAGGGTATATCTGAGTATTCAGGATACGTACCTACGGGTACGTACAGAGCCCTCTCATCAGCATGGGTTCAGGTTTGCTGTGCCACAGCAACACTTGTAAGTTTCGGGCTCTGCCTTTTGGGACTGTCCTCAACTCCACCGGGGTTTACCAGCCTTATGGATTTTCTGACAGTTCACCTGTTCAGGGTATCCAAATGCTCCTTTCTCTGGACGGTCTCCTGCTTTTAGCAGGATCACCAAGGTACTTTACCGCCAGGTCAGGATAACCGTGGCTTCTTCTCGGCACAGATAATTAGTCAACGGAGAAAAAGTCCTCCCTACATCCCTCACAGGGTTTTCTTCATCTGGGAGCACTGCTGGATTCTCAGACTCTGAGAATTTTTCTGGCGTAAGACAAGATCTCCACTCTTCAATTTGGAGTGTGCGGATATCTACGCATTCGACATATGTCATTACTCTTTGTGATGCGCGGTCTACCAGAGTGTCTACCTTTTGGTAGGGTGGAATGTGCTCAGTTCCATTCCAGGCCTTGCCATAATTGACTCCCCTCCAGATGGATCGAGTTTTTCCCATCGGATCGCTGTTCGAACGATGATACTTTCTCCGGAGGCGAGTTGGTCTCTGTCCGGGTGGCTATGGCCATCTCGTCCAGGGTGTTCTTTGCTACAGACAGTGTCTGGTCCGCATTCATTTCGGGGCAGTTGGACGTCTGCCGTTTCTGCCCTGCCACTTAACTTGTTGATACTTTAGGCTGTCTTGGACCTTCACTCTGGCCTAACCCATATGTCACGGTAAACCTGAATAGGTTCAGTCCGACAGTGTCACAACAGTGACTTCCATCTAGGCAACACTGGTAGTTGGGTGGCAATGTCAGGTATGTCATCCATTCTGACATAGTCCAAGGGTCTTCTCCTGGCCAACTCTGCAGTGTTTATTCCCGGAGCTCTCCATTGGGAAGCGGGCTTCCTCAGCCGTCGCGACGTGCATCCCGGGGACTAGTCTCTTCTCCAAGAGAGGTTTCAACTCCTGGTGAGCAGAGGGGGCCTCCCTGAGGGGATTGATCCTCATGGCCTTCTGACTTGATCACACATTACCGGTGTTACAGTCCAGCTCCTGGAGTACTGAAGCTACCTTCAGTGACTTTGTCAGTGAAGTGGTCCTTCCACTTTGTGTACCTGTGTCCTCCGGTCTCCCTTCTTCCTCGAGGTCTTCGGAAGTTTAATTTGAGACGGAGGGGCTTTCCTTCTGGGGGCTCCAGTTCGTCCCAGACATCACTGGTACTAAGATTTTCGGAGTCTCCTCATCAATACTCCATTCCTACTGCTTCACTATCTGGACCTGTTGTCTCAGGGTCCTTGTTTTTCCCTGGACCTGGATCGTTTGTCTTTGACTGCGCCCCTACTGTGGTCCTAGGGCTTCCCTGGCTCTGTCTTCATTGAGATGTTTAGAGCAGATAGGCCAGACTTTGCTGGGATCTGCCACGGACTGTGGCATACATAATTCTTATGGTATCGTACCTGTCGATACGATCCTCCGGTGTCCAGGATTTTCAGATATTCTGGCATTCCTTCCGGCTGGCTTGGGTTTCACCCTTGGCCTGGCCTTCCTGACAGTGCGGATCTCTACACTGTCGGTATGGTTAAGATATGGAATTGCTCCGCTCTGGTATCCAGTTCATCCTTTGGAGTGTTTTCTGGATTATGCCTCCACTTGTCCTCCCTAGGGACTCCTGGGGAGTTAGTAGTGGTTCTTTGTTCCCTCCGGGGACAGTCAATGGAACCGGTGGTTGTGATAGCCATTACATGGTCTATTGTTTAAGCTCTCTCTCTCTCAGTGTGTTTAAATCAACCAGGAGAGTGTCTGAATTGGGAGCGTTCTCATGTGGCTCCCTCTTCTGGAGGGCATCATGTCAGGGTGTGAGTTGCTCTCGCCCTGTATTTCTTCTTAGAGTGGTTTTTAGGTTCCATATTATTCTGGAACTTATGGTACGGCCATTCAGTCCCCAGTCTTCTCGGCTGGTGTGGCCTCATTGACTGTGGTCCGGCCTCTTTGGCTTTATATGATCCGTTCAAGTTCCTTATGGTATTCGGACTCCTTATTGGTGGTCTGCGGTTTCTGGTTTTCACAGGAAACGATGGCCGGCCTATAATGAAATGTTGGCTGGATGGCCTCGTATGTCTTCCTCAGGGGCCTACCCATGGGTAGGCATTTCTGTCGTTGAGGCTTGTTTTTTCTCGGGCCATGTAACCCTCGTGGGCGGCTCGTTGTGGTGCCTCGGCTGTTTTGCCTTACTAGGTGTCCACGTGGTCTTCTGTCCATACCTTTTTAAGGTTCTAGGCATTGGTTTCCTTTGCCTCTCAGGATGCTTCCTTTTTGGCGACGGATTCTCCTCTCAGCACAGGAGCGTCCCCACCCTTGGTTGAACTGCTTTGGGACATCCCCAAGGTCAACCCTGTGGACCCCCTATGGACCCTGAAGTAGAAAACAAGAGATATGGTAAGAACTTACCTTTGTTATCTCTGTTTCTACGAAGTCCATAGGGTCCACAGAGCGCCCACCCTGACGCACCTGGCTTCATATGGGCTGTGTTACTGGTCACCGGTTTCCCGTCTCCTTTTCTGTGAGTATGGTTCTAGAGTGTTCCAGTTTTCTCTCTCTTTTTCTCTCCTCCTCCGGCCTTTGGCTACTTACAAACTGAGGTGCCTCTGGCTGGGGGGTGCGGTTATAGGGAGAGTGGACCCAAGTGCATCCTGGGAGCTAAAAGCTTTAACTGCGTGGTGCCCGGATTTGGTTCCCAACCTATACCCCCAAGGTCAACCCTGTGGACCCTATGGACTTCGTAGAAACAGAGATAACAAAGGTAAGTTCTTACCATATCTCTTGTTTTTTCTTCTAACATTGGCCACTGGCCCACAATCAGAGCACCGCCCACTAAAGGCATAGTGAAGTGATTCGTGGGTTTCTTGGGAAGGGGAGGTTCTATGAGATTGGATATTGGTGCCTCCCCATAGCAAATTGTGGCATTACATCACAAAAGGGGTGAGGTCTAATGATGTGCCTGGCCCCGCCCCCTATCAGCAACCTGCAGCTGCCGCATCAAAAGCAAGCAAGTCAGTGTGTGTGATATATATGATATATATAATTAACATATCCTGCGTTTGTCCCTACCAGTGTATCCAATGTCTTCCATAGGACTCTGAGAAATTTATTTAAATGAACCAAAACCCAATATTTTTTTTTTTTTTTATATTATTGTCTCAAAAATGATAAATTAAAAAAAAGCATATTTGTACAATACTGTAAAAAAAAATCATTATAAAGATAAAAGCGATTTAAATTGCAAAAGACCAAATCTTGTTCTGTTTCTAGGGAATGGGGGAAGAATATTTCCAGCTGCTAATAACTAGATTTCCCCTGTGTACAAATGAATGGTGATGAGTATCCTGCTACCATGTCAAGCATAGAATTGGGAAGTTGAACCATGCTCTCAGCCTTTGCACTTGCTTTAACGTGTGTTTACACTACAAATATGAAATCTATTTTTATAACCCGCAAGCTTATAAATCTTAGTCAGCTAGTGATTGATGGCTTGTCATCAGAAGGAAATAAATAGTCACCTAACTTTAAAAAGAAAGGAAAAAACAATTGTAATGATTTAAAGTCTTATTCCCCATAAATAGCAGAGGGTTTATCATAAAGTTATGTCAAACCCCAGGCATTTTACCGACAATCCGACACCTACCCCAGTTGTAGGGTATAGATATTTTTCCATAAAATCACCAAATCACCACTGCCAAATATTTTTTTCTTTTACAAAAATTTTCTTACAAATGCGGAACCTTTTGTAAGTTGCCCATGAAGTGATGTCTGGTAAATAGAAACCTTCAGTGGTCCTATCGTGATAACTGTGGGGATCTTCAGGGAAAGAGATGTGGTCCAAGAGCTTGGGGGAAAGTATCGATATCGCCTAACAAAAGAAAAAAATAACTCTAATTGCAAGTTTCAAATGAATTTGAAATTTAGTACTTTCTTGAATTAAAGGTAAAAATAACTACTGTGAGAGACTTCCAGATCTACAACACCCCACGCAGTTACCAGATTATGGCCCTCATTCAGACCCGGTCGCAAGCACCGATGTGCTCGCAACTGGGTTGATAGTTAGCCCTGCGCACGCGCTGCGACTGCGCGTGCGCAAGCCCCGGAGCAAGAGAGAAACTCTCTCGCTCCGGAGCTCTCTACAAAAGGGGCGGCTGTTGATGTTGATTGACAGCTCGCCCCTTTTTGTAGGCGGGGTGGTTTCCAAAACGGAGGCGTTCTTTAGGAACGCCTACCGTTTTGTGGGCGGCCCACTGGCATCATCAGTGATGTCAGTGGGGAGTTTCCTGCTCTTTCAGAGCAGGAAGCTCCCTGGGGCTTGCGGCTGCCGAGACCCAACCTTAGGGTCTCGTCGCAAACCCCGATGGTCGCGATTGTGTTCACCATCGCGACCATCAACCTGGTCAGTCGCTACGCTGTGGGTGGTAACCCACAGCTTACCTAATGACCAGGAGGCCGCATTTCAAAAATGAAGCGGCCGCTCTCATTCAGAACGAGCGCTTGCTTCTTGCGAGCGCCTCTGAATGAGGGCCTATGTCCAGTTAGCTGGGGGGGTTGGGACCACCACGTTTACCATTCCTGTTTCGAATCTGTGTATAGTGTGCTTTGCTACATGAGTGACCACTACATGTATAGTCATCTGTTATCACTACAGTCCGTTAAAGCCACCCATTCACTGGGACACTGGTGCATTTTGCATGGTGCATGAATGTCACAATAGATGCGTAAATACAAAATTTGGTCCTTTAATCACCCAAATCTTGTTTATCCCAACTTATTCCCTCTCCCTGCCCCTGTGGATTTATACACACAGTGTATTGCAGTTTTCTGCAGGTGTGATTATCCTAAAGAAAAAACTTCTAAAACTAATAGATTTATAATAATAAAAAAAGACCCAGCACCCCTTCCACCCACCTGGACTTTTGAGGTGTACTAGCAACAAATTATTTGCAGTTGCGCACTGTGACCCCCTAATCGCCTCTGTTTTTTTTTTCTTCTATCAGTTTGCTTCCCAGCAAAAGGGCACTATTGTATACACAACATTAACCCCATCTTTTCTCTATTTACGTTTTTATTTTTTTGGGGGGAGGGAATAATTTTTATTGTTGAAAAGCGTCCCATGTTGTTATGTTTTATTATGTAGCATGCTATTCTGTGTTTATGTGCAGCATGTTTCAAATTAGTTTTGACATTACTCTCTTACAGTGATTAATCCCCTATCGTCTATGTTTGTTTTTCTCTGATTTTCCAATAAAACATTTTATGATGGGGAAAAAAAAAGACCCAGCAAATGTCTGGTCACCTCAGTCCCACGCCAAACCCCCCTCCCTCGCCCCGTCCCCACACTTAATGTATTTCCGGGTGGCACGTTCCTCTCCTACTAGGCTAAGGTGTGTCCCATCTCCTAGCAGTGGGAGCTGTTGGGACGTGTGCATGTTGGAGATGGGTCAGACCAGATTATTATGCAGATGAATCTCTCTAGTCCCTATGACTGCATCAGCCTTGTACTAAGGACAGGATACATATGTCATAACTCTTTATTTGAGAGGAGCTGGTTACATTTTGGGGTATATTTCCGGGGTGGCACTAATCGAAAACAACTACCAAGAGAAAGTCATATCTATCCAAGAAATATGTTTGAATATACTATAGAAAAGTTATTCCCGTAAGACCAATGCATCTCCAAAACCATCCAGTCACTAAGTAGCTAAGAAGTATTTTTTAATTTTATAGTGACAAATGTTTAATTTCTTATTAGGTAGAAGTAGATCGTTTTACGGACCTGATTCTGTGTTGCATGGATCTCTGATCATGGACACATACTACACGTGTACCAAAGCGAATTTACACGTTTTTGTGTATGTCTTTCCAAGTTGGAAGCAACTTGGCCGTATCTGTCTTTCCGTGAAATAGGGCGGTTTTGGGGCGTGAACTGGGCAGTGACCATTTGATCACAGTAACCATCCTGTCTTCTGGGAGTGTTATGGAAGTTCGTGGACATGCATTAAAAGCTCCGTGCGATTCTGAGGAATGCGTACACGAGAGACATCTCTTGCGTATGCATTGGGACTATTGCAAGTGCAGATACTAATGATGGTGGCGTAAAACCAATGGGCGGCACGGGTTATATATGCCCGGCCTGGCAGGAGGTCTATTTGTTGAGGATCCTTTATCCCTGCAGCAGATTGTAAGCCCTCTTACCTCTCTGTCTATCTGTTATTACCCAGTCTATTGTTACTGCTTTGTTCCCAATTCTAAAGCGTAACAAAATATTCTGGCGCTATATAAATTAATGTTAATAAATACAATAATCATCGGCAGTACTAACCTTGCTATTGCGTGGAATAAATAAATAAATAAATTTAATATTTATTGAATTAATTTTAAATGTTATCAGAGTCCTACACTGAGGCATGAGGCTAGAGAACCCCAGGACACTGCTTTTCCTATGTGTCTATCACCTGGATGTCTCGTCCCGCCATTATCGAATGTCACAGCCAGTACCCCTTGGGGTACTTGTACCACAGGTGGGGATCTGCTGCCCTAGTGTAGTGCACTCAGAAAACAAATGAACCCCTAGTATTCTCGTATAATGATCTTTTGTCAGAGGCGAAAACGTCAAAAATTGTCACAAATAACATTTTGTTGGTGCGAGTTTCTAAAGTAGAAAATCATAGTTAGTTCCTAGTATTAATGTGCACATACAAGTACCAGCCATGCCTGATGGCAGCCCTGATTTGATTCAGTACTGTGCCAATATTTTAGAAAGTAAGGGGTGGTATGGTCTGGCAAGATTGTGGTCATCCGCCGATCTTGTCCTGAATCTCCAGTTATGTTGACATGTACAGTATGGTTACAGTAATTACCCCTGTTCTGTTTCTAGCTATCCTATTAGTTACATACATGATAAACAAAGGTGATCACAATTAAGGCTCATGGTGGTAATGTTTTCTCCAGAACAGTCCTGATTTTTCTACAGATCTAAAATATAACTTTTACTGAAAAATTCAGATCAAATGGGTTTTCTGTTGATTTATAGTAGCCCAAATCACGGGTGTTGCCTTTGGAGACCGGGAGAAAGCACGGTCCCCAGATCATTATTGAATTATACATTTTTAGAGATTAAAAATCTTTATTCCTCTAGCTGGTACCAACATTGTACAATCACTTCAATACATGAGTTGTGTCACCAAGTTGAATGGATGACAATTAGTCAATTTAATAAACTGTACTAGAGACCCTCCTGCCCCAACACACGGGCACTGCAATGGCTCACCTTACAGATAGGGCTAGTTCAGGTCAGTCTGTTTGTAGGTGAATTAATTATTGCAGGTTTTGCCATCATTGATGCCTAAGCCAAATGGATACATTATTTGCAGGGCAACAATTACAAGCATGGCATTAGCAACATTCTGGAAAAATAACTGACAATTTATTTGTATAGTTTTACACTATTCATGGCCATGCTACCGATCAGTTCAATACGTAACTGTTGGGTAATCTGCACTGGGCAAAGTTAGTGATATTTTGCAATGCAGTGCCCCCTCCTGCCTCAGCGCACCTGTCTTGTACAGCTTGTTCTCATTCTGAATTTATAGTTTTTTTTTTGCAAGATGGAAAGACAATACCAATTAGCATGGCCTATACAAAAAAAGGTTCCATTGATCTCTATTCCCAATATATCGACTCTATTCCTGATGTACTCAGCCATGGGTCTCGTTCTTGCCGAAATGCAGTAAAAATTTGATGGCTCCAGGGAGGAAGGGACGACACTTGGATTAATTTGATACCACTCTAACCAGGGGCGTATTTAGTAATTTATGGGCCCCATAGCAACACCCCATTTACCACCCAATGGCAAAAAAACTCATAGAAACATGGGACAGACAAGGAAGTCTAAGCACAGCACAATTTAAAGGCCACGTGTTATTACTTCCACCCCAAGATTCCAGGAAGCACGTACCACTTGTCTAACAGAAGGCACCACTGCTGGGGACTTACTGTACCAATATTCCCATTGCCACACTGCCCACATATCAGACCCAGGAACAAAACCAAAGATATCTCTGCTGCAGTTTCCAGCATGCCAACTACAGTCGGTGCTGTCTAAGTGGCACACTTCCAATTCAGGTTCTCCAAGTCCAACCGTAATAGATAAATGGATAAGAATTTATCAACAAAATATAATAAATAGCTTAATAGTACTGAGTACAAATAAAGAGATAAGCAAAGAGCATTCCTTAGTACAGATATGTCGTCTGATTTCCCAAGTCTGCTGTCCCTAAATTGGCTATTTCCAGTCCCTCATTGATGGTGCCTGAGTGGATGATGTTTTTCGTGAGCAGATATCCGTAGATGGACTGTGTGATCGACGTGCGCTATGGGTAAATGACAAACTGTCAAATGAAAAGTTGGACTGTTTCTTTGGGCTAAATGGCCGCCGAGTTTGCGACACTGCGTGCATGTATGCGAGTCTCCCCGTTTAGTTTTTTTGAAAATGGCAGTACATGTGGGAAACTCGCCGGCTATCACATTTAGCCCCTAGTGTTTACTTACTAAAATATGAATTCACCACATATTAACATAGGACATCATATCCATCAAAGGAAATGATCCATCACATAACTACCAGCTGACCCAGCAATGTGTTGATATTCTGACCATGACGACATTCTGGTGTCGGCATTCTAAACGTCAACATATTGACTTACTGCCACCCAGCACATGACACACAGCAAGTGGCCATAACATCTTGGCAAGCAAAATCCAAACTATCTGTGTACCTGACAGGGGGCCTGATTCACTACCGAACGCAATACTGCTTATACGCACCCACCGCAGTTGCTAATATCAGCGGTGGACGCCCATTTTCCCTCACATCCGTATACTAGGGCAACATGGCAAAACAATCGGTAACATCAGACCCATATGCACACTTGCACAAGCCCTGACCTTACTCAGAAATTGCTAACAGCCACGCACGCTATCAGGCCTCAGGCTGCTTATGGCCACGCAGTGGATAATTTATGCACGCCCCTGCAATGGCGCTGAAACGCACTGGCACGTCTGCCTTCGCCCAACCACCTCTCCGTCACCACAAACTGCACTTCCTGTCAATCTGCTCTGGTTCTGCGTAGCCTCTGCAAAAGCAGCTCTCATTGTAATTGCTAGTTCACCCACGCGTACTGCGATGCATGCGCAGAGCACAAACCGACCGATTACATGCGTCTTTGCAACTGCGAACCGTGATGAATCAGACCCAGGGTCCTGTAGATTTATATTGCGCATTTTAATAGTTTTACCCACAAAGGCCCAACAAATCATAAGCAGCAATGACTCACCTGACCTACAGGGCAATTCTTACCTAGCCAGCTACAAGCATATCATGCCCAGGCAAAATGGTACCAAGGGTACTGTGTACAGCATGTCAGATAAAATGACACTACAGCAGTATCTGCGGCTGCAGCAGGCGGGAGTGTCTTGTGGTTGGAGCATATCGCGTAGCGCAGGAAGTTATCATCTAATCTTCTGTAATGGAAAATAAAGAAAAAACACTTTTTTTTTTGTTCACCTATTTCTCAAGAGAAAAAAATATTATTATTATTAATAACTATAATAATAATCTGTGTATTTTGTCTATAATAGAAAACAAAATGAATGTTATTTTTTTTTATACCGGTGCCACCTAAATTTAGTTTGTATTTGTAGTACATATATATTTTTTTCATTTTTTTTTTTTTTTTAGTAAAACTGAACACAACTGTACATCAGCAGATTTTGTTATTGGCTGCTAAATTTAAGCATCGCTATTGAGCTGCTAATAGTTTCACCGAAACCAGTCCTAGGTTGTTTGGTGGCTTATGGGCAGCTGATGCTGCTGTCAGAATTTCCCCAAGTAAGTCTGGAGTCTACAGACAGGAAGCTGAAGCAACAAGCGCCTGACCAGCGTTTCCTTTTAAAGTAACGTGAAGGGGGGGTGCATGATGGAAATTAATACGAATGTGCACGTTGGTTATATTAGGTGCTCCCCTTCGCTACAGCAATTAGTGGTATATTTGATTTCACATTTCTATTCCCCTTTACCACTTAAAACATGGTAAAACTACACTCTTTCTGTGCATGGTAAAACCACACTCTTTATGTGCATGGTAAAACTACACTCTTTCTGTGCATGGTAAAACCACACTCTTGCTGTGCATGGTAAAACTACACTCTTTCTGTGCATGGTAAAACCACACTCTTTCTGTGCATGGTAAAACCACACTCTTGCTGTGCATGGTAAAACCACACTCTTGCTGTGCATGGTAAAACCAAACTCTTGCTGTGCATGGTAAAACTACACTCTTGCTGTGCATGGTAAAACCACACTCTTGCTGTGCATGGTAAAACTACACTCTTGCTGTGCATGGTAAAACCACACTCTTGCTGTGCATGGTAAAACCACACTCTTGCTGTGCATGGTAAAACCACACTCTTGCTGTGCATGGTAAAACCACACTCTTGCTGTGCATGGTAAAACTACACTCTTGCTGTGCATGGTAAAACCACACTCTTGCTGTGCATGGTAAAACTACACTCTTGCTGTGCATGTGTAACTAACTTTATTCAAAATGCAACACCAAACGCTTCTTTTATTTTTCTTTTCTTTTGTGCATGTTTAGCTTGGCTCTGCCCTGAATGCTAGGATATCCTCCTGTTATTCAGTCTTCCCTTTGTAAAACCTCACTGTGCAGGAGAGTTACTAGGATGCACAAGCTCTCAGATGGAACCCATTGGCCTTTCCACATTTACATAGAGCTGCACGGCCACTTAGTAACAGATCATAGAGTAGGGCTCCCAGTGCCAGGTGTAAACATGGGTTTGGCATATTATGTCGACTTTGACCATTCAGATATACTGTAGAGCCTAATTCACTACCGTACACAACTGTTATTACACACACAATCGGCCGATTGTTGCGTACTGCGCATGCAGTACTAGAGAACATGTTGGTTTACCTATCGATGGTTGAGGTCTGCCCATGAACGGATCTTGGCCAACAGACTGGCTCCGCCAATGTTTTTCCAACATCGAATGCCACCATTGATGGTGTGGCATCGGAGCCACTCCATTGATGGCAAAAACACTTGCCATTGGCCATAGACCATAACTGGTTGCAAACCATCAGTGGTCGTTGGCCATCCCTGGTTAGGGTTAGTGACAGAATTACAGTAAAAGCAGTATGTCGACATTTCATTATGTGCTGTCACAATCAAAATATGCACAAATTCCTCCTGCTTTCATTTACAAGCTACACACAGTTCTGCAGTGGTGGCCACAAGCGCCGACAGCAAATGTCTTTCTGTTCTGTAACATTATTGTGCTGCAATAAAGCTATTCTGTTTTTTTTTTTCAATTTAACATTAGTTGCCCTTTAACTCCTAAGGTTCAGATTTTGGCCTTTATGCTAAATACATCTGGCAATTTATTTTAAACAAATAAAGATCCCCAAACTTTAAATTTAGACACAAACAAACTTGATTGTTTAAACATTCTAAGCCCCACCCCCTCATCCCTATATTTTTAAGAAAGTGCAAACTAATGAGCATTAAACACAAGAGACTCTTGGCCTGATTCAGAAGCGCACGCTGTTTGCATGTGCTTGTTCTGAATCAGGGCGGTTTTTTTTTGTTTGTTTGTTCCGGCTTTCAGTCCACTTGCAAAGCTGTGGGTGACCACCCACAGCTAGTGCGAGCGGCCTGGCGATGGTCGCGATTATCGCGACCATCGGGCTTGCGTCGAGACCCAGCGGGAGGGTCTCGGCTCCCGTAAGCCCGAGTGGACTTCCTGCTCTAATAGAGCAGGAAGTCCACTACTGACATGACGAGTGATGCCAGTAGGGACGCCCACAAACGGCAGGCATTCCTAAGGGAACACCTGCATTTGTGCTGCCATCTCCCCCTCCCCTCCCGCCTACAAAATGGGGCGAGCTGTCAATCAACATCAACAGCCGCCCCGTCTTGTAGTGAGCCCCGGAGCAATGGAGCTGCCATCGCTTGCTGGGGCTCACGCATGCGCACGCCGGAGGCGGCGCATGCGCAGTGGGGGAACATCGACCCGCTTGCGAGCGCTGTGCGCTCGCGAGCGGGTCTGAATCAGGCCCTCTGATCTGCTGAAAATGTAAGGTTGCATACCATTGGTCCCTAAAATTATTTTTTAAATGCTCCTTTGCAACAAATAGAAGAGGGATGAGAGCTGGGATGCCACTTGTAGAGCTTTTGGCGTCTATTTATTAAAGGACAATAAGCCCCACATGTATAGGGGATCACTGCCATATATAGCATATATATATCGCCCACCGGTAGCCCCCTGCTGACTATGAGATAACCACTGAGTCTCTCCGGTGATAGTTTCCCCATTGCAAAGTGAATTTAACAAGGATATCAGCAGCACATAAACCGCCACAATCATTCTCCTATTATCGCAACCTAAAGATGATGATGGCACAAGAAAATGAATTAACAAAATGCTTTATTCTCAGAAAATGATTTTTTTATTTTTTTTATTTTCATTATTGTTATTTTTATTTAGTGGAGCTAAAAGCCTGGCGTTCAGTGTCGCTGAGTACAGTATGTGTGAACCGGATTGCAAAATGTAAAAAGGTATAGCAGCTTTATTACAGCAAAATAATGTTTTCTTTTCCCGTCTTTGCTAATAAAGAGACTATTTTTTGGGGTTTGTTTTAAGTAAAAAGTGTGAGTGGCGTAAGACTTCAGTCGAGCGTCTCCTATTTTTGCGTCCCCTTGTGCTTGGAGGCGGGTGAGAGAACTTCCGGAGCAAGTTCAGTACGATGAGGGTATGTAGACACACGTCTACCAAGCTTTATAGTCTTATACCTTTATTTAAGGTATGCTTTTTAGGAGTTATCATTTTGCGCATCCCGTAGACCTGCTATATGATGATGATGATGATGATGGTGGTCACATTTTTGAGCGGGAAGGATCTATGCGCTAGATTTAAAGTTGCATGTATCCTAAGAGGAGTGCAGCTCAAAATACGTCAAAGAACAAATGTGCAGAAGCATTTTTTCCAAGTAACTTCTGTGCGTTATTAATATTTGTCTATTTGACTCTATGGGGTCTATGTAATAACCCTTGGGGAAAGATAAAGTGGACAGAGATAAAGTACAAACCAATCAGCTTCTGTCATTTTTCTAACTCAGCCTGTTAGTAACTATTAGGAGCTGATTAGTTGGTACTTCATCTTTGTCCACCTAGTCTCTATACAAGGCTTAGGCCCTGATTCAAAGTCGCTCACTCTGAATCAGGGCGGGACGGTTTTTGTTTTCACCGGCCTCCAGGCCGCTCGCTAAGCTGTGGGTGACTACAGCTTTAGCAGGCGGCCTGGCGATGGTCGCAATTATCGCTATGTGCTCGCGAGCGGGTCTGAATCAGGCCCTTAGTACATAGACCCCTACAGGTATTTTGCACAGTAAAATAGTGCTGTTTTTTGTTGACACTAGTTATTAAAAATATTTAATTGAGGCATTCTTTATTCCCTAAGCATACAAATATAAGGAAATACAATCTTATTTTGATACCATAAGCTTTGGTTTACTGTATTGTGCAGTGATATAAGTATCTGCTTTGGCTCCTAATTGTAAAGTAGGACCTGTGATTACCGTTCTCCTGACTATTGTAGTTTATCGACTTGTGCACAACAGATGTTAATGGCGGCAGCTATCAACACTATAAAATGGGCCAACCATTGCGTAGATTGGAGCTCTGCACTAGTATCAATGCAGTTATGGAAGGTCAGGCAGTTTTTCTATACAGTAGATTAATGTGCTTATTTGAGATGCTTTTGGACAAGTTGGAAATTTGATTGGAGATCTGTGGATTTAGAGTCGTGAACATGCTCGTGGTACAGTCTACAATAAATGGTCATTTGACTGTGTGGTTTGAATGTTCAATGTTGGCCATTTGTGCGAAAGGTTTCTAGTTTCAGAGCGACAGTTTGTGTTTGCAGTTTCATGTTAGAATGATTATAAAATGTTACATGCTCAAGCATAAATATCTACATTTTATGCAACAATTTGTTTATTCACACAGTGATCTCTACTGGTTTAAAGTTTGCAGTTTATGTTCGCGGTTCAACATTGTTTAGTCATTTGGACCCATTTGGACCGTGTTCAAACCTATTTGATTTCCATTGATGTAGCTTGGAATTTTAAGTCGATCTAATGTCAGAGAATTTTCTGCATGTTTTTGAACTGTAATGCTGGATACACACTAGATGATTTTTTTTAAAGATTTGCCGATTTTCCGACGGATCAAATGACAAATTGTACAAATCGTCCAGTGTGTACACATTATGGTCTTGATTCACTACGGATAGCTATTGCGATCGCATCCACGATTATGCACGGAGGTCTGCTGCGAAAATATGCTAATGAATGCAATCGCAAAGCCAGCATAGAGATGCCCACTACTACTATCTCACATCTGTAATCCCTTGCAGACCTGCGTATACATCGGGAACATCAAGTAACATTGGCCTCTCATGCACAATTACAGCAGGTCTGACCTGCCGCAGAAACGGTAAGTCTTGTTGAATGCAGTGAGTACTCAAGCTGTGTATGCTGTCTGTGTCTAATTTATGCACACCCATGCAATAGCATTCAAACGGACAGACACGCCTGCATTTCTCAGACCACTCCCCCGTCCTCACCCCAAAAGGCTCACAGCCTGTCACTCACTATGCGATGGCTTTCATTCTGCTTTAGTGATCGCAAAGTGATTGCAATTCTAACTCACCCACGTGCACTGAGCTGCATACACATGCACAGTACTCACCATTGATCGATCTGCTGCAGTTGCGATCCATGCTGGACCAGGACCTATGAGCGCTCCCGCCGGGTCGTCTGTCACATCCTTAAATCTGCCGAACATGCTGCTCAATATAAGGATCCGACTGACGAACGACATATCATGCAGTCGTTCACCAGATCATGTGGTGTGTCCGGACCGCCCAATATGTCGTTCCATCGCATCTGCCGTCGGCCTGATACACAGGCCGTCTAGTGTGTACCCAGCTTTAGTCCATTTCTATCAACTGGATTAACAATCAATTAAAAAAAAATGTGAACAGCTCTAGTTATTATCAATGTAAAAATTGGCATGCTGGTGATTATCTTATAGATCCGGGGAATAATGCAAATGTATGCTGTAAATATAATAAGTATCAATTTATATACGTGAAATGTTGAGTGATAGATTAATGGGAAGTTGAGCAATAGATATATTAAAATCAAAGAAAGTTCTATTATAATGGAGGGAGGCCCCGCCCACTCACCCCTCACAGCTCTCACTGGCTGGCAGACTTCCACACACAGCTTCACTTCTCTCTTATCCCCCCCCCAGCGCTGTTAGGATAGCACCTGCAGCCGATACAAACCCCATCCATGGACCCCTTTAGGACGGGGAGAGGGCAATACAGCAGAATGTGCGGACAGGAAGGAACAGTCCTCCTCCTATGTGGCCTACCTATTTTCGTGCAGTTGTTTGAAATATATTTTTGCAGAGTGGAGCAGGATTGCAACTGATAGCCGTTCCGTCCATTATTTCAGACGCAACAACTGCGCTCTGTCTCATCCCTATCCTTCTCTGCTTTCAATCACTGCTTCAGAAATATAATTAGTTCCACTTTGTGTTAAGGGTGATTTGATGTCACCATGATGTCATACAATACTGAGTTTACTGAGAAGGGGGACCTGTTGGCTGCAGACTGGTTAGGAGAGGGGCATGCGGGGCACAGGCTGGTGAGGAGGGGGCACATGACACACTCTGTGCTGTGGAGGGGTGTACTGTATGTGGCACACAGTCTGATGAGAAAGGGATGTGTGGAGCTCAGGGTGGTGAAGAGAGGGGCTTATGTGGGGCACACAGGAGTCGGGCATGTGAGGCACACAGATTGTAGATGAGGGGGTATGTGGGATACAGGTAAATGTGGGAAAGACAAGAACAGTATTGGGAAAGGCAGGGGTAATTTTTAAATATTCTTTAGTGATTTTTTGCTTAGTGCAACAAATTAAACTCCTTATCTAGAAAACCTCTGATACATTTATTTGTGCTTTAATCAATTTGTAACTCCCATTTGTAATTTCCTCTGTTTGTACCGTTATTCTATATCATTAAAGGTGCATATACACACACAATGATTTTTTGAACGATTATCGATAACGATATAGTTTATCGTTCAATTGTTGAAAAAATCGTTCACTTTCTGAGTTAAAACGATGAATGTTTATCGTTCATGCACATTCAACGTTTGTAGTTCTGTCAGACTGACCAACTCAACGATTTTCAGTAAGGGAATATGCAAAAAATTTTTGGGGTGCCTTGCTTCTCGGACGTGAACCCCTTAATGCTAGGGACGCCAGTATAGAGGAGCCTTGACGATTGGCCTGACGCTTATTCATATATTTGCAAATGTATGTAACTAATACCTCTGAATCGTTATTATCATGTAGGATTTAAGTATTGTTTTTGCTGCAGTGTACTGGGGGGCAAATCTCTCTTTTTAATATGCAAAAATCTTTTGTAGTTAAAAAAAAACGTTTATTACATTTAGTAAATGAACGATTTTAGTAAATGATTTTAGTTCATTTTTCCCTTGAAAAAAATGAACGAAAATCGTTTACTAAAATCGTTCATTTACTAAATCGTTGTGTGTGTGTGTGTGTGTGTATGCAGCTTTAGATTTTAAATGTTTTTTCTAATTTTATGCAATGGGGAAATGACACTTCCTCTTTAGAGATTTGTTTTATATCATTTATGTAAAATATCAATTTATGGGAAGACATATCTTTCATAAAGCAAAAGTGAGTTTCAGCAAAATGTCACAAAGTTCAAAGGGAGGGGTTTCTCTGTAAGTTATTTAAGGTAAAACATTCCGTTGATTAAGTTGTGTTGCAGGACAGGTAAGAAGTGGCAAGCATCGCACGTGGCATATTTTACACTAAAATATGCTGTCATACAGGTCTAACGGCAATAACCCGCAATGTGATCTGGCCCCGGTGTAGGGCCTGCTGAGCCTTGTTTGGCCTGGCCTCTGCCACGATTACCATAATGTATTTAATATGTTTACATTTAAATTGAAAACCTCATTCAGTGTAAGGCTTGGATTAGAAGGTATTGGAAGGATGCTGGGCTAGCGGTGCCTGCATGGCGGCTGTCTCCACTGTCAGGGCTGGCACACTATACATTGAACGGAGCCGCTGGTGAGCTTATTCATGTAGGAGCGGCTATTGCAGTAGGCAATGGTTGCAGGAAGAGATGGGTGGCTTTGTCACTGCCTGGAAGACATTCTGGCAAGGTCAATAGTAGCAGCTCAAAAATTCTTTGAAAGAGGCAATAAGGCAAGCTGAGGACCGGGTTATGCTGCTGGACGAGTTCCGCTCACCATCAGGTTACAGAGCAGTTGATAATAAGCAACCAGCAAACATTTTACTCACTTAATTCGCCTACTTGTGGAAGTTTAAGAGTAATTTTTTGTTCAGAATAGTAGCAGCAACTGGGTCCAGTCTGGTCCTCTCAAACTTTGCCAGCCCAGGAGTTTACTCAGTTTTTTGGGGGGCAAGGGTGAAAAGAGCTGATTTTTAAATCTTCAAGTAGTTGAGATGTTGGTTTAGTGGCCCAGGTTCAGGGCCGGCAACAGAAATCTTGGGGTCCAGTACACTGATGTCTCTGGGGCCCCCGCCGCCACCACCACCATCCTCGACCCCACCACCCACACATCCCTTCCCTGCGTGTGTGAATATGATGTATGATAATGTTAATTGAAAGATATGCCAGCCTTTAAATAAGTAAAAACACATGATTTATGACTTACCACACTGTATCTCTGTCACTGATGATGCAGGTTGTAGTTCTTATCTGACGTCTGTTCCAATGTCTTCTTGTTGACGGTGATGTGGATGCATTGGGGGTAGTCGGGAGAGTGTCTGTAGCCAGCCATCCTCAGTCCTCAGCCCCTAATCACCTTTCTCAGCACTCATCTTCTCATCACCATCCTCAGTCCCCTCACCTTTGTCAGCCCTCATCCTCTCATCACCTTCCTCATCCCCATCACCTTCCTCAGTCCCCATCATACTTACTCAGCCCCCATCACCATCCTTAATCACCTTCCACAGCCCCCATCATACTTACTCAGCCCCCATAACCATCCTTAATCACCTTCCACAGCCCCCATCAACCTTCCTAAGCCCCATTATCAGCCTCAGTCACCTACCTCAGCCCCTATCCTCTCACCACTGCAGCCTGCCAAGTCAGCTTCAGCTGCTCCTTTAGGAAAAGTTGCGCGGGCAGCTGTACTGGACGTGCGGCGCCAGCAACGAGACCTATGACATCATGCCGTGTCGCTGACTGCAAGTTCACACCTGGCCCGGGTCACATCTGACCAACCTGGCAGAGCCCAGCTCTGCCCGGGCCAGGCTACAAGGGAGATGCGCAGTGGTGGGTATGGGTCCCGGCGGCCGCTGCACTGCACCGACTGGATTATTGAGTCCACGGCCCCATTTTGTGGACCTAGGGGTCCCTCTGGATCTCGGGGCCCGGTACAGGTGTCCCCTTAGATCACCCGTCGCCGGGCCTGCCCAGGTTGGATATACTGTATTCATTGTGTACCTGGATGGAAAAGGTATTGCTTAAACAAGGACTCTGGATATAAATGTAAAAACTTGCAAGGACTGTGCGCAAAAAGTAGCCTATACAGATTGTGTATAAATTAGGGTCACCCACACTATATAGTAAGACCAGAAGACCAAAACATATCACACACAGGAATACAGGCGCTATAGTTGCAAATATATGAACATAAATATGCAATGTATAAGAACCCTGGACACTATGATATAGACACAACTCATGTTAAATGACTTACATACTGTGGTATGTTCCTCTGATGTTGTACTGCTTGGCTTACTTTTCTGCACCTGCGTCTTTTGGAAAAGCATAAACTGATTCAAAGGTTCATGATAGAAGATTTTTTTTCCGTCATATAGAATTTCAGATTCATACAGGGGTATTCAATTTGGAGTGAAAATTTCGGAATCGTGCTGACTTTTCGCTCCCATATTGAATACCCCTCATAGTGTTAAATGTAATAGGCTGCAGCTTTAAAACATTGTCGAGTCTCGTGCGAGACTGACCAATGGTTTAAAATAGCAGTATTTTAATATAAAAAATAAAGTTGATTATTTGATTATGCCTGTTTGATAAACTATTACTTAGTCTTGGGCGGGATCACTCTCTTTCTGTTTGGAATCTATATTCCCTACCACATGTACACATACAAAGCATTAGTGTTCCCCTTTTTTTCTTGTTAGAAGTCAAATAAACTACTAGTTTATGTTTTCAAGTGTAGGATTAAACACTAAGAACATTTAAACAGTGGTGTCACTAGGGGGTACGGACCACACCGGGAGACACCCTCTAAAGGGCTGACAACAACGGGATGTAGTTAAGTGACCGGCGGCCACAAAGCAGGCGGTCATAATCCTGACGCCAAAATGCTGCCTAGGGATTAATGACAGGTGGCGAGATACCGACGCCTGTCATAATCCCGACGCCAGAATCCAGGACGAAGCGGGCCCGAACGACGTAAGTCTGGGCACCCGTCCTCTTAGCCGCGGAGGTGGGGGGGGTAGGTTAGGGGGATCCCAGGGGGACTTAGGGTTAGGCTAGGGGAAGCGGGGGTTAGGGTTAGGCATCCCCTTCCCCCGGGAGGGTTAGGTTTAGTGAGAGCGTGGATGGGTTTAGGTTAGACACTAGCGGAGAGGTTAGGGCTAGGCACCCCTAAAGGAGGGTTAGGGGGGGAGACGTTACCTCCGCTTTCGGGCTTTCATCCTATCAGCCTCACGTTGTCGGGATTTGAACCAGCGGCTTTACAATCCCATTCCGACAACAACATGCCCGGCTCCTCAGGGATCCGGGCGCTGCACACTTACATCACAGTGCAGCTCCCGATTCCCAATCACTGAGGAGGAGCCAGCAGTGCAAGGAGAGTCACTGGGGGCAGCTCAGCACTGCCCCCAGAGTGATTAATCCGGGGATTTGCTGCAAGGTCACTCCCCATCTCATCAAGGTCACACCCCCTTTTTGGACATGTCTGCGCAGGGGGTTTACTTGCCGCACTGGGTGTCACCGATCCCAGTGCCACCACTGCATACATACACAGGTGGTACCTCCTCCCAGGCTCTTTCTTGTAAGTTAAACAGAACTTTGCTGATGAGATTTGTGTCATCAGTCTCTGTACGCCCAGGGCCGGCACAAGACCAATTTTTTGGGTAAGCAAATATATATTTTGGCACACCCTGTAGTACTTTTGTGCGCACCTTCGCCGTGCACATCAAAGAATTTAGAGGGCGTGGTCTCGTGGGGATAGCCATTTTTATCAAGCTGGAGGCATGCCCAGCACCCCAGGAGAGAGAACATAGGGATAGCATCTCTCACAGATAAACTCTTACTGTAGGTAATTAAGGATCTCTAAGAAGTTACAAGGGTAAAGAGACAACTGCCTTTGCCTTAATAATTTATAATGGGTATAATATTTCCACTGTCTGTTCTTATGAATTAGCTAGCCTTTTGCTTCAGCCAGGTTAGCTTGTTTTGATATTTTTTGATGGTGAGAATATATTTTTGGCAATAATATATTATCACCACCAAAAATAACAAAACAACCTAACCTTCCAGTGGAGATATCCTTATACCTTAAAAGATGTTCTTCCTGGAGTTATTGTTTCATGTATTCCACTTAAATATTTTCTCTTATACTGCACAATAGAGAGCATGCACAGTGCTGCAAACTCATTGTGGCAGCGTACGGAAATGCCAGCCACAGAACAGATGTGGTCTGCCCCAGCCACTAAGCACTTGGCACAGACTTCCCATTTCCCTGCATATATTAAATCATCTCAAATTTAGAGTATATATCCAGTTAAAACTACAATATCTCAATTGTCCCATAACTTCTAATTATTCAGCAATCGCCATAAGCAACTTAATTATCAAGTTCTTCAGCATTGTTCATGCACAGTGCCTAAAGCAGCGGTGGTCAACCTGTGGCTCTTTCATTGTCCTGATGTGGCTCCCTTGACTGACACTGACTGCTGGAGTGACACATGGAGAGGCTGCTGTTGTGACACATGAGGGACTGCTGGAGTGACACATGGGGGGGCTGGATTGTATTATGTGAATCTGTTGATTTTTTTTTCAATGTATTATATGTGGATGTGGCTTTTTCAGTGTATTTTATGTGGATCTGGCTTGGGTGAGTGTATTTTATGTGGATCTGTTATTTTCAGTGTTTTTATATTGTTCTGGCTTTTTCTTTCCCTTTAATAGTTACCTCCATGGTGATTGTGTACATGCGTTTTTATATGCTCCTACAAAAATCATACCAGGGGCGCTGTCTAGCTGGCACAAGGCCACACCCCTTTTTGCATGTGCGCCTTCGGCGCGCGCATGATCTTGGCTCTTTGACAAACCTACAGATATTTGTGGGCTCTTTGACTCTGACTGGTTGGCCACCCCTGGCCTAAAGCATTATTAGTCCCATGAACACAGGGTTAAGTACCTTAAAATGAATACATGTCTTGGCTGTCGGATTGACAAAAGGCTTCAATACATCCCTTTAGTATTCGCACCATACAGTAGCTGATCAATTTCAGAAGGGAAACCTCTCCGGCACAAGTCTGCCCTATCAGTGATATTACTGGCAACTGAAATCTCAGAAATGTAATTGGATGAAATCCTGAAGATTTAGCCAATGACATCTATGAAAATCTCTGCTGAAACAAAATAAAAATATATCTGAGTTTGGATTACTCAAATTTTTTGGTAGTGAGAATATAGTACAAGCAATAATACTCTCACCATCACAAAAATAACAAAACAAGCTAACCTGGCGAAAGCAAAAGGCTAGCTAATTCATATGGACATGCAGTGGACCCTGTTTGTATATTTTTTGGGGAGGAGTTATAAAGGTGCCCGGCGATAGCCGCCAGCGCCGTCCCTACAAATGCAGTCTCCTCTGGACTGGACTGGGGTGGGTTACAGCTAGATCCCCTTCCACCGGGCACCCCATGCCCGCATTTTTATTTTTAGAGTTCAGACTCACTCAGGAGTCAAAACTCAGGACTTACTTGCTTTTTTTCTCGGAGCCTGCCACCCGCCGCGGCGAACAGATCTCTGAGTCCTCAGGTCCAGCCCCGGGATTGTCCTCTCCAACACTCGCTGGCCGCTGCAGGGAAGGGGGTCCAGTCAGAGGCCAGGGTTACAGCTAGATACGGCCAACCCCAGCCTTAATTGCGCACTGCAAGTACAAGGTGACGTCATGTCGCACGGTTTAGCCCATCAGCACTGCAATACAAATTAAAAGTAGGGATGGAAATCATTTG
Source organism: Taudactylus pleione (assembly GCA_031769625.1). Classification (NCBI taxonomy): domain Eukaryota; kingdom Metazoa; phylum Chordata; class Amphibia; order Anura; family Myobatrachidae; genus Taudactylus; species Taudactylus pleione. Next base: position 648,177 of record JAUIMM010000160.1, read on the forward strand.
ATATTTCATCGGATACATCGGTTAAATGGTTTCGATGTTCGATCCTGCAATGTTTTTGATTCAATGTTTCGAGTCTGAAATTGACTTGTTGGAGAAACTAGGTGAGGGAAGAGTGCCCCCTACGGCAGCTGCCACACGTGTTGTGCCGTCTGCTCACCCTCCCTCATTAAGTCACGCAGTCAGGTGGCCAATCAGGAGCCGAACTGGGCAGAGCATAAACAGTGTCCGCACATGACTAGGGCGCAGGGTCCATGTGAGAGCACAGACCACCTGTGGTAACAGCAGCCGGCGGCGGTCACCCCTATCCCGCTTCCCCCGGGTCACTGTGCCGGCTCTGTTTTCTGGTAGTTTTCTTGACATTTTCAGGTTAGCTATACCAAAGCATTTCTTATGGTTTTTGTAAATTTATTTATTTTTTTTTCAAATTTTATACCGTTTTATTCCAAATTCTGTAATTTATTGCTGATTGAAATCAGTTGCAAAAGAATCACATTAATATCTTAATAGTCTTTGAGATATTCAAAACCAAAGAGCGTTTTGGACAAAGGGACTAAGCAAATTATATACATAAGATTAAGTAGCTGCGTCAGGATATCAGCCTGCTGGGGCCTCTGACCCTTGGGACCTAATTCAGAGCCGCTCGCTGTCTGAATGAGGGCCTTGGTCCTATGTTGCTGGCCAGTTTCCTTGCTTACCTGCCTCTGACACAGTTTTTCTTTCAGATCCTGAGAGGTTTTTCCCAGGGAATTGCTCATTAAGCGTCACCTGTTCCTAATTACTGACCAATCAGAGGAAGTATTCATCTTCCTGTTTTCCTTGTCTAATAATTATTATACCTGTGGTTTTACTTTGCTTCTGCAACATTTGAGACGACCTAGACTGAACCATCTTGTCCTTTATAATGTCTCTGCTTATACCTGCATACTGCACTTGACTTTGATTTTTATTAACTACAGTATGCCTGGCTGATGGCTGTACTGTTCTTCACTTGCATCTGGTTCCCTCGTTGATACCAGTTTGATTATATGCTATTTGTATTTTTAATAATTGTATTATTATGTCCAGAGTATACACTATATATGGGATATTTAACAGTTGTGGGAACCTCCTGCAATCAGTGTTTTGCTTTCATTTTTAACTGCACTAGAAAATTGAGACCTAGGGGCCTTATTTACGAAGCTTTTGATTGTGTTTGTGTCCGATATTTAAAAGGGCAATGCTTTTACCAGCAGTGTCTTGCTAGTAAAATCATTGCCCTTTTAAATATTGGGCATGAACATGATCAGAAGCTTCGTAAATAACCGCCCTTGATGGGTCTGGTTACTATAGGTAAGAGCTAGTTTGCGCAGATTGCACCATTTTATTAAATACTGTGAACCCTGCTCAAAAAAAATGTGTGTGAGGAGGCAGCATTGTCACAGCTCCTGGATTTTGCCACATCCCCTGTATTACCTGCAGGACCGGCCCTAGCCCAAATTTTTTTGTAAGCGAGTATATTTTTTGGCGCCCCCAGGCATATTGTTGCGCATGCCCAAACAAATTAAGGGACCATGGTCTCATGGAAAAAGCCATAACCATGACACACACCCCTTTCTCGTCACTCTGGGAAAAGTGCTTTCCATTCCACATGCACCTTAATGCAGTCCCCCCAGTATGCAATGTCCCCCAGTGGTGGTCTCTCTTATGCAGGCCCCAAGTAGTGCCCCTTATACATTGCCCCCAGTAGTGGTCGCCCTTCTGCAGGCCCCCAGTAGTGATCCCCACCTATACAGTGCCCCTTATACAGTGCCCCCAGTAGTTCTTCCCCCTGGTGCAGTAACCCTTGTGCCCAGGAGTGGTCCCCCTTATGCAGTCCCTAATTAGTAGTCCCCCCTATGCAGTGCCACTTGTGCCCTAGGAGAGGTCTCCCTTATGCTGGACTCCAGTAATGCCCCCAGTAGTGATCCCCCTATGCAGTGCCCCCAGTAGTGGTCCCTCCTGTGCAGTGCCCCCAGTATAGTCCCCCCCATGCAGTGCCCCCAATAGTGGTATCCCTTATGCAGTGCCCTTTAAATAGTGGCCCAAGTTGTAGTTTCCCCCCCAGTAGTAATGCCCCCGTTAGTGTGCCCCCAGTAGTAATGCCCCCGTTAGTGTGCTCCCAGTAGTAATGCCCCGTTAGTGTGCCCCCAGTAGTAATGACCCCTGTTAGTGTGCCCCAAGTAGTAATGCCCCCTGTTAGTGTGCCCCCAGTAGTAATGCCCCGTTAGTGTGCTACACCCACACACAGAAAAAAACAACACAATACTTACCTTTAGCCCCAATCCTACGTCTGCTGCCATCTGCTGCTCCTCGGAACTATGGGAGAGACGTCTCTCCCATAATGCCCGTGGGGGAGGAGCCGGAGCTCAGGAGTGAGCTCCTGCTGTTGCTGCAGGGGGGGTGGGGGGAGTGTGGCGGTGGCGAAGGCGGGTCGGGAGAGGAGGAGGAGTGTGGCGGCGGCGCTAGGGTACGGGAAGGACCCACAGCGCCCTCTGCTGGCTGGCGCTCTACGCTGCTGCGTAGTTCGCGTAACGGGCGGGCTGGCCCTGTTGTATTTCTCGCATCCCCGCAAACACAGTGTATGGCCACACCATGTTGGGGGCACAGTAATGTCATATTGGGGTGTGCCACCCCCCAACGCCCCTTGCATGTACTAAAACCAGTTTCATTTGCAATGTGAAACTTTAGCCATCATGAGTGGTTCACATTGCACATATCTCTCAACTTCACAGCAGCCGGCATGCAGTTGGCTACTGGCAGGATGGCGGGACAGTCCCCATGTCACCTGCATTCAGTACCTTATATTTCACGGTGTGCGTCTGTAGGTAAAAGATAAAGGTGCATACACACGTAACGATTTTGTGAACTATTTAACTATAACGACGTCGTTATCGTTCAATCGTTCAAAAAATCGTTAAGTTTCTGAGCTATAACGATGAACGAAAAACATTCAAGCGCGCTCCCGTTTGTAGTTCATTTCGGACTGTCCAACATAACGATTTTCATTAAGGGAAGGAACATTTTTCGTTCATTGTTGTAGAAAATAGTTTATTACACTTCAAAAAATCATTCACTTTTTCAAGGGAAAATCTGACAGATAATCGTTGGTTACAAAATCGTTACTTGTGTATGCGCCTTAAGAGTGACATCTCTAATGAAACCCATGTTATCCTATGATCTTAGTAAAGAGTGCACACAGTGCTTGTACACATTCTAGATGCCTAAAATATAGTGCCCGTCTTATTTATTTAACAGTGTTCTCATTGTGAGCATGCCAATTCATACTTGTTACCATTGTTCATCTATTTAATTGTTATTATTGCTTATTTAATTGTTATTAAATATTGGCATATCTATTGTTGCTTTGCATATCATTACTCTCTTTATTTGCTCAGTAAATCTTTGTCTATAAATTAATTGTATTATCATAATTGCATCTTACCCGTCTCATAGGGAGATTAAACTTGTTACACAGTCATTTCATAAACGTGCCAAATTGCTTGTCCCCTTTCCTGGAGTGTGTGTGAGTGAGTGGTCACAAGTCATTTATACCCTGAGCCAAAAGCCATGGGATAGATGCCTAGTATCGTGTAGGACCCCTCCAGCCCGGCAAAGTGCAGCAACTCGATGTGGCATCAATTCCACCAGTGAATGGAAAACCTCTGGAGAGATGTTGACCCATGCCATCTGGATAGCTTCCCACAGCTTCCTGATAATTGTAGGTACAGGATCTTGGGTGCTAATGGTACTCTCCACCACGTCCCATAAATACTCGCTTGGGTTCATGTTAGGCGAATGTGGTTGCCACGCCATTCTTTGGAACCCTCCATAATGTTCCTCAAAACCAAACCTGGAAAACTTGGGACAGATGACATGGTGCATTATCCTGCTGGAATATTCCATTGTTATGGTATACATGAATTCCATGATGGGCTGCAAATAGTCATCAAGCAATGCAATGTATCGGTTACCGGTCAACGACGTGTTGAGATAGACCAGCGGACCCAACCCATGCCACATGAACACACTCCACACCATTATAGAACCACCATGTTGAATGTCTGCACAACTTTGGAAATAGAATGTCCCATCCATCGGGCACCCACAATCATGCCCCATTCGAACTCTGATTATTCACTTTGCCTTGCCGTGAGCAGCCTAGCCGGTGTTCAAACTGTTTCACGAGATGTCAGATTACAACTGATGCAGGTCTGTGCATTTTCAAGACATCACAGTATGGTGATGCCACCTACCGTTACCTTTACATACTGCTATCTCATTACTTTTGGCACTTCAGTGTAGATAGTTGATCAGGGTTTCCCATGTCATCCTCTGGTGGACTCAAGCTCTACAACCGAGGGGGACAAACCAGTCGAGAGGAGGCACTGTATTTAAGAACTTGACATTACCATAACTTTGAAGTTTAATACACCTTTCCACACCAGGTATTTTGTAATACCTGGTGGCAGAGGGACTAAAGCAGGGCTGTTGAGAGGGCAGGGCCACTTGGAGGAGGAAGTAGATGACTAAGTGGCTCTGCAGCGGTTTACTCAGTGCCATTCCGGGCATCCTGCAAGCCAAATGGAATTGTCTAGTCCCTGGGTGGTGGCAATGCTCGTCCTCCCCTCATTATGGCCTTGGGCTACAGAAAAATTGCAAATTATATCACAAATAAGAACAAAAGGAGTAAAAACATAAACATTTATATTTTACATGTTTTATGGAACATTGTGCACTTCCCCATGTCCCTAGCACTGATAGCTACAGGTGTGTAAGTTCCCAAGATGCCTTTTACATACATGAACCTCTTATGCAGCTCTGGTATTGATGCAGTGGACGTCATTTACAAACTGCACTGGATGCACTAAACAGATCACAATGATTTAGTGGCAATGCCTCTAGGGAGTTCACCCAACAATCTTCATTTTGCAGCTGCTCTCAAGAGAACGGTTCCACCAACTACAAGTTTGTCTGCCAATTGCAAGACTAAGCGTTAAATAAAAATCAAACTACCTTCCACCTTAAATCTACCCCTTCCATGCATATTTACATATTTATCCTATATTGCTGCTCTGCGTAGCCTAATTTATTACTACAATAAATCATATTCATCATGAGAGTGAGGGTACACCCATAATGCAAGTCGCACCATTTTGTATTTGAGGCGTTTTCTTATATTGGGTAAACAGTTTCTAGACAGGCGCTGTGGTGCAACATGTTTACCACAAAATGTATAGGACGAGAACCAATCTCCACCGGCTCTGAGTTACTGCTGCACAAATCAAGTGTTTCTCTGTTAAGATGCACCCACTCCACTGCTTATCTGTATCATATTCCCGTAATCTCTCTCTGCAAACGTACATTTTATTTTTGCACTCTCTTGCAGAACACAAGAAATTCCTGACTCCACCTAACTCCTCTTATCAACTGGTGCATATTTCTTCTCCTCTATAAATAATGTTATCTTGCTAGTTAGGTTCTTCTTTTTTATAAAATGAAAGGGAATGGGTATGATTCCCGTCAGCGGCAGGCCGACATCAGCAGAGTTCTGAGCAGCGGAAGCCCGACAGCGCTGGAAATCCTGATCGTGGATAGGTGAGTATCTACTAACCTAACCCCCCTAACCCTCCTTAGGGGTGCCTAACCCTAACTTCCCCCCCAAGTGCCTAACCCTAATCCCCCCTCTAAGTGCCTAACCCTAACCACCCCCTTCCCCCCTGCCTAAACCTAAGTCCCCCGGGGGGTGCCTAACCCTAAGTCCCCCCGGGAGCCCTAAACCTAACCCTCCTCCCCGCGGCTGTCCGCTCGCGGCGCCCGGCATCACTACGATCGGGATGCCGGGCATCGGGGAAATGCGGGCGTCTACATCTAGACGCCCGGCATTTCACCCTTGCCGGGATATGACAGTCGGAAAGCCGGCTGCCGGTATTTAGGCAGTCGGCTTCCCGATTGCTTCCCAATGGAAGCCATATATGACATGGGCCCAGGGCCGGATTGAGGGCCACATGGGCCTGGAGCAGAAAATGACCAAGGGCCTATTATGAGAAGCAGAGGAGGAGTGGCCAGTGCTGTGTGGATGTGGCCAGTGCCATGTGGGCGTGTACACCTCTATACTCTCAGCCCCAATGCCCCCCCTAATTATGTAAAAGAAAAAAAATGCTTCATTTTGTGAGGTAAATAGAAATACAGTGTTACTACTATATGATTTATGGCTGGCCGTGTGGAGAGCAGATGGCCAGTCATCATGTTGTCATGACAATGGGCCTATTTGTATGTGGAGGCCTGGAGCTGTAGCTCCATCAGCCGCATTGTTAATCTGGCCCTGCATGGGCCTCCTTATACCCTACCTGTCCGTTGATGGAGGCTGTATACTTCTCGTCATTAGGCCCCAATGGAATATTTTTAGCATGACTGAGAAAGTGAAACCTTTGCTTTCTGAAGGCTCAATGTACACAAACTTTGTTTAAAGCACAAAATTATTAAAATACAGTATAAAATAACCTTCTGGCCAGAGTCGGACTGGCCCACAGGGGTACAGGGGAATCCCCCGGTGGGCCCCACCTCTAGGCATCAGGTTCCAAACTCTGCACTTGAATTATACATTATATATATTTACATTATACTGCACAGGACTATGGTGTATTTTCTACAGTGCATTGCTGGTATTTATCTGGTACATTATCATACATGCACCAGCAGTATGTACTAAACATACTGTATAATTTAAAGGGGCCCAGATCATGCACCTTCTTGTGGTTAGCCAAACCTCGCTGGAGGCTGGCCACACCCCTAAGTATGGGCCCTATCACTGCATTTCCCCTGTGGGCCCTTCATGCCCCAGTCCGACACTGCTTCAGGCTGTGTGTATAAGGTGTATGTGAAACATAAATGAATTTCATGTATGTACACAAACTTTTTTATGCACAAAATTATTAAAAATATTGTATAAAATGACTTGCAGGCTGTGTGTATATAACACATAATTGCATTCTGTGTTTAGATTTGGGTCCCATTCTCATGGTATGCAAATATTCCAAAATACCCCTGGTCCCAAGCATTTTGGATATGGGAGACTCAACCTGTATATATATAGGTATTTCTGAAATTTTTATCTAAGTATCTGTGCTTCAAAAGCATAGTTTATAATTTTATAATCATTACTCATTGGGTAAGCCTGAGCATTGTAAATTATTGCAGCAATTAAAAATAACCTTGGACTTCTGTGGTCAATGTTTGCAGGGCTCTGGTCTGCATACGCACTTTTTACATTTCCAGTGAGCACTAAGCCCATGTTGCATTGGCAGAGAAGTATTGTGTAAAATACACATAGCACTGTTACTGTACCAGTTCCTTCCTTGACAGTTCACAGAGAAGGGAATATACAAGAGAAGGGACTTTCCAGAGCAGAAAATATGCTGGTTGCTCAGTTGAATAAAATATTTATGCAAATGAGCAGGGCTATGTCTCAGCCTACATAGTTTAAATATCTGTGACACCACTCTATAGCACTTGCAATGCAGATTGGCAATTCTTCATAGGAAAAATACATAATCGCTCCTGGAGCGAAAGGTTTATGTTATTGGGTGCAAAGCAGAGTGAATATGGACTGAATTATTGGGAGAAAGTGGGATGAAAAAAAATCAAGAATTATATTAAAATAAAAGGTAAGTATTTGCGCAAATAGAACTATAATATTAACGGCAGCCTTTATCGGTTGTCTTTCTGGTTTTAGTTATTGCTATAAATAACATATTCATATTTTATATGCAGCAGTGTCATTGCTCAATTTATTGCAAAGTGATATTTAAATATTTTTTTTGTTGCCATTTTTTCTGATTAAGTACTGTGTTTTCCTTTTAATTATGTTATTTTGCATGCTGTCATTGCCAATATGTTTCTTTCTTTTACATATATTGCAATTTAGACTTTTAGCAGCTGTTATCAGCAATATTAGCAATATTTTGTTTTACTTATTTACTGATTGGTACAGATCATTTAAAGTGTTTTAGTGAATCATTACATTGTCCCATGTAATCTCTCATGTAAAGAAGCCATTTAAAATGTGTCACAGGCAGAAATTAGCATTAGTTACTCAAATATTTGCCTGTGTAATATTGATAATTATTACATTTTGCTTATGAAATTAAATTAATTGTTAATTTACAAAAGTGTATAATACATCACTGCATAATGTGGAAGACGGAGGTATGCCTCTACATATTCCCACCCATTGGGGCTACTTGTGGGTTGGGAGCAAAAGAAAAAAAGTAACTTTGCACCTTGGTAAAACCATGCTGCACTGCAGGTGGGGCAGATGCAAACTGTACAGACTTAAGGAGCCTATACATCTACTTCCTCAATTCCCCGCTCAGCCGATCCCACCCGACCGGCCATCGATGATAGGCGATCTGTCGAAGCATCGGGGAAATTCAACATGTAAAAAATACACAATCGCCCATTCAGACCATTTTAGAGATCTTTAATTGTTTTAAATATCCTGAATTCCCTGTGCTGTCAGTAGAATGGAGAATAGCGGGAATCAGATGCAGATGTATGGGCACCATTAGATATCAGAGGGGTGTGTCCAAACTCAAATCTAAACTGCAGTGTAAAAATAAAGCTGCCCAACATTTGTGGGCTTCATGCAAATGCAGCCAGTATTTACCCTGCATGCAAAAAAAATGAATGACAAAATAAATGTATTTTCACCTCTTGCAGCGCAACACGGTTTGTCCAGGTGCAAACACGTCACGTATGATCAAACTCCTTGATAAATGGCCCCCTAAGTTTTTCTGTATGGCTGAGAGTAAGCTGACCGTACCTTGCACTACAAACAGTAAGCTATACACGATAGTCAGATGCACATCATCTAATATTACACAAGAAATGCTACCACGGAGTAGTATCGGAAACACTGAGGGCCCGATTCAGAGCTGGACGGAATGGTAGAGTTGCACACTAGCGACTGTGCAATTCCATCCATCTCATATGCTTATGCAGCAGGAGGTGCCTGTAGGAAACATCGATTCCAGGGCTGCTACTGAGGTCGCAGCCTGGGATCAACATCGCAACCATCGGTTGCTCCATTAACCAGGCTGCGGAAGCTGAAGCTTACTGCAGAATGACCGGGTCCTGGTCACTTGTGAGGCCAGGAAATATGCATCCGCCAACACAGACCCTGGCCTCGTCCCTCTCGGAAAACGGGGGGAAGGGGGGGTTAGCGCCCCCGCTTCGCCTTCCTAACGTCGCAGCATGTCAGTAATCCTGTGGGGGGGGGGCTGCGAGCGAGAGCCAAAGACCCGTTCTGCACATGCGCGGAACCCAAAACATCGGAGATGTGCGCTGACCATCGGGTTAGCGCACATCTCTGAATCAGACCCTGGGCTCTCTGTGGTAGCTATCTGTCATGTGGAAAGCAGATCATTCACTTGAATAAATGTTTTATCGTGATTCACTATCTTTTTTGGCCCATACACTTCAGGATTTGCATCTGATGAGGTCTAATGGGCAAATACAATTGCTGTGTGTGTATGGGCACCTTCACTGCCCATTCATGGATTGCATTCCGTCATCTTTGGTTCTGGGCTATTTGAAGAATGATTTAGGGAGTGTCTGATAATACATTCCGCTGGGTTTTTCCCATCATGTAGATATTTGACACTGTGTTGGCCGTGAAATGCAGTCAGAAAGGGCCACTTTTCCACCACCAACATTGTCAGTTTTCCCCGTACCCCATAGATTGGGCAGGCAAATTGCCAATGTTGGGGCACTATTTTGTACCGCATTGTGCGCAGCCTAAAATCACGCCCGCACTTCGATAAAAACATTTAGCTGTATAATGTACATATTTGCCGTTACCTATTTGAATACAAATGAATAGAATGAAATAAAAAAAGATACACTGTTGGGATGACAGAATCCTTCTACGTTATAATAATGACTACACTGAATGGACAGACAGACAGAATAATAAACATAGCACGTTACTTGCTGGAAGCAGAAGAACCGGAGATTAATCCTGTAAGAAAATCCATAGAAAGTAATTTGAGGCTGAAGACACTTGAGAAAGCTAAACGCCGTTTGACAACTAATATGAACTAGTGGAGATATAAAAGGTTGATCGTGGGAATATATTTTGGGGTTTATGTACTAAGCCTTGGAGAGAGATAAAATGGATGGATATAAAGTACAAACCAATCAGCTCCTAACTGTCATTTTTCAGACACCGCCTGTAACATTACAGATAGGCGCTGATTGGTTGGTTCTTTATCTCTCTTCAAGGTTTGATACATCTCCCCTATAATCAGCGTTGCATTTAATACAGCCTGATCCATCTTCTGCTGTGTTACTATTAAATAGCAACAATTTGTCAAAGTTTTGGGACTCTACAAATGTCAGTATATATGCAAACCCTTTTTCCTCTTCATCTCAATAGAAATAAACAGTATAGGGAGCCATTGCCAGCGTTCCAACACAATGGCACAACCAGGGCTTTGCCCGCAATTCGTCCCTATTTAAATTGACCCAGTAAACTAGAGTCAAACTTTTCTCTCTGAAGCTCATTGCAGATGTAGAATATGAGGCCCAATGTTATTAAGCAAAACAGCGCTTATTATAGCAAATGAAAACTGAAATATACAAGGGAATGAGGAACATTATTCTGAAGCTTTTTGCAGTTACAGTAAATGTTACATCTACAGTAGAATCAATGTAATTTCCTGAATCATTGCTTACAAATCCGAGAAATGCAAATCCCAAATATACAGAGCGATTTACTGACATATTTTTCCTTTGCAGCTCATTGTGAATAAGAAGAATGTTATAGGCCCTGTGTCAGCTTACAGTAACCAGATTAAAGTCTTATTCCACTGCCGCTCTGTGCAACTAAAGCAGGGATGGGGAACCTCAGGCTCGGGAGCCGTATAAGGCCCTCGGAATCATTTGGTCTGGCCCTTGGAGCTTTTGGCACCCTGCAGCCAGAATCTATGCAGTAGTGCTGCCTGGAGCATACTTAGGACGCTTCAGACAGTCACACCGCTGCCCTTACAGCTCCCGGGCATTGCTGCGCCTGCGTGATGTCACGCGTAAGGGGCGTGGCCTGCATCGGGTCCGCAAAAATGTTATATATATTAAAATGGCCCTCGGCAGAAAAAAGATTCCCCACCCCTGAGCTAAAGAATAGAATAGTGTATCAGTGCTTGCACACAACAGTATAGAGAAATGCATTCATACATTTGTTACATGTGTATGCATATAGTAAGTCTACATAGGCCTTTTTCACACTTTGGGCCTGTTTCGGCGGTGGATGCCTAAGCGGTCTGTTTAGCCACCTCCCAGTCACTGCCCAGGGGCACCCAGCACTCCATCGCAACAACGTGCGTACGCTCTGCGTAATGCATGCGCCAAAGGAGTTTTTAAAGATTTTCACGTAGGGGGCATGTTGCCGCGATTCCATCCTCATGCCCCTGCCCCCTGCTGTTCATAGCCTCTATTCGCAGCATTTCACAGTTGGGGTGGGGACGTGGCTACCATGACGCAATTCCAATGGGCTTCACATCGCCCGACCTCGGTGCCACCCATTCAGTCGGGAAGTAGACAGCAGCTGTAGACTGGACAACTCTGTCATGAGGCCAGTGGAGTGCCCCTAACTTGTGACTCTCCCACGCATTTCGGGACAGTTGGCAAGTATGCAGTGAGAGAGCCACTAAAAGCAAAGTGGCGCTTTAAATCTGGCAGCTACCTCGTGGAAATCGCAGCGGTGCCTGCAAATAGCAGGCTGTTACATTTGGGCCAAAGGGTCATTTACAAATAGCAAATGTGTACAGTATGTGTAAAAGGCAGTTTGTTTTCTAAGGAATGGGCAGTAATCAGACCTTGGAGACCACTAATTTAAAGGTGGCCACAGCTTACTTATACTCAGGAGTAGAGACAATTGTGTGACTGTCTATATGTTTAATAGGTTATCTTTTGCACTAACCAGGTGCACATTATTCAGGGAAGCAGAATTTTGGGTACACAAATGTACACAAATACCCATATAGTAAAAATACTAAAGTGTACAATAGTAACACGTGATAAAGACAGTCTCGTTTTCCCCATAATTTTTCATGACCTACGACATGAATGAAGTTCCAGTGAAACATATTTTAGAGAAAAATGTAAGTATTGTTTTAATTATATTGATAGCCCTAAAGTCATTGGCAGGATTTCAAGTGAAATTCGTTCTAAAATTTTGAAAATTAGTTGCAGAACAGGTTAAAAGAATTATAAGGAACAAACATGTTCAAGCCGGTTTGACCGAGTGCGTGTATCGCTGTAAATACATAACAAAAGCATCTAAGAGTGTGTATGCATGTAATCATAGAATAGTGTGTTTGTGTCCAGCCTTGTGTATCCATATGTGTATTATTGTGAATTAATATTAGGCTTTGTTGAATACTGTACTTTCTGAGAATACCCTACTCAGAATCTGGAATGAAATGGCGAGATCTGCACCACTTTAATTATAGAAACTTGAAGGTAATCTTTGATGCTGCTCTTAGAATATAAGGGGAGTCCTGAATTGTCTCAAAAGAGTGTAGCATAAATGAATAGGTACAGTATACCATCGATATAGGGTTCTTCGATGGAGTAATATTGTCTCCATTTGGCTAAATTAGGATAATCACAGTTTTCTTATCCAAACGATTTGCTCTTTATTGTATAGAATAACAGTAGATCTCTCCAGACAGTTCAAATATTCCCATCAGTCCATTTAATGCGTTTCGTGACACATCTGTTCATTTCATCAGAAAACTGCTGTAGTTAACTAGTTGGGGAATTTCATCAAGTCCTTTGTGTAGCATTCTAGGCTCATGCATGTAACAGGCTCTTTCTGCACATTGGCCATGTCTGCGCGCCAACTGGCCACAGGGCCCATTCCAGCGTCGCTCCCGGCCCCCTAGGTGTACTCAGGCGCACGCCAGTTGTAGGACTCCTAAACAGATTTGCTAAATTTGCACATGTGCATTATAAAAATGCAACCTGAGGCTAAGAAAAGGCTGCCAAATGGGTTAGCGTCTCACTCTGGAAAAATATTGGCAGTGTCCTTGGCTATGAATGAATAGCAAATACTACTTATACATATGCAATAGCGCCCCCTTCTGTCTAGTTCAACTTCATTTATAGAACACACAGAATATGGACAGATATCAAACCTACCATACTGCTCAGTATAAATAGATTCAGGATTAGGATCGATCAGTTATGTTGTTTTAAAATACCGAACATGAATGATAAACACCTTTTCGCACATACAGCTGGTAACATGAATAACAATCTAAACATAAAGGTATAAAAGATGCCCTGCGTCGTTCCTGCTAATATACAGAACATTGGCATTATATGCATGGGTGGTTGGTTGTTGCTGTGGGTTAAAGATCCTGTGACCCTGATTCACAGTCACTGTACTGAAGTCTTGCTAGCTTGCTACAAATTTAATGATGTTCCTGCCAGTATATGGGCTCTCCCTATCCCTCTAATTAATTCCCAGAAATACTTATACCTGAGTGTAGTAGAAACTGTAGGCAGTAAATGTAACATGTTGGTGAGTATGCTTTTCAGAAATAATTTTGATGGCGGTACTATGTACTATGGATAGACTGGGTGCCAGGCTAACTGTAAATTAAGGTTATGTCTCTCGCCATTATAAACTACCCGTTGACATGGGTGCAGGATCATCTGCGTGAACATCAGTCATCTGACTCACCCTCAGGTGACTCAGGATGGCTGGGAAATTCATGCTGCTGAATCCAAGGACGCAGCCACTGCCCACAGCATGCGCCCAACACCCTTCCCCCCCCCGCCCCCCGTTTTCTGTAACGTTGCCTGACGCCGTCCTGTTACTGCCCTTAAAAGCCAGCAGCATGTCAAACATGCTGCGGCATTTGGGGAACTGCGAGCGGCTTTGCAGACCTAGATCTGCACATGTGCAGTGCGGCTTCTGAGCGCGGGCAGATCTCAAACATCAGAGATATGCGTAAACATGGGGGTTTACGTGCATCTCTGAATAAGGCTCACAGTTATTATTGAAGGATGTTTTAATGTTTTATTATTGCACTTGATCTTGTCGCCAGGTGGGGTCTAGAGACACTGCTGTGTTATGTATCATGTATCATTACAGAGCCTTTGTCGCTTGGGCACACTAGAATCACCACAGAGACTGTTGGCGCTGACGCTATTCTGATGTTCCATTTCCTCTTGCCTTATTGTGTCGCACATGTGCAGCATGTTGCAACGACTACTAGCGAAAGGCTGTTATGAGAATGAGAACAGTCGCAGAGAACCACAAACAGTTTAAAACCTTTGATTTTACAGACATAGAAAAATTGCAGTCACATCAAAGTAAAGAAGGCAAAGCAGTGTAGTACCAGACCACGGTCCATCATTTTGCTTGGTCAAATAATGGAATTTTATCCGTTCTGCTATTATGACAACCTCAGCGGCTTATCGCTTGATGTATACTATTGGTATTAATAGCTATAATAAATAATGAATAACAGAACCTTTCTCCTTTGATGAGTCTGCCTACGTAAGAATGCCCTATTTGTTATTAGAAGTCCTCACCTCCCTTATGTTAGGTTCTATATTGCGGAAATCATAAATCATTTCTAAAAATCAGTTTTACAGGACTATACCCCTTCCCGTACGCAGTTGTCTGTGGCTTTTTACTTCCCTTCATTATTTCCACACAAAGCCCAGGGTCTCCCGATCATAAGCACACGTGGACAGGTCATTAAATCCAACTAGATTAGAACACTTGTCCCCTGAAATACGAAGGAGATATGTATCAAGTCTTGGAGAGTGATAAAGTGGAGCAGTTGCCTAAAACAACCAATTAGCTTCTGTCATCTCAAAGAATGTGCTAGATAAATGACAGAAGCTGATTGGTTGCTCTGGCTACTTCTGCACCTTATCACTCTCCAAGGCTTGATACATCTCGCACTATGTGAGGCTCTGCACAAATCACTGCACTTATTGGCTGCACAACGTATGTATGTAGTTTGCATCATACAGAGGTGTGTTTTACACCACAATGTTCCTGCATTAGTGGCCAAACATCTATATTATGTCGTTAATGGTCCCTGCTACTTCCTCTATACAGTTGGCTGCGGCTTATAATTTCCCCTCCTTCTATTCCCAAATAGCTCTGACTTCAGTACACAATCACGTGAGTGGACATGTTACCACTTCAAACAAGATCAGCACACTTATAGAAATACTGCCTGTCCCTGAGGACATACCGATATCTGATTGAGTACAGACTGTTCTATCTCCACCAACTTCAAGACTGCTGATATACTGGGCAAGCTGGAGACATAGACTGGATACAACCTGGTGCTCAGACACTAAATTGCAACTTAAGTTTATACAGAGGTTTTTGCCAGTGGCGATTCCAACTTTGTCTTAGACCAGAGGTTCCCAAACGCGGTCCTCAAGGCACCCCAACAGTTCAGGTTTTAGAGATATCCATGGTTGAGCAGAGGTGACATAATTAGTACCTCAGTCAATTTGATTTAACCACCTGTGCTCAACCATGGATATCTCTAAAACCTGAACTGTTGGGGTGGATTGAGGACCATGTTTGGGAACCTCTGTCTTAAGGGGGGGGGTATCCATTTAGTGATATTTGCAGGTGATTGCACGGTAACGATGTCGTTATTGTGCAATCGCTTGCAAATCGTGCATGTATCTGACACATTTAGGCCAGAAACGACCAGCGATGCGCATGTCCGCTGGTCGTTTCCGACATCAATCATCGCCCGTACATGCTGGTCAACCTGACGATCATGTCAGGTTCAGCATGTACGGGGATGATGGATGTCCCTACACTGAACGACTGAACGTTCAGTGTATGCACATCACAGACATAGAAACGACAGCACGATTACAATGTCATAATCGTGCTGTCGTTACTATGGGGTCTAGTTACTAAGCAGTGATAGGAGACAGAGTGAAAAGTGATAAGGTGCCAGCCAATCAGCTCCTAACTGCCATCTCACAGGCTGTGTTTGAAAAATGACAGTTGGGAGCTGAGTGGCTGGCACCTTATCACTTTTCATTCTGTCTCCTAATACTGCTTAGTAAATAGACCCGTATGTCTGTTAATGGATAGGCACCTTTAGACCAAACTATTTATATTGTATCTAATTACCGTATAAATTCTATTTACATTGCATATAGTGAATATATCTATATATCTATATAATAAAACGAACTGCTGATAAAAATGACATAAAACCATTGGGGTGCTCACATGGGACACATCATGGGCTAATGTAACTATCTGGACTTTAGACTCATTGTACTGTTCGAGCCAAATAGCTTTGTGGGGAGTTTGACAGAGTCTGGGAGATACATGGGAGAGGGTTGAAAAGATAAAATCATGAAGAAAAGCTTGTGAGATTCTAACGTCACATGAAATGATGATGTTTGGCCTCACTTTGGACTCACAAAGAACTGTCAACAATTCCATGTTAATTTGAGATGCGGACTGTATAGGGAAACTCAAATGTGTCTGACTACCTTTATCCAGACCACCCATCTCTAATAGTTTTACTCACAGAATGGCAAACTAGATACTGTCTCTAAAATTGAACCAACTAATCTCACAGATATACCAAAAAAATTGAATACAGTATATACAAGGATTGTTGCAGTTATCGCAGAGTTATAGGGGTGACAGCAATTCTGGCAGACATTCACACATCATGGAGGGCATAATAGTTGCCCTTAGAGATGAGATAAGGGATGACATTTTTTTTTTCTTATATTCATTTTTAAAAACTTTTGTAAATGTTGAATTATATTAATTGACTGCTTCAAATACATGAATGAAAAGATTTCAAACGTGCTTAGTATTGTGTATGAATACATTATGTAGCAGCTATAGAACAAAGAGGCCATCGCCCTAAACACCAAATCACATAAAAACGACGTCACATATCATTTTCAGTCAAAATAAAATATTTATTATATCTATTTAAACAAAAAAAGGCACATAAAGTGCAAATTGTGTACCTACTGTACAAAATCATCCTGGCAATGGGCAGGGCCGCCGAGGCATACTGCGGGTTCAGGTGCTAGATGAGGGGCGTGGTCAAACACAGGAGCATGGCCACATCCACTCTTTAAAACATGTAGTAAAAATACCATGTGCACTGAGGAAGGGGATACATCCTCCATAGATGTACCAGGCCCCCCAGACAATCCAATGACAATGGGCCCCGAACTAGAGGTAAAAACAATAAAAAACACATTTGTATCACTGTTAGCCCAGGTTAATGATAGCAGCTGTGTACTCACTTAAGACTGTAATAAATAAGTTAGGTTACATACATGGAGTATCTAGACTACTAGGAAGCAAATAAATATTTGCTCAGCGTGATTAAGCAATAAAATAACATGAAATCATTAGTTGCGGCCATTCAAGTGAAAAACATCTTTTTAGAAAGTGATTGTAGATCTCGAATTATTGGCCAAGTTCTAATTAGGTGATTTAAGACATTTTTTTTCTTTACAACTCACAGTAATTAAAACCCATTTTATGAATCTTTTAGAAATCTTTTTTGACTCCGAAAACCATATAAATATGAAAGGGAATTAATGGTCCAAGATAATTACTATTCCCAAATTTAATTATTTTATTATTGAGTGCATCTGAGAGGTCACAGGAATAATCAAGACATGAACAATTAAAGTTAAGCTTATTTAAATATTAATAGCTCATTTTCAATATACACTGATAACTTTTTTTTTTTTTCATTGAACATTCACCTCAAACAGCTTCTAGTAAGATACAATTCAAACACATGAAGGGCAGTAAAAGTGAGATACCTCATATTAATTCAATACGATATAATTCCAATAGCAATGAGCAATACCCTGTAGTTAGAATATAAATTATATAAATAATATGACTTGTACTGAAGCCTAATATTTCACCTCGAGTTGTGCAAATTTCTTTCGGTTCTATTTGCAGAACTAAGTATCATTCCAGTGCTTCTATTTGTGAGATTGAGGGCCATATTCAATGAGAGGCGAAAAGCCATTTTCAACCTGTTTTTTTGAGAAAATTTTGCCTAAATTTTTTTTGCCAAATTCAATTCCAGGACAATTTTGCCTAAGCGAAAACTCGATGCATTGAATTCTCCAAAAAAGATTCTCCAATCAATAGCAGGTGAAAGAAGTGCAAAATATTTATTTT
This sequence comes from Taudactylus pleione, assembly GCA_031769625.1. Lineage (NCBI taxonomy): Eukaryota > Metazoa > Chordata > Amphibia > Anura > Myobatrachidae > Taudactylus > Taudactylus pleione. The sequence goes on from JAUIMM010000160.1 coordinate 666,439, forward strand.
GGGGTGCAAATGTGAGGAAATGACTCAGAACCCTTGGGACAGCCCCCCAAAAGACAAATCTGCAAAAAAACAAAAACCAAAGAACACCCCAAAAAATACATGTAATTTTTGGGGTAAAAATGCAAAAAGTGGGGGGGCAAGCCTAAAAACTAGCAAAATAGGTTTCTTGGGGGGCTGCAAGTATGGGTCAGGTTTTTTTGGGATTGCAGGTGCATGCAGCAGATGGATTTTTCACGTTTTTTAAAAGTTCACTTTAGAAACATAAAAATATGCTAGAACCCATTTTCATGTACCCCAAATTTGACTGGACTATTTATTTTCACAAAAAAATACTGCTTAATGCTATTCTTCACTTTTACAAAGACGCTAATAGCAAGCAATTTACACAACTTAAGTATGCAAAATAGTTTTATTAGGGCTATTAGTACATATCTATATTGATTTCCTATGTTAGTGCATCTTTTTCTGGGGTACAGACTGATTTCCCCAATTCTTTCAGTACTTTTCGCCTTTTCCGTATTCGCCTGTTTTGCAATTGAATTGGGCGAAAAGCGAGGATGCGCATGGAATGATTTCGCTTCTGAAACAGGCGAATGAGGTTCCTAAAGGAACGCCTCCGTTTGTGAAACCACCCCCCCGGGTCGCCTACAAAACGGGGCGAGCTGTCGATCACCATCAACAGCCACCCCTTTTGTAATGAGCTCCGGAGCGAGAGAATTGCGCAGGGCCTAAACATTGACCCGCTTGCGAGCGCTCAGCGCTTGCGAGTGGGTCTGAATTAGATCTCTTGGGCCTGATTCAGCATGAATAGCAATTGAAACCCTGTAAGCAGATCGGCCGATGGTGCGTACTGTGCATTAGGGGTGAGCGGGTTCGGATTTCTGAAATCCGAACCCACCCCCGATTTGAGGCCGATCCAAGTTAGGCTCGACTTTTCCCGCCTGACTCGGATCTGAAATCGAGGCAAAACGTCATCATCCTGCCTTCCGGGTCTCACGGGTTTTGGATTCTATATAAGGTACCCGTGTCGGCGCCATTTTCTCACTCGGCTGAGGACAGTGAAGAGGGAGGGTGGGAGTTAGGGCTTACTGGGCTGTGTAGTGTAGTGTTGTGCTGTGCTGCTGTTGTCCATAGGGGGCTGTGTCCACTCCTCCAAAGTCCATAGGGGCTGGCTGTGTTGTGCTGCTGTTGTCCATAGGGGCTGTGTCCACTCCTCCAAAGTCCATAGGGCCTGGCTATGTTGTGCTGTGCTGCTGTTGTCCATAGGGGCTGTGTCCACTTCTCCAAAGTCCATAGGGGCTGGCTGTGTTGTGCTGTGCTGCTGTTATCCATAGGGGCTGTGTCCACTCCTCCAAAGTCCATAGGGGCTGGCTGGACTGTGTTGTGCAGTCAGTTGTCCATAGGGGCTGTGTCCACTCCAAAGTCCTGTGCAGTGTCCCAGTCCTAAAGGGGTGCTGTAGTGTTGTTCAGGGGGTGCTCTGTCCATCAGGGGTGCTCCCCCCAAGGGCAAAAAAAAATAAAAATTTTCTGTGTTTGTGAATTGAGTGCGCAGTAGCCGCACGTGCATCAACAAAGTAGCGCCAAGCGTGCGCCTGTGTCATAAGTAAAGGACCGGCTGGCTCGTCCGTTCAAGGGTGCTGTAACCCCCAAAGTGCACTCCAAATAATATATATTTTTTTCTGTGTTTGTGAAAAAGTGTCCTGAAAAATGCGGTTGTACCCAATGTCCACTTAACCACGGACATGTGGACAAGTGGAACAGGGCAGACTAAGGACTATAAGACTGTGACAGCCCACTGGGTAGATGTATCACCTTACGCAGCAACAACAGCAGCGTCACCAGTAGCAGCATCTCAGAAACGCCAGCTCGTTCCAAGGCAGGCTATGCTGTGTATCACCGGTTTCAGTAAGAGGCACACCGCCGACAACCTCTTAGAGAAACTGAGGGAAATCATCACCCAGTGGCTTACCCCACTTAGACTCTCCTGGGGATATGTGATATCTGACAACGCCACCAATATTGTGCGGGCATTACATCTGGGCAAATTCCAGCACTCCCCATGTTTTGCTCACACAATAAACTTGGTGGTGCAGAATTTTCTGAAAAGCGAAAGGGGCGTGCAGGAGATGCTTTGGATTCAGCGACTGCGTGCCGAAGACTGGAGCGCCAGCAAACACTCTTGAACCTTCCCCGCCATCGCCTGAAGCAAGAGGTTGTGACGCGGTGGAACTCAACCCTCTATATGCTTCAGAGGATGGAGGAGCAGCAAAAGGCCATTCAAGCCTATACATCCACCTATGACATAGGCAAAGGAGGGGGTATGCACCTGACTCAAGCGCAGTGGAGAATGATTTCCGTGTTGTGCAAGGTTCTCCAGCCCTTTGAACTTGCCACACGTGAAGTCAGTTCAGACACTGCCAGCTTGAGTCAGGTCATTCCCCTCATCAGGCTTTTGCAGAAGCAGCTGGAGAAAGTGAAGGAGGAGCTAAGACGGAGCGATTCTGCTCGGCATGTGGGACTTGTGGATGAAACCCTTCATTCGCTTTGCCAGGATTCCAGGGTGGTCAATCTGTTGAAATCAGACCACTACATTTTGGCCACCGTGCTCGATCCTAGGTTTAAAGCCTGTGTGGTGTCTCTCTTTCCGGCCGACACAAGCCTGCAGAGGTGGAAAGACCTGCTGGTGAAAACACTGTCAGCTGAAGCGGAACGTGACACGTCAACAGCTCCTTCTTCATTTTCTTCCGCAACTGGGGCTGCCAGGAAAAAACTTAGGTATCCTAAGCAACTCACTGGTGGTGATGCAGTGCAGGCAGGACCAAGTTTGGACATCTGGTCCGGACTGAAGGACCTGGCAATAATTTCTGACGTGTCTACTGTCACTGCATATGATACAGTCACCATTGACAGAATGGTGGAGGATTACATCGGTGACAGCATCCAAGTAGGCATGTCAGACAGTCCGTACCTGTACTGGCAGGAAAAAGAGGCAATTTGGAGGCCCCTGTACAAACTGGCTCTATTTTACCTGAGTTGCCCCCCCTCGAGTGTGTACTCCGAAAGAGTGTTTAGTGCAGCCGGGAACCTTGTCAGCGAAAGGCGTAGGAGGTTGCTTCCACAAAATGTGGAGAAGATAATGTTCATAAAAATGAATTATCAACTCTTGCAGGGAGACCAGCCTCCAGAACGTACAGAGGGACCTGTGGTGGTGGATTCCAGCGGGGACGAATTAATACTCTGTGAGGATGAGGATGTACACAACACTGAAGAGGATGAGGAATCGGTGAATGAGGAGGATGAGGACGACATCTTGCCTCCGTAGAGCCAGTTTGTGCAGGGACAGATTAATTGCCAGCTTGTTTTGTGGGGGCCCAAACAAACCAATAATTTCAGCCACAGTCGTGTGGCAGACCCTGGCGCTGAAATGATTGGTTTGTTAAAGTGTGCATGTCCTGGTTATACAACATAAGGGTGGGTGGGAGGGCCCAAGGACAATTCCATCTTGCACTATGTACTGTTTGGGGCCTAGTTTTTCAAACTGCCATCCTGTCTGCCACTGCAGTGTCACTCCTAGATGGGCCACGTTTTTGTGCCGCCCACTCGTATCGCTTAGCATAGTCATCCAGCTACCTCGGTGCAACCTTTTGGACATAAAAACACTATTGTGAGGTGTTCAGAATAGACTGGAAATTAGTGGAAATTTAGGTTATTGAGGTTAATAATAGCATAGGAACAGAAAAACCCACAAATTCTGTGATTTTAGCTGTTTTTATGCTTTTTTAAAAAAATATACAGATCCAAAACACAAAACCCAGAACCCAAAACACGGAAGGGTGGTTTTGGCAAAACCAATCCAGATCCAAAACACGAAGAAAGATCCAGATCCAAAACACGAAAAGTGGCCGGTGCACACCCCTACTGTGCATGTGTATGCACCGCAGTGCGTGTGCGCAGGTTAGCATTGTGATCGCACCGCGATCACGCACGCAGATAGAAAGCCTTCGCAGAGTGAGCGATGAGACGTCAGCGTTTTGGGGTGGTGACGGGGGAGTGGTTGGAGAGACGCAGGTGTGCCTGTCCATTTGAACGCCGTTACCTGGGCGTGCATAAATTAGCAACTGCGACGGCCTACACAGCTTGTGTACTCACTGTGTGCGACGGGACTTGCAATTTCGGAGACAGGTCAGAGCTGCTGGAATTCTGCGTGAGGGGCCGATGTTACTGAGCTATACGCAGGACTGCGAGGTCTGTGAGAAAGCGATAGTGGGGGCGTCTCTGTGCTGGCTGAGCGGTTGTAAACTGTGGCATATTTTCTCAGCACAACTGTGCGCTATTAGGCAGCTGCGAACGCAATAGCGATCCGTGATGAACCAGGCCCTTGTACGTACTTGAAGACCAATGTTCCGAAAATCTGGTCTACAGTATATTCATTGTAGCACTTCTGTAAGTCATCTGTTACTCATGCAGTAATTAATGCGTCTGTTTATTTCAGAGGCATGGCAGTGGATGGAGGCGTGGCAGTGGATGGAGGCGTGGCAGTAGATGGAGGCGTGGCAGTAGATGGAGGCGTGGCAGTAGATGGAGGCATGGCAGTAGATGGAGGCGTGGCAGCGGATGGAGAGAATCACTAGTTCCCAGCTATGAGAACTGAATTCCATATGTTGTTACATGTATAATAAAGAGACCTGTGGAGCTCAGTTCTGCAGCTTGGATCACATAAAGGCATCGCTGACTCACAGCCATCTGAGTATTGCCGGATCACACTGCAAACCCCGACTGCTGCACTTACTGCACAAATGCATTTAAAAAGGAATATTTCATTTTAAAATACTTTTTTTAATGTATGAATATTTGTTATTTTATTCTATATGTAAAGGAAAGTAGTTTCTGCTTACATCAACGGTCCTAATGCCAGTTTTCTATTAAAATACCAAGGGGCAGTAGCGTAACTAGGGTATTTGGAGCCCAGGGCAAGATGAAAAATGGAGCCCCCCACCCAAGGGTCGTGGCCACTGAAAAATGGGGCCGTGTCAACATGACACACCACCGTTTCTCGTCACTCTGGAAGCATTCCTTTCCATTCCATATGCACCTTAATGCTCCCAGTAATAGTGCCCCTTATACAGTGCCCATTATGCAATGCCCCTAGTAGCAGTGCCCCTCATGCAATGTCCACTGAAGTAGTGCCCCTTATGCAATGCCCCCTGTCCCCAGTAGTAGTGACCCTTAAGCAATGCCCCCAATAGTACCCCTTATATAATACACCCTATGCAGTGCCCAATATACGGTGCCCCCAGTAGTGCCCCTTATATAGTGCCCCCTATGCAGTGGCCAATATACAGTACCCCCAGTAGTGCCCACTATGCAGTGCCCCTGGTAGTGCCCAATATACAGTGTCCCCAGTAGTACCCCTTATATAGTGCCCCCTATGCAGTATCCAATACACAGTGCCCCCAGTAGTATTGTCTTTTACACATAAAACACGCAGACACACACAGACAGACAAATTATACTTACCGCTCCTATCCGCTGCTCCCGTCCCGCTCGGCACTCTGAAAAAGACGTCATGACGTCTCTCCCTTCACCCAGTGCAGGAGCCGGAAGGCGGAGCTCATGAGTGAGCTCCAGCCCGGCTCCGACCCTAGGCTCAGCAGCCAATAAGAGTCTTTCTGACTCTCATTGGCTGCTAAAACAAACACACACCACTGCCGGGTAGTACGAGTGTACTACCCGGTGCAGACGACAGTGTGTTTGTTTTACTGTGTTGTGAGGACCGCACTACACACTAACCATTGACCTGGAAGCCGGTCCAACGGCGCCTAAGGCACGTACCCCGCCCGACCCCACTTAGTTACCCCACTGCCAAGAGGTTATGGGCCCTATGTACTAAGCCTCGGAGAGAGATGAAGTGGATGGAGATAAAGTACCAACCAATTAGCTCCTGACTGTCATTTTTCAAACACAGCCTGTAACGTGGCAGGAGCTGATTGGTTCCTACTTTATCTCTCTACACTTTATCTTTCTCCAAGGTTTAGTGAATAGACCTTTATTTTAATGAATTTGTGTGATGTCATCATGCACATGTGGACACAAAGGATGATGGGAATGCTGTCCGAGCTCTATAAAGCCTAGGGGGTATATTTGCTAATGGTTGATTTTAACTGAATTTGTAAATGTGTGATATAGCCCCAGAAACACAACATCGATTTTTTTGGTTTGTTATCGATTTTCATCTATTTTAAATCGATTAAAATCGACCTTTTGTAAATATACCCTTAGGTCTGGTGCTTCAAGGTCTCTTCCTACACTCTGGCATACTCAATACTTCTATAATTACCCATTTCTTCTCCACTTGATGGGACAGTAATTTATGGCAATGCATACATTATGGATCAAGGGACGACATGAAGCATATGGGAGACTGTCTAGGATATGGGACATATGATGGAGGTCATATGTGAATATAGGGGAAAATGTATGGTATGTCTTGCAATAGTAGTAAATATGCCAATTTTTGGAAAGAAAATGGGACACTACAATATGGGGTAAATGTAATAGCCTGCGAGGTACAGGCATCGGCGAGATCCCAACAAGTCCAATGATGTAGCAATGATTTAAAAGGCAAAATCAAGGTGGTTTGGCTTTTAATTGATTGGCACGCTGAAACATCAGCCAGACCTATCAGGAAGTTGCCGAACCCTAACCTCCCCGGGAGGTGCATAACCCTAACCTCCCCCCGGGGGTCCCTAAACCTAACCCCTCCATCCTTGGAGAAATTCTAATTCTTCGGGATGCCTACGTTGGTATCTTGATCTCATTCGGGATAGCGGCGTCGGAATTTTGCCAGGCAGCGGGATTCAGTCGTCAGTATATCGACGTCAGGGATTCCGTCCGCCGGCAATTTAAACGTATACTCATTTACCTTTATAATGGGAACAGAAAGAAACGGGTTCATACTGGAGCAGTGATTTTTTGTACTGAGCATTGGTGTTTACACCGTTGCAGTGGAGTTTGACTGGTAGATATATATGGGATCAGCAGTGATCTATAGATTGTGTTCAAGTGCGCTGCACTCGTACAAGGTCATTACTGTGCTATATGAGAATGCTGCTGACATGGTATTTGTAATGGAATCTGGAATACACACAAAGAAAGTTAAAAAGCAAATAAATCAGAATAAAGGAAACTTTATAATATATGACATCATCAATGTTATATTGTTTTATATGACCTGTAAAATTGTTAATGAAGATTGGTAATAAAAATATAAAATATCTTGAATGGAGCTTTATAACCATGTATAATTCTTCCTAACATAATTATAATTGTCCCTGTATAGCTCATCATATATGAAATTCTATTTCTATTTTATTTATTTATAGCGGGATCTATGCCTTATATGCACTGTGTATATGATTACAAGCCCCACGTCAAGGATATCTGATATAGTATGCAGGTGCAAAGTATATAGTATAAGGCTACAATAAAGTCATAATTCCGAACAGAAATAAAACCATATTTCTGGCCAGAGCCATAACTAGACTTTTTGGTGCCCTGTGCCAGAAAGAGCATTGACGCCCCCCTCATTTTTCAAAGGGACATAATGCACCCGAAAAAGGGCCATGGCCTCATGGGGAAGGGCCAGGGAAGAGAATGAAGAGGCCAGAAGATGTTGGGGATGAAATAAGAGGAAGCTACAAGCAAGAATGATAATAAACAGAAATTTCACAGGCCCAAACTACACACCCTGACCTGTGGTGCCCTGTGCGATCGCACCGGCCGCACTACCACCCTAGCTACGGCCCTGTTTCTGGCTAAACTGGACTCATTTGCAAATGATTAATAAATATGAAATGCACTGGCATATCTATGAATCTATAATGGGTGCAGAAGTAGAGATAACACACCCCCTCCTAGAGTTCCAGGCACGTGGGTAGTGCATGCAGTCAGATGAGTTCATTTAAGTGGACAGAGAGGTCTATTGTAACTAGAAGGGCTGCAGCAGATATCGGACCCCTGTAGATACACTTTACACTGCAATCATTTTACTTTTACACATCACAGGGTGGGTTCCTATCGGAGCCCCTGTCCCTGGATGTATTCTTTAATACATTTCTGTGGTAGATCATTTCTTATTGCCGCGAATAATTAAAACCCGATAATTAAAACATGGGCCCTAGAGACTGATTACTCATGCTGTAATGTGTGAATGATAAAAAATTAACATTGTATTAAAATAAAACATTTTGAGGAGTGTAACATCTGTATGCTGTGATGTTCTTACTAGCTTCCACTAGGAGCTAACAAACATCTTCTTGCTTCAAGATGCCTGCATCTGCTTGTAACCTGTGAATACCAGATGAGCACTAAGGGCGAGATGTATCAAGCAGTGTAGAGAATGTAGAAGTGGACCAGTGGAGAATTTGCCCATAGTAACCGATCAGCTTCGAGTTATCATCTATCAAGTACATTCCATAAAATGATAGGTAGAAGCTAATTGGTAACTATGGGCATCTTCTCCATTTTTTTCAATGCTTCATACAGTACATCCCCTTATACATGCTTATCTGGTCTCCAGCTGTCCTAAAGTTGAACCCAGAGCCGTAGCTAGACTTTTTGGTGCCCTGTGCCAGAGAGAGCATTGGCACCCTCCCCCATTTTTTAAATAGGGACAGAAGAGAGCACCTGAAAAAGGGCCATGGGGAAGGGCCAGGGAAGAGATAGGGGAGGTCAGGAGATGCTGGGGATAAAATAAGAGAAAGCTGCAAGTCAGAATGATAATAAACAAGAAAATTGACAGGCCCAAACAGCGCCCCCTGCCATTCTGTGCCCTGTGACATGGCACTTGTTGGACTACGCTAGCTAAGGCCCTGGTTGAACCCATTGTCTCCAAGCTCAGCTCTCTGCACACTACCAAGCACAACACTGTCCCAAAGTAAGCTGTCACTGGGGAATTAGACTTCACCAACCAGGCGATGTTGTAGCAGTGTGACCACACATGCCCAGAAGTGGTTCCACATGCCAGTGTAGGAGCCTGGTTGTGGCAGCTGGTTACTCTCCGACGATGCAGTGGGCAGATTCAGTAGCAGGTGGTTAAGTAGCAGTAGTATTGTCTGTGCCAAGTTTTATAGCAGTGAGCAAAATAAAAAGAAAGAAAAAATAAAACAAAGAAGGGGGTAAGGAGTTTAGGGGAAAAGAAAATGTCAGATTACCTTGAAAGTGGATTTGAAAAAAGAAAACTCCAGTTCTGTATTTCTAGTTATGGAAGAAAAAAACAAAAAAACATTGGTAAATGCTCAAGAAATATGCCTCAGCTTTGTGTACATGATTTGGTAAGTCTCAATAAATAAATCTTTTACCAAGTGTTTACAAATCAAGTATTTATAATGACCATAATTGATCAGGCTATTTACCATCGGTAAAAGTACTGTGCTTATAAGTGCATCAAGTCTCTTTAGGTCACCCAGTGAAACAGAGAGCGAAACCCCAGCAAGACAGCGGCCACTCAGGTTGTGGTCTTTGGAAACATCAAACCTGTTCAGTTACAAGTCATTCATTAGTAATGTAGGGGTATTTATAGTGCAATAAAAAGACAGTGTGAAGGTGTAATCCTATGGTTCCTGGTCTTGTCTGTAGTTGATGATCTCCTGTAACATGGTCTCAATATGTTATCAGTGGGAAATGGATGAACCAATCAGTATGCACCCAGGCATTGGGGGCTGGCCAATCAGCAGGCATTGCTGGCAAGTGCTTTACTCCAGATGAAATACAGTGCAGTGAAATATTTTGTACTTTAGGGGAACTTTCAGTCTGACAGTAAAACAAGCTGATACCTGCGGTCAAACTTCCGAAAACTGTTCCCTGAGGTATATCACAATACATATGGATCCCCAGATTAATTAAAAAGGTTCACAGCATATATCTGAGATATCCGCTGTGGACACACAGCATAGAATTCTATGTAGCTTAAGACTAATAGGCAATGCTATCTGGCCTTGCCTATAGAAGCCTATGGTCTTCTTTTTGTAAGAAGCCCCCCCTGAGACTGATCCGAAGAATCCCTCTCCATCCTTCTGCTAATTGCACTTGTGCGTCATAAACCAGGAAGTCAGTACTTTGCTGGAACAGTTCTATATTGGAAGTGCTGTCCTAGGAGGTACATAGTCATGTATACCTGTAGCGGTGTTAAAAAAAACACCAGAATGCAAGTGATAGGGGCAGGATGTATCGCAATCTATTTGCGATACATGATAAATCCCACCAGCCTGTGACAATAAGCAAGTGCCACACATAACATGTCATAGCTCATGGCTTGTTTTACTATGTTATATTGGTAATTGCCAAAATAGGGCTTACAGTATAACCTAGTAATGAAAATAATAAAAATGGGGGGTCATTAATGTTGTGCTTAGGGCTGGCCTAATAGCTAAATCTATCAAGAACACGACTTCATACACAATCCACACCCCATCATCCCCGTCTTCTACTACCTCCCCAAAATACACAAAAACACCGCCAACCCCCCCAGCAGTTCCCAGCAGTTCAATTCCATGACAGCTAACCTATCACAATATATAGACCACCTGCAACCATACATAAAACAACAACAATCATATTTACAGGACACAACACACATACTCAAAATACTGGAAGGAGTCACTTGGGGTGATGACCACTGGTTGGTGACAAGTGATGTCACATCACTATACACCATCATCGACCACACACAAGGACTAAACAGCATACAACACTTCTTAGATAGAGACCACACACTTGATCCCCTACAGGCTCAGTTCATCTTAACAAGTATAGACTACATATTAACACACAACTACTTCTGGTTCAATGGTGACTTTTTCAGACAAAAGATAGGGACTGCTATGGGGACTATATTTGCCCCCAGTTATGCCAACCTCTTCATGAGCAGATGGGAGGAGTCCCACATCAGGTTGGGGCATGACTGGGGGACAAATCTAGTCCTCTGGACAAGATACATAGACGACATATTCTGCATCTGGAAAAGACCTTTAGACACCCTCAAAGACTTCCTAATGTACATCATCAACAATGACAGAAATCTCCACTTCACATCCCAAAATAGCCAATCAGACATCAACTTCCTTGACCTACATATCATCATCGAACAACAACAGATCCAGACGAAAACCTTTCACAAACAGGTTGACGTCAACAGCTTCAACCTGTCAGACAGTGGTCACAACCCCAACTGGCTTCAGAACATCCCACTCTGGGCCAATTTAAATGCATAAGACGAACTGTACAAAACTCACTTACTACTACGAACAAGGAGAGAAACTGAAACAACAATTCACAGAGAAAAAAATGAAACCGTTTCACTACAAAACATATTACAAAAGAAAGGCAATGAAGACAGAACACCACTACTCACGTACAAAGAAAACAAAGAAAACCACATGAAAGACACAATCCCATTCATCACACAATACAATACCAATGCGACACAGATTAAATGTATCATGCACAAACATTGGAATTTGCTTCTAAAAGATGAGACACTTGCAGGAACACTCCCACCACACCCCCAACAAAATACAGAAAGGCACTAGACATCAAAAACAACTTAGTCTCCAGCCACATCCCACCGCCCACTCTCAAACAAATGACACTGAGTAACGAACCTGTAAGACAGGGTTTTTATCACTGCGGCACTTGTGACAATTGCCGCACTTTAGGATACAGGAGTACAAAACCCACCATCACTTTCACCTTGACAAATACAGGCACGATTCAAGAACAGATCTCTTGCAACACCAGCCATGTAATTTACCTACTACAATGCACATGCAACCAACAGTAGGTAGGCAGAACCATTAGGCCCTTTAAAGCCAGAATAGCTGAAAACCTCAGGAACATCACAAACAAATTGGACAACCACAACGTACCACTGCACTTCCTGGAAAAACATCAAAATAAACCCAAAGACATCAAATTCACAGTATCAAAACCATCAGTAAGAACTGAAGAGGGGGCGACATAACCAAGAGACTCAACAAAGAAGAGTTAAAGTGGATGTTCACCTTGCGCACATTCACACCACATGGCCTCAACATAGATAATGAAATTAAATCCGTCATTTCCAAATAAAACACCACAGGCTTTGACACATCAATACTCTCACCCCCAATAATGGCCCTAGAGGATCACCTAACCTGTCCCTTACTCCCACAGCCCAACACAACCCCTCCACACCCCCACCCTAAATACACTACACCCCCAGCCCCAACCCCCCGACCCCTCCTGCTATGTCCCCTCCCCCCACATATCCCCTCCCCTGCTCAAGCCCTCCCCACACCAACATCTCCCATTCCACTACCAGTTACACCGCCCACCCACAATCAACACATCCCATGACATACAAAACCATCATCAACCCACCCCCACCCCACCCCCAACAGAACCACAGCACGTACCCCACCCGTATCAGGCACATTTCACAAATCCCACCACAACACAACACAACCCCCAAACATCTCAGACGCCAACCTTACAGACCCACCCTCCTACACACACAACCCCAACACCATGTAACCACACACAACCCCCGCATCGCTGCTGACACTACATGGCCAATCTGTACTACTGCCAAAGACACACACATTAACTCAATTGACAAACACATCAGACGCGCCCAACAAAAACACCCAACACTACCCACCGACACAGTAACTACAGATACCCATAGAGACACGTACACAGACACCCGTCCCTACTGCCATACCCAAAACTCTGCCATAACACGCAGGTGTCAAATAACGACACAGAACCAATCCAATTCATTATTGCGATCACACTCCAGTTAGGTTTGCTGTTTGTATCCATCTGCCCCATAAGCCACACACATACACACTCCCCACAACCATGGTCCAGGCCCAAGCTCATACCACACACAAGCTAACCACGTCAGCCGCTCGTCACATAGTAACCTTAATTACACCTCCACAACAACTCCCGCTGCACCCTGACTCCGGTCCCGCATACCTACCCAGTCCAGTACACCGACTCATACCCATGCCCGTATAGCCACATACACATCACCCACCCCCCACACACAATATGTCACGCCACTTAGTCAATCACCCAGCCACACCATCACATACACATACGGATGCCGGTAACCATGGTTTCCAGCAACCCCGCACACACCCACACCTCTACCATCCCATTGGACATTGCAGCCCCCTCCAACACCAATTACTCACTCCCAGTAGTTCACTCCCACCTGCTCCCTGATTGGCCCATCAACGACACATGATGGACTGGCAATCAAGACACCACAATTGAAAGACAGCTCTAACTACAGCTCAGTAACTCCTTGATATAGGCCAATGGGCCGAAACGTGTTGGAGATCCCTGCACTCACCAAGAACTGTATCCCTGAACTCCCACCTGCCGGACCGCCCACCCGCCTGCGGCCATCAGCGACTTGCACACCCGGCATCTCGCCAACCTGCCAGCGGTGGCAGTACACACCGGATAGCCTCACTCCAATCACACCGGCTCTGCCCTCCACCATCTGTGCCACGCGTGAGATATCCAACACCACTGCATTGCCCACTCCCCACCAGGCTTGCTGGGTCGAGTAAGCTCTAACAGCCGGTGCAAAAGACAGCGTCGCAGGGCCAGACTATCCTGCACTGAGGCCACACACGGCGCCGCACCCACATCAAGGGCGACTGCTCACAGCCAACAGGACAATCTCCTGCTCAGCACCCACCGGCACGTGGAAGCCTCACATCAGCCAGACAGGCAACATTGGCACCAACTGGACTTTGAGAGAGCCACTCCCTGCCACGGACTTCTGGCACCTACCGGTAGGTAAGCATCACCCCTTCTCACCAGTGCAGGATGCCTACAACTGGAGACAACTCTTGACCACCACACACAAGGTCATCCCAGTTCTCAAGTCAGTAGACCATAGGTCCAGCAGGGGAACATGCGGTAGTAAGGACTGCATGTCAAGGAGCCCCCTGAAAGGGTCTACCCACTTCCCAAACTGTGGATTGCACCTGATCACCCCCTTCACCATCACTTTGGCAACCATACGCCCCTATGAACAATCCAGGGACACCGGAGTCACCCCGCCACACGAGGCGACCCCACAGGAGCACTGTGCCTCCCATCAGAAGAAAATATAAACACAAATAAAAACAAATATAATTACCTTCTACTCACCCACCCAGCCTGCCGTGTGTTCTTTATCTCTCACCACAGCACACCCATCACAACACATACTCACTACCCCCTCCCCCCAACTCCCCGCTCTCCCCCCCCTCCCTGACCATACACACACAACCCAGGAGTGCATGTAACCCCCTATCTTTTCTCACGTTAATACCTATATCTGTTCCTGAATGGGGTATTTCCATACATCACACAAAGTTATTATATGCCCAAGATGTTGGTCCACGCAAGTTTCTATGCCAGCATACAGGATACAGGAGGAGGTAAAAAACCATGATAGTTTGGAACGGCAGGTTCATTTGTAAAACCCCACAAAATTGGCTGCTACTACCATGGACACAGGATAAAGTGGACATTTTGGCTTAGAGTATTGCAATTTCAAATTCACTGCAAGCCTAACAGCTGACGTATGACTCGTGGAGATGAATGCACAGCCAACTACCTAGCAGGTTATTTCCTACTAACCGCTCTACCAGTACCTCTTACTGACTACTACTCAATGATACCAACCCACAAACACTGAAATACTCTTTACTCAGCACCACTCCCTGACCCCATACCTCACCCATTGAAATAGCCCTCATTCACCACTGCTTAATAAATTCATACCTCAAAACACTGATATAGCCGTCAATCACTTGCTTCATGGGTGATCTCCTTGGTCGCATCATCCTAGTTACGCCCTACCTTTGTGATGGTCAGGGGCAGTTAGTCACCTTCCGCATGCTATGGGCAAGTTATTATCAGGTTTCCAGTGAAAAGAACCAGATTAGCCCTTCCTCACTGAATAGGTTACACAGGAGCTATGCTATTGGTAGCAGAAGGCTTAAGGCCTGATTCATTACTGATCGCAACTGCGATTACGCATGCAATCGGCCGATTGTTGGAGATGAATGCACAGCCAACCACCTGGCAGGTTATGTTCTACTGACCGCTCTACCACTGCAGGCAGAGTGGGTAAAGCAACTGTTGGATTAACCCGTTTGCACTAGCGAAATCTGCCTTCTGTAAGTCACTTTGCTTCCACACCCAGAGACAGACCTGTGTCTCAATTATCAATGGCGGTGAAGACATACTGCCAGGGGAGTTCCCTATGTGTCAGCACTTTGTGGCACCCAGCTGGGCGTAGGAAGAGGAATCCTGAGGGGAGGCACGTCTTGGCTGACATCTCCTAGCACTGTCCTAGGTACTTGAGCTTTGGGCACACTATTGTTTTTGTTTTTTACCCGAGACCCACTGTGACCCACTGGAATACAAGGCAGCTCTAACAGAAGAATACAAGCATTTCCCCATGTTTTACTTTAAGTTAGTATTACAGCAACAGATTTCCCAAGACGCCAAACTGAACTGCAACCGGAGCCAATGATCATGATGATAGGCTGGAGCTTCACTAAAAGCGCTACCTTGTGCCAGAGATAGACCAGCATGGTGACGGGTGGGGTAGTCACAGCATGTGTGACTCCTAACAAGCCATATATCTGACAGTACAATCATACATGATCAGATCATGATTGGTAATTAGTGTTTAAGTATCGCTATCTTGACTCAAGTTAACCCTTGAAAGCTGTTTGCTTGGGGTATTTTTTATATAAACAAAAAGGTACTTAGGGGGCTATCAAACCTTCAAGAGAGGGTAACTGGAGAAAGTGCCAATAGATACCCATTAGATTGCAGCTATCATGCATCTAGAAAACTCTGTTAATTAGTAGATAGAAGCTATTAGGTTGCTACGGGAAACACTTATTCTTTAGAAAGTTTGATAGATCTCACCCATAAACTTACAAGGTTACTTAATAAACCTTCAAAGAGACAAAACCGTCAGCCAGAATTAGGCATGCCCCAAATAGATTGCATATCGCCTGGGCTTTATGGCCAAATGACAATATGTATTGCACTGTACTCATTTTAGCAACAGGAGGGTATGGGATTGTTATACCGCCGGTTCAAATCCCGACAGGGGAGCACGGCAGGACAGAATGCCGACAGCACAGGTAAGCTGGTCTAACCTTCCCCTCTCCCCCCCCTAACCCTAACCCACCTTTAGGGGTGCCTAACCCTAACCTCCCCCCGTTAGTGCCTAAACCTAATCCCCCCTCCCCGCTCCATAAAACTAACCACCCCTTCCCCTAGCCTAACCCTAACCTTCCCGGGGGGGTGCCTAACCCTAAGTTACCCCGGGGTGTCCTAAACCTAACCCCCCCGTGGCTAAGTAGAACTACTGCCCGTACTTACCTCAATCAGGCCCACATTGTTCTACTTTCCGGCTTCGGATTATGACAGGCGTCGGTATCTTGGTGCCTGTCATAACTCCTTGGCCGGCATTCTGGCATCAGGATTATAACTACATCCCCCAAAGGAGGACCCACAAGTGATAACAACTGACAGCTAATAGCCACATGATGGGCCTCATTCAGAGATGGATGCAGTTGTGGTCACTCGTGTCTGTTGCCGAAGTCGTGGCTGCGAGTATCTGCAAATGCTAGTATCAGCCCTATCCCTGGTGTAGTAGCCTTTGTCTCACTGTCCAGGGACTGAGAGACAGCTTCTCTGCATGCTGTAATATCACCAGTGACTGTTTAGACACCACCATCGGTGCGCACAATCGGCGCACCAACGCTAGCACCATCGTCACTTGAACCAGCCCGATGCCTGGTGTAGTAGCCTTTGCCTCACTGTGCAGGGACTGAGAGGACCACTCTCAGCTTCTCTGCATGCTGAAATATCGTCAGTGATGTTTAGACACCACCTTTGGTGTGCAAAAACGGCGCACCAACGCTCGCACCATCGTCACTTGCACCAGCTCTATGGCAGGTGCAGTGTCTCTGTCTGACCCTGGTCTCCTCTGGCCGCGGCTGTGATTCTGTGTACGTAGCCGCTTTCACTGACACGCCCATAATACGCCCAGGAGACAGATCATTTTTGTGTACGCTTCTAGCCACCTCCCAGTCACCTCCCCAGGAACGCCCATCACTTAACTGACCCATTTCTGGTACCATCTGTCCCGACCTTTGCGCGTACACTCTATGTAATGCATGCGACATAGGAGATTTCAGAAATGTTTGCGTTCTCTCATGTTGACGTCAGGAGGAAAAACGACTAATGTCGTCTACAAGGCAATCTTATAATACCTTGGGTAAAGAAAAAGACGATTGCCGTAAATACTAAATTGCTGCTGTGCAAAGCCGGGTAGGGTTGCTAGTAACAGGTATTTGAAGTTCAGACAACCTATAACTAAACATATGTGTATGTTACAGTAGTATAGCTTCTATATTTACCTTGTTACATTACAGCATGATGTTAGCCCTCTTCATTTGTACTGTACGGCAGGCTACTGAGATGCTCTCTGTATTGTATGGTGATCACGTATATTCTCTCTGTATTATATTGGGACTAGGCCCAAAGCTTTCTGACCTTGCCTATGTTTGTGTTTGGCCCTGTCTATATTTGATTTGGTCCCCCCCTGCATTAGGCCACTTTCAGAAGTTTTAACATGGCCTCTTTGAGTTCCCAATCAGCTCCTGAACAGAGTTGGCTGCTAGCTTGAAACAGGTAAGGGTTAGCTGTAAAAACTTGTGTTCTGTTCCAGTCTTAAGGGGACCTGTGGGGTCATTGGATGCTGAACAGATGGTAAGGGGTATGTTAAATATAGTATAGAGGAATTGAAATTCAATTAGAAGAGAACCATTAATCTGTAGATGTACCAATAATTCTGGTCTTGCCTGGCTTCGCGGGGAGTAGTTATTTAGCCTGTAATCCCCCCAAGCAAAAGCATTTTTTTTCTAGAACTTATAGGGTTACCTATTATAACATATGATATATTATAATAAACAGCAATTTATTTTTTAAACTTTCAAAAATCAGAAGAATAAACCATTTTCCTTATTTTTTTTCTTAGTTAGTTTTATGCCTATTTCTCATAAGTACAGGGAAACCAAATGTGTGCAGTATCTTTATCACTCTAAAATCACGCTACACTTCCCATCAATATCTATGTTCAGACGCTTTCTGTAACCTGCTCTCATACACCACTGGCGATACTCACTGCAGCCGCTGGTGCCCCTCTGTTCATTATACACGCCATGATCATGTTTGTCCAGTCAATTACATGGGAATAACTGTCAGAGAACAGATTGCAAGGCAAGCCTTATGTAGGAACATCACTGCCGTCTTTTTTTTTTCTTTACCCAGGGGTCTCGCCGTTCCGATCAGCAGTCTCACATTCAATCGTAACCATGGTGATTCCTGATTTCCCCTGGATTGGAACAGAATAATAAAAGGAAAGACTAATCGAGAGAAATAGCATGATATAGATAAACAATTTAATTTAAATTACTATTCAGGTATTTAATATAATGTTTCCTGATTTCAAATGCTATTAATAATAATACGGTATTACTATTAATAAATAGTATTAATAATAATAATAATAATAATAATAATGATAATAATAATAAAAAAAAGATTTATATAAAGGTGTATGTGTTATAAAATACAAGCAACACAAGTTACGCTAATGACCAGCAATCCTAGCATGCTTTGAGGCGCTCTGTTAATTACTTGCTGCCCTTTGATTTGGGAAGTCACAGATACAGAAGCAGTTTGACCTTGCAGCATTCTTAAAGATGATATATTATATATTATTATAATGGATGGTAACAATGTGTGCTGGGCAAAGGAAAACATAGTACTGCAGTGCTCCCTCGCTGAAAGCTCCTTTTTTAATGTTTGTATTGCAAAAGCCTATCAACACGGCTGACAATGTCAGACATATGAAATAATTAGCACGTTGACACTGAAAAATGCAACAACGGAAGAAAACACAAAAAAACCTCCCCCCTGTGGAAGCGAGACATGTAAACCTTGACGGCATCTCTTCTGCCGTCTCCACCTGTCATCGCCTGGGCATTTATTGATTTCATATTTCCGATGCTGAAAAGCAAAAAAAACCCCACACAAACTTCAGATTTAATTTTTCAATAAACTGCATCTGGAAACTTTTTGAACCAAGAACTCTATGGAAAAGTAAGCAATGCGGCCACTGGAGGGCAGTAGTGTGCCACGAGAGAGACAGGAGCCCTTGAATTGAATGATGACAATGTGGAACCAAGATAGATAACTGAAGTGATTATAGATAAGCTGAATGCCATGACTGTGTACCAATTGTGTCAGGCAGTAAGGCTTAGTGCTCCAGTGCTGTTCAGGTTCTGGTCAGATTCCTGTCAGAGTCTGTTTGTCAGTGCGCTCTGTATTGCTGTGTCAGAGCAGTAAATCTTTATCACAGTTTAAAAAAAAAAAAAGGGAAGAAATTAATGATTTCAGAGGTGAAGAAAAGTGTTGGGCATACTGCAAGTTATTTTACATGCCTTGTGGGAAAAGGGTCTGTCGGTATTGTACTGTTGTAAAGTGCAGATTTGCATGTGGTACGGATGTACTAATGCGCTTAGCTGTGTTGGCGTGTGTGCGCTAATAATGCGGTTCCCTCCGCCTACGCAGACTAGGAAGAATGAAAAAAAAGGTTGACATGTGTGCCTGCATCAGATAGATCTGGCTGTATGATGTCCAGCTGATGCTTCTGTCGTATTAATAGTAGCCTTAGCGAGGCGTTCCCTGAGTGACTGAAACATTTAAAGACCATTAAATAGGTTACGCCTGTTATCCGTGTAGATTATTAACGGGCGCACTTTCCAGCAACACACATCGAAGCTAATGCTGGATACACACTATGCGCTATATTTATTTATTATTTATTTATTACCAGTTATTTATATAGCGCACACATATTCCGCAGCGCTTTACAGAGAATATCTGGCCATTCACATCAGTCCCTGCCCCAATGGAGCTTACAATCTATATTCCCTATCACATGCGCACACACACACATACACACTAGGGTTAATTTTGTGTTGGGAGCCAATTAACCTACCAGTATATTTTTGGAGTGTGGGAGGAAACCGGAGCACCCGGAGGAAACCCACGCAAGCACAGGGAGAATATACAAACTCCACACAAATAGTGCCATGGTGGGAATCGAACCCATGACCTCAGTGCTGTGAGGCTATATCGTCCATACAGCCGACAAATGATAGATCGTTATCTGTGAACAACGTCATTCACAAATATCTCATGTCGGCCGTGCTGCGCGGCAGATGTGATATATCTTGCAGATATATTGTGCGCATCTGCCGGTGTCTACCATCAATCAACCCGTACACTGGCCATAGGAACCGCTGACACTGACCTCACAACTGGGCGGGCATTTCAATTTAAATGCCTGCCCAGTTGTGATGTCTGACCAGACATATGGGGGTCTATTTACTAAGCTTTGGGTGGAGATAAAGTGAACAGTGATAAGGTACCAGCCGATCAGCTCCTGTCATTTTTCGAACACAGTATGTGACATGGCAGTTAGGAGCTGATTGGCTAGTACCTTATCTCTGTTCACAATGGGGTCTAGTTACTAAGCAGTGTTAGGAGACAGAGTGAAAAGTGATAAGGTACCAGCCAATCAGCTCCTAACTGCCATCTCACAGGCTGTGTTTGAAAAATGACAGTTGGGAGCTGATTGGCTGGCAACCTATCACTTTTCACTCTGTCTCCTAACACTGCTTAGTAAATAGACCTCATTATGTCCATCCAAGGCTTAGTAAATAGTTAGTGAATTTGCAGGAGGTAATAGCTCTGCATTGCTGCAGTCGTGGTCAAAACTCCTTCAATGTGCAGCTCCCTGGGCTCATGATGACTAGCCCACATCGGGGCATGCCAATCTGCTCCTGATACCAATCTTGTTTTAGAAATATTAATAAC
Organism: Taudactylus pleione; assembly: GCA_031769625.1. NCBI lineage: Eukaryota > Metazoa > Chordata > Amphibia > Anura > Myobatrachidae > Taudactylus > Taudactylus pleione. The sequence goes on from JAUIMM010000160.1 coordinate 687,466, forward strand.
TGTATCCGGGCAGATATGAGAGCGGCAGTTACCGTTCTGGACGTAGCGCCTAGTGGGAGTGTCATGGGAGTGTCGCAGGCATGTAGTCCAACCTCCGCGCTTAGTTCAGACGTGTAGACGGCGGTGGTATGCGTGCTTCAGACAGATCTTTTTCCTCCAGTGCGGGGTGGGTTTAAGTGCCGATAGGATGACGATGACATTCTAATGATACTATGGCTGTAAACACAGTGGATGGTGCAACCATACGCATGAAGATGGATGGATGTTATCCTTGGGCCTCATTCTGAGTTTGGAGCAAAGCAGGAACAGCAAGTAACTTTGCACCTGGAACAAACTATGCTGCAATGCAAGGGGTGCAAACACATTTATTGTTTCTGCATGTAGGGTAAATACTGGCTGCCTTTGCATGTAGCCCACAAATGCTGGAGAGCTTTATATTTACACTGTAATTTAGATTTGAGTTTGCAGATGTTCCATCTGAAGTTTAAGGGGTATATTTACTAAAGGAAGAGTTTTTAGAAGTGGAGATGTTGCCCATAGCAACCAATCAGATTCTAGCTATTATATTTTAGAAGGTGCTAGTTAAATGTCAAGTAGAATACCCCTAAATCTCTCTGCAAAGTTACTTGCTCTTTTTTGCTTGTCTCCCAACTCAGAACCAGCCCCCCATAGACGGCCAGATAGGCGGATTAGCATAAGGCAGTAAATCAGGCTACTCGTCTGTGCAGGGCCGTCTCCTGAAACCAGATAATACAGGTAAGGTAATCAGATGGCTTAATAGAATTTTCTTCCCAACATTTAGAATTTTGTGTACAGTACACAATGAACAACTCTTAATACATGTTATGGCATTGAAATCCTGTAACAAGTTTAGAAAAGACTCCATTCAAAAGGAAATGTATTCCTAGCTTTATCTGTTCTCCTTCTGTATAATGCAGCTGATATACAGTAGTAAGTATAATACATACTGGCTTTCTATACATTGAGAAATGACATTGCTCCTGCACATATTGTTCTCAGAGGAGGCAGCTTGTTGTTGCAGTCAGGTCTTGTGCTACAGTACAACAAATCCTCCAGGTTCATTCAAATGCAACACAACTGTGCGACAAATGGAATTTGTGAGCAACTGGGGAGAATAGGGAAATAGTTTATCTGATGTAGACAAGGGCTTGTTTGTTTTTTTGCCTCTTTTTCGGTTGCCTGTGTATGTGCCCATTAATAGTTTGTCAAATCTCAATTATGCTGCCAGAGAATCATTTTGAACTCTTAAACCTTTCTGTGTAAAATGCAGAGCGCTATAAACTGAAGAGGTTATGCAAAGGCCATTCTGATGTGAAATAATGGATCATTGTACTACTGCAGTATGTAAACTGGAAAATGAAATGAACAGTACTGTATGGACAGCTAGAACGGAAGGTTGAAGTTATTAGTCAATTTAGGAGCGCTGGCTATACAGGCAGGGGCGCCAAGGGGAGGGGGGCACCCAATTTTTTTGGAGGGGCCTGATGGGGGCCAGGGCCAGCTGTTGAGGGAGGCAAATGTCCCCCTTTATAGGGAGCGGTGCAATTTAGCACATAGAATTGTTAATTTTTTTTCTCGGAGTAGGCATGGCCACGCCTCTTAGGTTTGGCCACGCCTCCCAGTACCCGGGCCCCCATCAGCTCTCAGTGCCTTGTGTACAAGTATGTAATGTTACATTTTAGTCATATCCCAGATTGTCCTCACTTTCAGGGTGGTGTTCCAGTTCCCAACAGCCAGAAAGGGAAATTGATCACCTGGAATGTGTCATGAACTTGCCGTTAAAGCGCGATCTCAGCGGATCAGGGAATAGCCAGGATGTGCTCTAAGTTTTATTATTTATTAGCAGCTATTTAATTGTATACTACGCACCTAGCGGCTGGTCCTGAGTTGGAAGCAAGTGGCAATGAGGGTGGAAGAAAGAAATCAGTGACTGTGTATGTGCCAAACCAGACTTACGCATGCAGGTGGAGTTCGCCTACGCATTGATCCGTTCTTAGGGCCCCATTTACAAACGAGTTGTAGGTGAAGAGATATTTTTCTTTATGTTTCATTGTGTTAGTTTTCATTTTTTAAGCAGTATTTATTAGAACTTATGATTAGGGCGAGCGCAAATGAAGTCAGTCCTTCTTTTTTAGCTATTTTTCGTTCCTAGAGAACGTTTTTTTAATTAATTTATTTTTTCTGCACATGCACATAAGGGGGATTAGAATTTTGCGCATGTGCAGTGTCTATTTCTGAACGCCGAGGAGGTGTCAGGGAGCCATTTTGGAGGAAGAACGTGCTCCAGTAACTCCATAATGGACAGCAAAGATAAGTGTGAACGGTATGACGGCAGGGCTAGCATCCAGCAGCGGCAACAGTTCTAGGGCTTCACCAGGGGGAGGGGTGGATGCCATTTGTTACACGCCCGAGCGTTGTGCACGGCTGGCCGTGGGACCAGAATCCAGCTTCTATACACTGAAACACAGCTTGTTGGGGAAGCCTCCAGTGGATCACATGATCCCCAATCAAAGATTCATGGGTAAGTCCCCGGATGAAGCCCCGGAGCTGGCTGTCGGGAACCCTCATCGCTTGTGAGCTCTATTTAACACATGCCTGGAGCCTGGTGAAAAAAAACCTAAAAACAAACGGTAAGTTTCACTTTCCCTTCATTTGTAAATGAAGGTTACCATGTCTGCTCATGGTACACGCGCTATTGAATAGCGCTATTCGAAAAAACAGATAACATACTGGAGACCACTATTACTAAATACCTGCAACTGTTAAATATCTTCACTAACGAGTTTGAACAGCTCAAACTCGTTAGTAAATGGAGCCCTATGTATGAAATGGGCGTTTCTGGACGGTGACCTTACAAACGCATCGATTTGTTCCGTCCAGTAGGAGTGTCAGGGGAGTTTAGGCTGACTTTTGCGCTTGGTTGTAGCACGTGGACAGAGGTGGGACGCCCGGATATTTTGCAGCCAGCACGGGGCAAGTGCAGGTCCGGATACTAATGATGGTGGCTGCTGCTGCTGGAAAAACGGCGGGATGGGCTTCCACATGCAGTCACATGGATTTTCTGCATATACAGGCGGATCCTTACATTAGCATAAGGTGGTAAGTAGGCTGCTTCCTACTCAGAATTAGTGCATATTACACAACGCTTTGCAGTGGCTATTTCAGTAATTTACATCAGTCCCTGCCCCAGTGGAGCCTACGCATGCACGCACACACTCTGTATCTCACTCTCTCTTCAGGAATTCAGTTCATGGCCTGAGGCAGTAATGCTAACCACTATTCCAATCATGCTGTCATGCTGCAAATATTTGTAGATATATAATATATAAACAGAGCATTTCATGTCAATGGGGTTCATTTACTAAGTACCGGCTTATGAAAGCAGATGCTTCCCGGCAGGAAATTTAAAAGGGCAATGTTTTTAATAACAAAATAACCCACATTTTGCTATTAAAAGCATTGCCCTTTTAAATTACAGGCAAAAAAAAAAAATGCAGAGAAACTGAAGCCATGGCTTTTACCAGCTGCCGCTCAGTAAATAATTCCCCTTGGGCGGAATGCGTCACAGGGAGAAATGCAGTCAAACCCACGAAAATGCGGGTTTGACCGCATATCTCATATGCACCAAGGCCCGGAATGCGATGCACCCCGGGGCTTGGGTGCGCTGGGTAACGTCATCTTCCTGATGGCGCTATAGAATCTGTGGGCTTCTATCGGGAGAGTGCTGTGAGAGGGATCCAATCAGATCCATCTTAGCACTCTCCGCGGTGCAAGCTTCCTTCTGAGCTTAAAAAAAGGGATTTAAACAAATGTGATCCAAATTAAATGATGCAGCACTGGAACTATGGTGATTATCACAGATCACCCCAACAACGGTAAAACAACAAGAAATGTTCCTATGCGCTCCAAATCAGAATAACTTTTATAGAATATTAACAATGTCCATGATAATGGAGTCCACAAAAAAGAAACACTGATAATGTCACTGTTCAAAAAATCCACTGATAAATATAGGTGGCTAAAATATCCAACTGTAAAAATATGTAGATCCAAAAGTATAAGTCACCGTAGGTCTTTTACTCCAGTCATTTTCATATATATTCCTTAGAGGTGGCTTCTCTTTAACGTAGTTGCATGTAAAATAAGAAAGAGAATTGCCACCATGACATAAAATCTTTTACATTTTATTAGAATATAAAATAGACAAATGGAAGCGTACCTTTTATGACCTTTTGAGAAAGGTACACGTTTGACACATAGGGGGAGCACAATAATACCCCTATATGAAGTGTTACCTTCCTGGTCAGAGTGTGCTCATAAAATATGATCACCAACGCGTTTCAACCACAGTATGGGTCTTTATCAAGGTGTAAATAAAACTGGAGTGACTAGGTATTTATAAGATAAGAAAGCCCGCCTTATGTGCTAATTGTTATTACTCACTTTACCTTAGCAGCTGTTGGTGCTGACCAGCGGTAATCCCCGCTACGTGGAGCGTTCCACGTGACTTTCACTGTTATGCGGAAGTGCCCTAATTCTGGTGCTGGTGTGTCACGTGATGCGTTCCACATGTCTTCCCTTCTGCACCACGTGATGCAACTATGCGTTCCACATGTTAAGGAGTGGCTCAGCGTTACATTTCCGCATCACGTGGTACCGCTCTGTGTTACACATATACAGCGGCAGTTTAAAATTACTATGCTGCTAGCAAATTGATTGGATCAATGCAGGACAATGGTCTGGGTTAAATCAATATCCCAATAGGCCTCATATAGTAGTATGTAAGGTGTGTTATGATCCATAAGCAATGGGAACACAATCCCATAAACCCCCCTGGAAGGCCAATCATAGCAGGCACTGATTCTATAACCTCAAATCTGGCACATTTTATTGATTTTAAATTACAACCGGAAGTTTTAAAGGTAAAATCGTACATAAAGGACACTATAGATACCATTAGAATTCTTAAACAAACTCCCATACCCCAACAGTGCTTTTTAATTACGGCGGATGTCACAGCACTATATACTATTATCGATCATGAATTAGGCATTAAAGCTGTAGAACACGCAATGAGAAAAAATCCTAATGATTTTAATGAAGATAAAATTGATTTTATTAAGGATTCACTTGATTTTATTCTTAATAAAACCTTTTTTTGGTTCGATGGACAGTACTATATACAGAAGAAGAGAACCACGATGGGAAGTCGCGTGGCACCATCGCATGCGAATTTGAATATTTGGGAAAATAATTCATTTATAGATAATATCATTGTGTGGATCAGATACATAGATGACATATTTTTTATTTGGAAAGGTGATGAGGGTGACCTAAAGAAATTCTGTGAAACTCTAAACAATAATGAATTTAACATCCATCTCACTTTCAACATCAGTAAAAAAGAGGTTAATTTCCTGGATTTAGTCATTTATTGCACAGACAAGGGAATAGAGACAAAAAATTATAATAAACCCACTGATAGCAACTCTTATATAAATATAAAAAGTGACCATCACCCAAAATGGTTAAGGAACATCCCGAAAAGCCAAGTCCAACGTATCCGGAGGAACTGTACGGATGATAAAAATTACCTAGAGGAAACAAATACTTTACGCAATAAATTTGTAAATAAAGGATATGATAACGAAAATATAGAGAAAGTTATAAAGGAGATGGGAGGAATACCACAAAATGAACTCCTGACTTATAAAGAAAAAAATAATGAAGAAAAAAGACCTATAGCCTTCATAACCACGTTTCATGACCAATATAAAACGATGGAGAATATAATTAGGAAGAATTGGCTTCTTCTCCTACAAGACCCCGTATTAAAGGATGTGATACCCAAGAAACCAATTTTCACATATAGACGGGCTCCTAATATTAAAAATAGGCTAGTAAAAAGCGCTATACCAGAAAAAAGAACTGGAAGGATTAAAACAAAGGGCTTCCACAGATGTGGCTCTTGTGTAGCCTGTACCACACACCAAACAAGACCCGAAGCTTGAAATGTTTGATTCTAAATCTAACCTTAAAAAATTCAGTATACAAGAATGTATGACCTGTAACAGTAAAAATTGTATTTACATGATTGAATATAGTTGTGGTTTACAAATACATAGGTAAAACCTCAAGGAAACTTAAGGAAAGATGGGGTGAGCACCTACGTAATATAAGAAGAGGGGTGACCAACCATGCCCTCTCTAATCACTTTCATGAAAAACACAACAACTCAGTCAGTGAAATAAGATTAATTACAGGCATTAAAAAAGTAGAAGGGAACTGGCGTACTAAGGGTATTGAAACATTCTTAGCGAAAGCAGAAATGAAATACATTTATGATGTAAAAACATTAGAACCAAATGGGTTAAACATAGATTTTGAGCTCAAGTGGTTCCTATGAAAAACAATATACGCAGTTTCCTTTAATGTCTTTTAATATTATACCGATTTCTTTTATGGTTTTATAGGTTTTTAAGTTATCATGTCCTTCTTTTAAACGATTTTAGCGTTATATTGTCATATTTTAAGTGTTTTACTGTCCGGCTTTTATATGTATTGCTTTAACTTTTAAGTATAAAACTATTTATGTAAATTCTTTTTATGTGGATATATGTAGTATCAGGTAGTTGCAGGTTCAAATGACAGTGTTCCCATTGCTTATGGATCATACTTACTATATGAGGCCCATTGGGATATTGATTTAACCCAGACCATTGTCCTGCATTGATCCAATCAATTTGCCAGCAGTAGTTATCATGTCCTTCTTTTGAACGACTTTAGTGTTATATTGTCATATTTTAAGTATTTTACTGTCCGGTTTTTATATGTATTGCTAGAACTTTTAAGTGTAAAACTATTTATGTAAATTCTTTTTATGTGGTTATGTGTAGTATAAGGTAGTTGCAGGTTCAAATGACAGTGTTCCCATTGATTATGGATCATAACACACCTTACATACTACTATATGAGGCCTATTGGGATATTGATTTAACCCGGACCATTGTCCTGCATTGATCCAATCAATTTGCTAGCAGCATAGTAATTTTAAACTGCCGCTGTATATGTGTAACAAAGAGCGGTACCACGTGATGCGGAAATGTAACGCTGAGCCTCTCCTTAACGTGTGGAACGCATAGTCGCATCACGTGGTGCAGAAGGGAAGACATGTGGAACGCATCACGTGACACACCAGCACCGGAATTAGGGCGCTTCCGCATAACAGTGAAAGTCACGTGGAACGCTCCACGTAGCGGGGATTACCGCTGGTCAGCACCAACAAGATGATAGACAGCTCCATGCTGCTAAGGTAAAGTGAGTAATAACAATTAACACATAAGGCGGGCTTTCTTATCTTATAAATACCTAGTCACTCCAGTTTTATTTACACCTTGATAAAGACCCATGCTGCGGTTGAAACGCGTTGGTGATCATATTTTGGGAGCGCACTCTGACCAGGAAGGTAACGCTTCATAGGGGGAGCACAATAATACCCCTATATGTGTCAAACGTGTATCTTTCTCAAAAGGTCACAAAAGGTACGCTTCCATTTGTTTATTTTATATTCTAATAAAATGTAAAAGATTTTATGTCATGGTGGCAATTCTCTTTCTTATTTTACATGCAACTACGTTAAAGAGAAGCCACCTCTAAGGAATATATATGAAAATGACTGGAGTAAAAGACCTACGGTGACTTATACTTTTGGATCTACATATTTTTACAGTTGGATATTTTAGCCACCTATATTTATCAGTGGATTTTTTGAACAGTGACATTATCAGTGTTTCTTTTTTGTGGACTCCATTATCATGGACATTGTTAATATTCTATAAAAGTTATTCCGATTTGGAGCGCGTAGGAACATTTCTTGTTGTTTTATCCTTCTGAACATGCGCAGAAGGACACCAGAGGAGCATGTGGGTCATAGACCCGTATGTCCCTCCATCGCAAAGGGCCGCGCTTACCGAGAGAGTTGTCCTTTGTAATATTTATCATGCATACCGGCGTTACCAAATGCCGGCATGCATGCGAAGACCGGCATCCCGAATGCGACGCATCATGCATCCGGCCCCTTGTACCAATCGCCTCTGCAGATATTTGTTGTTCTAGTTCTCCTTCACCAACGCACAAAACGAAAAAAGGCTCTCGTCTTGCTGTCATCATAGTGACCTATTTATTATTTATCAGGGTCCTATTATATAATGATTAATATGGCATTATTTAGTTCTCATTTTGTCAGAGCTATTTAATAAACTTTCCTGCCTGGTCATTGCGTCCTATAACCATGGTAAAGTCTATCTCCGTTATCTTAAAGCATCTTCAAAATACTTAAATTTCTGCATTAAACATTCTGTGTTTTATTCTGCTTCTGTGGTGTTTTGTAGGACTACGAACTATATAAAATAACGTTAAATGAAAAAAGAGAAGTATCCAGGGCTCTGTGCTGCAGTGGTACAGCTGCTGCATTATTCCTATTTTAGGTTACAGGGAAAACCTCTGCTTTGGAAGTGCAATGAAGTGGATATCTGCTTTAAACATCCAGGGATATATTACACAGTAGGTTCTTGTAGCTGAGGGAATCTGCCTGAAATGGTGCAGAGAGGAATCAGTATCACCGTGAGGTGAAATGTTGTTGGATTTGGGCTGACAGAAGGCATTTTATAGCCAATCACGTTGGAGCCGTAAGCTTTTCGGTTCAAGCAATCTTGAACTACAAAACTAATCTACTCGCCAGCGACTCTCTTCTCCTGTCTGACTCGTTCAGGCATCTTCTGCCCTCCGAAGTTTATTACAGTGTAACTGTCTGGTAGGAGCAGTATTGTGTTGTGCAGGACTTGATAATGGTGAAAAAAGGATGCTACTTTATCTATACAGCGACATTATGCATCTACTGATTGGCATATGGGGACCCTCCATGCTGAATGTGAGCTAGGTTCCCCCGTATGTATGGGCTAGACGCAAATGCTAAAATAAGAAATTGTCACAAGATATTTCTTAGGGGTGTGCACCGGCCACTTTTCGTGTTTTGTGTTTTGGTTTTGGATCTGGATCTTTCTTCGTGTTTTGGATCTGGATTGGTTTTGCCAAAACCACCCTTCCGTGTTTTGGGTTCTGGGTTTTGTGTTTTGGATCTGTATTTTTTTGAAAAAAAGCATAAAAACAGCTAAAATCACAGAATTTGTAGATTTTTCTGCTCCTATGCTATTATTAACCTCAATAACCTTAATTTCCACTCATTTCCAGTCTATTCTGAACACCTCACACCTCACAATAGTGTTTTTATGTCCAAAAGGTTGCACCGAGGTAGCTGGATGACTATGCTAAGCGACACAAGTGGGCGGCACAAACACGTGACCCATCTAGGCGTGAAACTGCAGTGGCAGACAGGATGACAGTTTGAAAAACTAGGCCCCAAACTGTACATAATGCAAAGAAAAAAAAGAGGTGCAAGATGGAATTGTCCTTGGGCCCTCCCACCCACCCTTATGTTGTATAAACAGGACATGCACACTTTAACAAACCAATCATTTCAGCGCCAGGGTCTGCCACACAACTGTGGCTGAAATGATTGGTTTGTTTGGGCCCTCACAAAACAAGCTGGCAATTAATCTGTCCCTGCACAAACTGGCTCTACGGAGGCAAGATGTCATCCTCATCCTCCTCATCCACCGATTCCTCACCCTCTTCAGTGTGTACATCCTCATCCTCACAGAGTATTAATTCGTGCCCGCTGGAACCACAGGTCCCTCTGTACGTTCTGGAGGCTGGTCTCCCTGGAAGAGTTGATAATTCATTTTATGATCATCATCTTCTCCACATTTTGTGGAAGCAACCTCCTACGCCTTTCGCTGACAAGGTTCCCGGCTGCACTAAACACTCTTTCGGAGTACACACTGGAGGGGGGGCAACTCAGGTAAAATAGAGCCAGTTTGTACAGGGACCTCCAAATTGCTTCTTTTTCCTGCCAGTACAGGTACGGACTGTCTGACATGCCTACTTGGATGCTGTCACCGATGTAATCCTTTAACAGACAGACGCACGCTTGTCGCTGCTGCTTTGAGGATGCAAGTGCGGCTACAGCCCATACAATTCACAAAGACAGAAAAAAAAAGAACAATATTTTTATTGTTTGTGTAGCACACTTTGAGGGTGTCACCACCCTTTAACAGACAGACGCACGCTTGTCGCTGCTGCTTTAAGGATGCAGGTGCGGCTACAGCCCACACATTTCACAAAGACCGAAAAAAAAAGAACAATATTTTTATTGTTTGTGTAGCACACTTTGAGGGTGTTACCACCCTTTAACAGACAGACGCGCGCTTGTCGCTGCTGCTTTGAGGACAGTATCATATGCAGTGACAGTAGACTTGTCAGAAATTGTTGGCACGTCCTTCAGTCCGGACCAGATGTCCAAACCAGCCCTTGACTTATGACACAGGCGCACGCTTGGCGCTGCTACTATGTTGATGCACATGCGGCTACATCGCACACAAGTCACAAACACATTAAAAAAATTGTTTTCTATTTTTTGGAGCACTTTGAGGGTTACACCACCCTTTAACAGACAGACGCACCCTTGTCGCTGCTGCTTTGAGGATGCAAGTGCGGCTACAGCCCACACAATTCACAAAGACAGAAAAAAAAAGAACAATATTTTTATTGTTTGTGTAGCACACTTTGAGGGTGTCACCACCCTTTAACAGACAGGCGCACGCTTGGCATTACTTTGCTGATGCACGTGCGGCTACTGCGCACACAATTCACAAACACAGAAAATAATTTTTTTTTTGGTTTGGACTGGAGTGTACTTTGGGGGTTACAGCACCCTTTAACGGTCAAGCCATCCGGCCCTTTACTTATGACACAGGCGCACGCTTGGCACTACTTTGTTGATGCACGTGCGGCAACTGCTCACACAATTCACAAACACAGAAAATATTTTTTTTTTGGTTTGGACTGGAGTGTACTTTGGGGGTTACAGCACCTTTTAATGGTCAAGCCAGCCGGCCCTTTACTTATGACACAGGCGCACGCTTGGCACTACTTTGTTGATGCACGTGCGGCTACTGCTCACACAATTCACAAACACAGAAAATATATATTTTTTGGTTTGGACTGGAGTGTACTTTGGGGGTTACAGCACCCTTTAACGGTCAAGCCAGCCGGCCCTTTACTTATGACACAGGCGCACGCTTGGCACTACTTTGTTGATGCACGTGCGGCTACTGCGCACACAATTCACAAACACAGATAATATATAATTTTTTTAGCACTTGGGGGGAGCACCCCTGATGGACAGAGCACCCTCTGGACAACACTACAGCACCCCTTTAGGACTGGGACACTGCACAGGACTTTGGAGTGGACACAGCCCCTATGGAGAACTGACTGCACAACACAGTCCAGCCAGCCCCTATGGACTTTGAAGTAGTGGACACAGCCCCTATTAACAACAGCAGCACAACACAGCCAGCCCCTATGGACTTTGAAGTAGTGGACAACAGCAGCACTACACTACACTACACTACACAGCCCAGCCAGCCAGCCCTAACTCCCATCCTCCCTCTTCACTGTCCACAGCCGAGTGAGAAAATGGCGCCGACGCGGGTACCTTATATAGGATCCAAAACCCGTGAGACTCGGAAGGCGGGATGATGACGTTTTGCCTCGATTTCAGATCCGAGTCAGGCGGGAAAAGTCGAGCCTGACTCGGATCGGACTCGGATCGGGGGGGCTCGGGGGGGGGGTCGGATTTCAGAAATCTGAACCCGCTCACCCCTAGTATTTATACGTATGATTAGCCCTCTGTTTGAAAGGTCCAAGTCAATGTAGGTACATATCTCCTGGCACCTGTTTCTGGAGATAGTATGGACCTGTAGCCTAGTGCTCTCCACCTCAGGGGACAGTGAGGGGTAAATTTACTAAGATTCGTGTGGGTCCCGATTTGATCCGTTTTTAAACCCGGATAGTATCGATCAAAAACGTCCGTTTAAAAAAAAAACAAACAAACGGGAATTTACCAAGCTCTCGTGTTGTCTCATGGTGTATTTGATCGATCCTGTCCGTGTTTAATCTCCGAGTTTCTCTCCCGAACAAGCAGCCTGCACATATCAGAGAAATATGTACAGGCTGCTTGTGTGTGTTAGTGTAATGTAATGGTTAAAAATTTAACAAAAAGACGTCGGGTCCCCCCACAGAAGACATAACTAGCCCCGGGCTGCTCAGCCAGTCCTGGTTCCTAAAAATACGGTGGAAAAAATGTGTAGGGTTCCTGGCCACAGCCAGGAGACCCTACCACCGGGTCTCCCCAGCCAAAGCATTATCACCCCAAGCTGGTCAGAACAAACCGGGGAGGTGGGGACCCCCCAATAAAGGGGTCCCCCCTCTCCCGAGCACCCCAGGCCTAGGCTGAAGACGGGAGCTCTTCCCTGCACCCTTGGGCTGTGGGTATAGGGGTAATAGTAGTGTAAAATAGAGAAACTATTGTATTTTTACAGTGGAACTGCAGGTACCAGCATGCCTGCCCTTTGGCACTTGGGTAGCTACAAGTGCCAGCAGGCAGCCGTCACCCGTACCCCTGTTGTAAAATAAATAGTTAAATAACCACAACACTCATACACGGTGTCAAGTATAACTTTATTACATACACCTACCTTACTCACACATACTTACCTGCTGCCAAGTGATCTGTCCCCTTCTCCATGTAGAAATCCAATGGGATTACCTGGAACAAAGATGCTATACTCACCGCTATCCTTGAGCTGGTCTCCTTAGAATCCCCGGACCTTGTCACATATACCAATACTTCGTGAATGACAGGAGACGGGCCTCTACGGGAAATCCCACGGCCTGGATTGGGCCACTCGTTTTTTTTGCCAAGTCCGGGCATTCTATGGAGACCAGCTCAAGGACAGCGGTGAGTGAGGTAGGTGTATGTAATAAAGTTATACTTGACACGATGTGTGAGTGTTGCGGTTATTTAACTATTTATTTTACGTATGGCCGGCACCCGAACCCTATCAGCTGAGCGCAATTTAGACTTTTGTCTTCGGCGGAGGACTCCTGTAGTACCTGACTTCGCACAGGTGAATCATCTTTATCCATAATACAGTTTTACTCTGAGGTGATGTTAGAGGAAAAAACGAAATAGTAGGATCCTTTTGAAGCTGATACATTTCACTGAAGTGTGTTAGTGTGGGTCATTTTAAATGACTCCCTTTGATTGCTACGATTTAGGATTGATTACAGTGACGGCCAAGACATCTAAATTTAACTTGTCAAGCCTGTGCCATTTCTGAGCTGTCATCGGCTCCTTTGTTGCAGTGTCACAGGAATAGAAGGCATCTTGATGAGAACATGGCTCACTCGGCAGCAGCTGAATGGCATTAAATAAGTATAAAACACAAGTTTCAGCAAGTTTCATCTTAGCCTCCAATCAAGTCCTGCGTGCATTAATTTGGACAAAGCAGGCAATCTGCCCTCTATTGATTCCTGCATCAAACTCTTGTTAGTCACATCGACAGTCCTAGCAAGTGTCTGCAGACTTCCCCAGCTCAAGCAACGGGGAAGAGAGAAAAGTGTCAGCGCTGCAGAAATTTCTGTTCAGGCCGTTTAGTTTATTTACAATCGCAAGCTGAAGTTATCGAGCTCTTAAAGCATAGTTAAAATGGAGATCAGTTTGATTGAATGACCTTGATAAATGTTTTTCTCATTGTGCGCGATCATATTTGTTAAATATCTTAATCCACCTTGCAATAGTCCAGTCATATTGGGGGCAGGATGTACTAACGCTAAAAATGCGTCATATCTTTAACCGCATTTCCCATATGTACAAAGCTCTAGAAAGCGAGACTTTACCTGATAAGCAACCCCAGGCGTAGATATCGTCGCTTAATTGAAGCCGATGGCTTCACATGCACAGTAGGACTCCCGGGTTGTAAACCTGGAAGCCCTCTCATCACGAAGGACAGCTTTTTTCGTAAGGGCTCTCCTTTGCTATTCTAATCACAATTACACAAGCATATCGGCGTTATCAACGCCGGCATGCATGCGGTAAGTGGCAGGATTTATCGTATCCAAAATGTGATGCTTGATACATCCCGCCCTCAGCCTGATTCTGAAATGGACTCAACTAAAATGCAGGTTTACAGAAGTGGAGGTGTTGCCCATATCAGCCAATCAGATGCTACTTATCATTTATCTTGTACCTTCTAGAAGATAATAGCTAGAATCTGATTGGTTGCTAAGGGCAACACCTCTACTTCTGTAAACCCACACTTTAGTAAATACACCACTTTGTGTGAAAGCAGGGGCTGGCTGGCAACTTTAAACCTGGGGGGCAAACGCAAGCATAAGGCCCTCGATTTTCTGCCAAATAACTGCGATGGAAAAAATAGCATAATACATTTCTCAGAGGTGTGGTGTATCTAATATGGTTGTGGGTTAAATAGCAATAGAACAAACTTGTTATATGAAAGAGCTATAAACAAATACATAACCCACCAGCCCCATCTGAAAAAAAACAGAAACTATACTAGTCATGTCCTCTATTCAATACAGAGACCATAACAGTGACCTCTATAGATTAGACATAAAACCAGATCCACAATCTGGCTGCCTCTACTTGCTCATTAAATATCTGCCCCTCCCCCCTTTTTAAATTAGACCCCAGATTTAACTGACCAAAACCCCCATTATTAAAATTCCTACCCCAGATGTGAGCCCCCATTCCTGATTAAAAGCTGTACCTCAAATTTGATAACTCCCCTTCTCCCTCATGAAATGTCAAACCACAGATTTGCTCCCTCAAACACACACACAAATATATACACATACACTGTACACACATACACACACACCCATAGACATATACACACACAAATATATACACATACTGTACACACACAGACATATACACACACATATACATACACTGTATACACACAGACATACGCACACAGACATATACCCATACTGTACACACACATATATACACATTCACACACATACTGTATAAATACACACATACTGTATACACACACACATATACTGTACACACACATACATACTGTATACACACAGACATATACTGTACACACATACATACTGTATACACACAGACATATACTGTACACACACATACAGTATACACACAGACATATACTGTACATAGACATATACTGTACACACACAGACATATATACACACAGACATATACTGTACACACATACATATATACACAGACATATACTGTACACACACAGACATATACTGTACACACACATATATATACACAGACATATACTGCACACACACATACATACTGTATACACACAGACATATACTGTACACACACATACTGTATACACAGACATATATTGTACACACACACACATACTGTATACACAGATATACACTGTACACACACATACATACTGTATACACACAGACATACTGTACACACATACATACTGTATACATACAGACATATACTGTACACACACATACTGTATACACACAGACATATACTGTACACACACTATACACACAGACATACACTGTACACACATACTGTATACACAGACATACTGTACACACATATACTGTACACACATACATATATACACACAGACATACACTGTATACACACACACATATATATATATATATAGTTATATACACACATACTGTACACACACACACACATATACACACACACACCCACCCCTCCCCCCATCTGTGGCCCCACAGCATGCATATGTAACTTACCTTAAGCAGTCTTCTTGTTTCCTCTCCTATTCACAGCTCCTCAGACAGACGACAACACCGTCACCACGGAAATCTTGAAGGGAGTAGACATTCGGCAGTTATCTGCTGCCAGGGAGCCGGCACAGACACCTGCAGGAAGTGCAATACAGGGCTGCCATAGTGGCGCCCCTCCAGGCAGTGGCGCTTGTTATGACCGCCTCCCATGTGACTTCAGGCGGTAAAGAGGCACATGCCGGCGCGGAGGAGTGGCTCTCTAAGCAGCGCAGGGAGGGCTTGTGAAGCCTTCTACTGCGCCGCTAGCCAGAGCAGATGAATGCTTCCGGTTTGCGTTCCAATGGAACGCAAATCCTGGAAGCGCAGCAGCCAGCTGGCTGTGTCAAACGGGCCGGCTGACACATTGTAAGCCAGCCCAGCAGAGGGGAGATCGGATCCCTCCCAGCCTGGAGCATCCCAATAAGAAGCCTATAGGCTTCTTTTGGGTAACGCCACATGAAAGGTGGCCTTACCCATCGGGATGAAGTACAGGTGAAGGTGCTTAGTACATTCGTGGAATGTGGTAAAACCCCCGAAAATGGCATTTTCGACGTTTATACACATTACACCACACAGGACCACTTATACACCTTACGCCACATAAGAGCCCCTTATACACGTAATGCCACACAGTAGTACCCCTTATACACGTAACGCCACACAGTAGTACCCCTTATACATGTTACACCACACAGTAGTACCCCTTTATACACATTACACCACACAGAACCACTTATACACATTATGCCACAGAAGAGCCCCTTATACATGTAACGCCACACAGTAGTACCCCTTATACACATAACGCCACACAGTAGTACCCCTTATTATTTATTTATTATTATTTATTACCAGATATTTATATAGCGCACACACATATTCCGCAGTGCTTTACAGAGAATATTTGGCCATTCACATCAGCCCCTGCCCCAGTGGAGCTTACACTCTATGTTCCCTATCACATGCACACACACATACACACTAGGGTTAATTTTTGTCAGGAGCCAATTAACCTACAAGTATGTTTTTGGTGTGTGGGAGGAAACTGGAGCTCCCAGAGGAAACCCACTCAAGCACAGGGAGAATATACAAACTCCACACAGTTAGGGCCATTGTGGGAAGTGAACCCACGACCTCAGTACTGTGAGGCAGTAACGCTAACCATTACACTGTCTGTGCTGCCCTTATACATGTTATACCATACAGTAGTACCCCTTATACATGTTACACTACACTAGAGCCCCTTATACACATTACGTCACAGAAGAGCCCCTTATACACGTAACGCCACACAGTAGAACCCCATATACATGTTACACTACAGTAGAGCCGCTTATTCACATTACGCCACAGAAGAGCCCCTTATACACGTCATACCATTGTAGATCTATAGAGTGGAAGGGGGTGCTCAGGGGGGTACTAGATTGGGGGGATGTGGGTGATAGCTCAAGGTGGATGAAGAAAGTCAAAGGACACAGGGTTGGGGGGATGCTCAAGGGGGCACAGGGTTGGGGTGGCCGCCCAAGGGTGTAGAGGGTTGGGGTGAATTCTCAAGGGGTCACAGAGTAAGGGGGGGACGACACTCATGGGAGCACAGGTTATGGGTGGATGCTCAAATGGCACAGGATGGGGAGGGGAGCTCAGGGTGGGGGAGACAGAATCCCCCTAATGCCAAGATCCCTGGCATCTTCTGTGAGCCCGCTCCCTGCTCCCTCACCTCAGGCACTGGCAAGATCTTTTCAGGCAGACGCACATCCTGGCTGGCGCTCGCTTTTTCTCTACATGGTGCAGCCTGGTATGGATGTCGGGGCCAGCGGGTGGGGGGTAGTGACAGCACTCAGCTTCTGTCTACCAGATCCAAGCAATGGCTGCTATCATGGTGCAGTGACAGGCCGCTGGTTGACTGAGAGACAGTCATTCTCAGCCAACCAGCGGCCTGTCACCACGGTAATGACTGATGATTGGATCTGACAGAGGTAGCTTTTCGAACCAAAAAACAGAGATCCAATGACGGGATCTCTGTGTTTTGGCTCATTTTTGGATCTGAGCCTGAACTTGGATCAGCTCAGATCCCCTAAGTTCGTGCGTGCTCGGATTTCTTAAAATCTGAACTGCTGATCTCTATAAATATAATATGCATAATTTTCCAGAAATACACATATAAAAGACTAGTAAACATATAATTTATCTATATGCTACAATGCGTCAAGAACACTTTCTCAATAACAAAAAATATCTATACAGTACAATGAGTCTGATTCATAGATGGACGCACTGCCAATGTTTATGTAGTTGAGCGATGTTTTGCTACTGTGTATGCACAAAATGTCCGGGAGTCCCTTACTGTGCACGCACGAACACAAGTGACCAAAACATTCCCAATTGTGTATGGTATTGCTCACACTTGAGAAGGGGTTTGTGATCCTTGGACCAGTGGCGTAACTACTGCCCCCGCAGCCCCCGCAGTGGCTTGGAGGCACTGGATAGCTTGGGGGCGACGGGGGCAGTAGTTACGCCACTCAGTGGAGGAACTCCCGTGACTCCCTCCATCTGCCGGGCGCCCGCTGAGTGTGTTACCAGTGGGCGCCTAACTCCTATTGAAACCCCCGGCGGCAGCCGGAGGACGGAGCTCCCTCCGACTTCCGGGTCCCGCAGGGCACTATGGGAGTGACGTCATGACGTCACTCCCATAGTGCCGAGGAGCTGACGGTGGGGACGGAACTCAGGAGTGAGCTCCGTCTTCCGGGTCCCGCAGAGCACTATGGGAGTGACGTCATGATGTCACTCCCATAGTGCCGAGGAACGGACGCCTGAAACTTTTTTGGCATGGGGGAGCAAAATTTATAGTTACGCCACTGCCTTGGACGTTTCAAGGTGGAGACTGGGAGGTGACCTAAAGTGAACGCAAAGAGGGGCCATTTCATGGCTGTGTTATGGGGTTATCTGGAAACGCTTCTATGTTCCCAATAGCAAGTCCAATGTTTCAGAGGCCATGTGTACAGCAGTTGGATTTGAGGAGACTAGCTAGAGTAGACCCTAGGCTACCGAAAATGTTGATGTTGCGACCAATGTTGCGTTGATGTTAGAGTGCTTACAATATCCATCGCAAAAGCACAGACCAGAGTCTCACCATTTGCACACTCCAGTGTATGTTGTAGCACAAAGGGAAGGCCGAGTTAAGAATTTGCATATTCCCAGAAGCAGGGGCTGCTTAAGGGGTGCCCTGGCATGGCTATTGCCCAGATGCTGCAGCATGGGGAGCACAGCCGTCACCCCACCAGTGCCGCCTCGCCATCTGATAGAGGCACTCCCAGAGCTGAATGTTTTTACTGTTGGCTAACAGCTGCCCGGCACTAGGATCCAGTGACTCTCGGCAAAGGCGTTACCTCCGCCATGTGCATTCTATGCATGTGTGGGTCACCACCACATGTTTTCTCTATGCTGTGTTGTTGAGAAAGAGGATGATGAAGAGCATTTCAGAAGGTAATTTGGAGGTGCCCGGTAAGGATTCTGCCTTTGAACCTCTATACACCCCTGCCTATATCTTCTGATATCCTGCCTATAAACCTCTAAGGATGATGCTATTTTGCGTACGCAGTTATACAGTAAATAAAGACTCCAGACCTAGAACTTGTGGTTCCAAAGCACAAAGTATTATTCAAGTAAAAGTACAGTCAGTTACACGCTAGTTATAAGTACAATTTAGCGCAAAGGAATTATACAGACCCAAGTACAGTTATACATACGCAGCGCTCTGGACCAGATGTAGGCATCAGCAAGAAACCCCTCGTCAATCAGCATTCAGCACGAAGAACTCGAAACCCAGGGTCAGAGCACACATATTTATACCCCCCAGAAATAGCCAACACAATAGAGAAGTTTGTTGCTAATACCATTGGTCCTAAAGGAGAGGGCATATGTTACAAGGCATCTAACAGGTTGGTTTAAATAGACACAGTCCAGCCTCTAACAACTGGTGGTCTCTGGTTTCCCTCCTCATGCAAATCCTAACAGTTGGTCATATCATGTACATTTTGTTGCTTGAAGTCTCTGCGGTCCATAAGTTGAAAATGCCTGTTGCGATCTCTACATTGATGTTACCGGAATACTGTTGAGAGAGTACGCATCAGTACAATACCAAACATGACTTACTTATCACGTATAAAACCTTAGTTACAAAATAATCTTTATTTCATAGCAATTATAGTAAATGTGCATACTTGAATCTTATACCTTAAAGCTTATGGAACCTTGTATGTGAATATGTAATGTGTGAGTATGTGGGGTTTGATGTAAAGACGCTAGTTAGGTTTACCTGATTTGGGGCAGATGTGCACGTATGCAGCTAATAAACAGCGTTCGCATGCAGGATATTGTGCATTCGCTACTGAGCGTCATGTTAGCAGCTTAACTGTGCGTAATGTGCACGAGATTCCATACACATATATACATGTGTATACATATATTTATACACATATATATACATACACACACACACATCTCATTCCTTATTTACAGTTTCAAACTGTAATGCAAATGTGTTACCCCCAGCTGTGAAGCCGGGGGCCATTCTGTCTGGATGTGGGACTAAAACCTGTTTAGGATTCAGACAAATTCAATTGTGTAGATCAATGCCTGGGTTATATTACAATTGCCACAACTATACTTGCCTACATACAGGGATTCCCAATTTGTATGTAAAACACTCACAGTATCCTGTGCATTGTCTATTCTATTTACTTTTCTCAGGGGCTGCATTTCTAGTTGTTTTTGGTAGATTATCAAAAACATCGCTATCTGTACTTAGCTCGTGAGTTGTAACTTAAAATGGCGCTGGTCGCAAAATGGTGTCTTGAAGATACTTGTTTCTAAAATGGAGTCTAGCTTCCATTCGCAAGATGGCGGCACGCACGCCAATTTCTACGCTGATTCCGTCTTAGCCACTAATCCAGCTTTGACACCGGGGAGGGGGTTGGCTCTTCAGGTGTCACAGGAGGCTGGAGGTACACAGAGGGCTGGAGTGACAAGGGAGAAGCAGGCCTCTCCCAGCACAGCATGGATGTCACGCACATGCACGCGTCCTCAATCACTGCTGCAGTTCTGCTTGGTGACACTATCCAATATGGTGACAACATAATTGAAGAGCAGTCACTGCTCGGATGGTGTCACTTGGTGCAGCCCACACACCCCTAGTGACACCACTGGTCTCATACATAAGATAATAGCATCAGGACCAGGGGTGTATCTAGGGGTCCGAGCTCCCCTGGTATCTAGGGATTGGCGCTCCCCTCCAATGACTGCTTCTACTAAAAAAAAAAAAAAAAACACACACTGGGAGTAGTTTAATTCACACATGTGAAGAAATAATTTTTATTTCTCTTTGTAATATATATATATCTTTTATAGAACTTACTCCATTGCAAACCACTATATATAAATTTATTTATGCAAAAAAACACAGGAAAAGCTTAAAAACATTGAATCAAAAACAAACAAAATGCATTATGGGTAACATAATTTACATATATTCAAATTGGGCTATCTATACTACATTATGCTTTTTAACAACTGATACCTACACTCCACCTTTAATTTACTGGGATGATAGATCTTCCATATTTTCCCACATAAGAATGAAGACAGTCTATATGGATCATGTCTTATTCCCAACAGGGGGTTAGCCACCACCTAAAAAGATGATTGCCAGTCCCCCAAAATGAGAAAAACATGAATTTATTCCACTTACACTGGGGGTAGCTCAATTTACATGCTTGTAGAAATAGGGAGACAATATATATATATATATATATATTTCTTTTTTTTTTCAGTTATAACACTTACTACATGAAAAGCACTGTTTATTCATTTCTATATGTCAACAACACAGGAAAAGAGGGCATCATTAACAAACAAGATGCATTGTGGGCAAGATAATTTGCATATATGCAAATTACCTTGCGAATAGAGCCTTGTGATTGATGTGGTGCTTGCACTCTTTTCCTGCACAGTTGACATATTGCAGTTAGTGAGTGGTGATTGGTATGTGTTGGGTATTGAGGGGGATGAAATATATTAGGAATAAAAATAAAAAAAATTTACTCTCCCTAATTTTAAATGTTTCTGATATTAAGGGACATATAAGAAGGCTAATACATAACAACAATGAATAGAGAACACTGGTAAGAGCAGAGGAGACAGGAGACCAGTGATCTTTGCTGCAGCAGACTGCAGGACATTGCTAAGAGCAGAGGAGACAGGAGATCATGTGCTAGTGATGTCGGGCTGAAACAGCACCCCCCCATCCGGCCGGCAGGGGCGCCATCCAGGCCAATGGGATAATACGCCCCTGATCAGGACTACTAATATTGTAAATGGGAGTTAATACATGGGAATGTTATTAATGAATGGAAAATGTGTATTTACCCTGTCAAATACATTTAAATGGATAATAAAAGTACAAACATACGTTATCTAATAACACTAATCTTTAATTAGAGTGGATCCACAAGCAGTCAGCCGATTAGAACCAGCTGACACTTGTTATCGGCATCAGTGTGTATTTGCACCAGGAGTCAGGCAAGTGCACAGGGTGCGCCTCCTCAGAGGCGCATATGCATCTGTTTCCCGGAGTACCTCGGTAACTGTACTCAATATACGCGTGCCCGCCCCTTTACTCCCCTGGTCTGTCTCTCTACTCTCTACGTTAAGAGCCGGCCTGGGCCCTATTACTGATGAGGGGGCGTGGCTTAATTGCGGGAGGCTTGGGTATGCTTCCTTAGGAAAACTGTTGCGCACTGGGGAGGGGCAGACATGCCAATAGCCGGGTCCAGGTAAAGAAAGGGGTGTGGCCTAATCCCAGGAGGCGTGGTCACGCCCCCTTAGGAGAAAAACATAATTTTTTTTCAGCGCGCTGGGGAGGGGGCGCTGTGAGCCCCTCAACATGGCGCATAACCAGTGTAGAGCTCGAGCAGTATGATCACTCCCCCCACAGGCATAGGAGACTGCTGTGGCTGTTGCTTAGAAGCTGTGAGCAGTCTCCCAGTGCAGCCCTTGTGCTGGGCTGCTGTGCTGTAAGAGGTGGGGGTGGCAACGCCGGGTCCGGGCCCTTCAGCAAGTAATTAGTACCCGCTCCCCCCCCTCTCTGCGCCCCTGGGGAGGGGGGCACTGCGATCCCCATAGCTCTGTGCAGATGAATGGGGGGCACGATCACTGCGATCACTCCCCCCCACAGACGGGGGGGGGGGGAGAGGAGACTGATGCTCAGCGGCAGCAGTCTCCCTGGTCTCCCACTGCAGCCCAGCACACAGCAGCGTCTGCTGAAAGGTAAAATGGAGGGGGGCAGGCGTCGGACCAGGGCCCTCCGCCAGGTCCCTCCAACAAGCTTGGGCCTGGGTAATATGTACCAGCTCCACCCCTCTCGGCGCCCCTGAGTATGGAGTCGTAAGCATAATATGTGACGGAATCTGCATTTGTACAGAAGCGGAAATCTTTTTTGTGACCATGATTAATACAGAAATGCGTATGTTACACAGACAAAAGACACATATGTCCAACTGTATATCAGGCCCTGTGATTTTCTGCTCCAATTTGCTCCAATAATGTGTCTGCAAGAAACTCACTCTCTTCATCTCTGAAAGCAGACTAACTACGGTTAATATATGATATGTACATACTCTCACGGTTTGGAATTTGGCCAGTATGTGGGTGCCATTACTCCTATTTACCATGCTCATTATACATTTACAGTTGTTTACTAGCATTTTACTGAATTGTTTTTCCACAGCGTAAAATAAGACAAGGCCATTCTGTCTTTTTTATATAGACATATTTGACTTTGGAAATCAGGAGATAATGACAGTTAGACAATTTAGCTCATAACATTGGACTTAATTCCTAATTTTATGTCTATAATTTGCTCTAATAGAACTAATTCACCATCTGTCAAGTCCATAAGGCTCCTGCTAATGATACTATCTGTGTCTGATCAGAAGGCTAGTAATACTCATTTTAAAACTTCTTTCAAGATCCAGCTAACCCAGAGCTGGATGTGAAATTGTCCTTTCGTCTACATACAAGAGGGGTGACAACTTTTGACAACAGTCTTTAAGTACTTACACAACTGGTGTATTTGTATAAAACTGTGCATGGCACAGTGTTATGACCGGGCTTAGCCAAACCAATGATACCAGCGATAATCAGGGGAATGGGGGAGGGGTCTAGTTAAAAGAGCAAAGTGCTTTAACCCAGCTATTTGAGGGTGGGGGGCTAGCTGATAGAGCAAAGTGTTTTAATTCAGCTATTGGGGATCCCATAGGTACTTTAATCTATAAAGACTCCTGTTTCCTTTGTCAGAGAAGTGGCAGCCATTGTTGAGGAGGCATTTGGGGGGGGGGCGTGGTTGTAGCCACTGGCTGCATAAAGCAGTGGGCACACTGACGCTGTCCCTATAGTTGTGGAGAAAAAGGAGAGCCCATTTAAGAAAGGTGACCTCTGGCGAAGCCTCCAGAATTATGGCGGGAAGAAACTGCAACTAAACTAAATGCAGAGAGGAGGGCGAGATTCCCTGCACCAACAAGTCCACTGCAGAGGGGGAACTGTTTGTTACTGAGGGAGCCTATTCATCATCAGAGGCCATATGGCCTCCGATGATAAAGTAATGGTCTCGCTGCGAGAGATACTTAAGTATCCAACTCGCAGCTGGGGATAGTTTACACCGGAGCAATTTATCATTGCTCCGGTGTGGGGACAGCTGCTCAGAAATGCAGCTGTCCCCTCAGTTACTATCGTAGCTACTTCTGTAGCTGCGTTACCTCCTCCCCGTCGATGCGGCTACACGAGTGACCCGCGCTCATGCATGCGCACAGCCACCGCGGAGTACGTGAGAAGGTGGCAGAGAGATCTGCTTGAATCCCTCTTTGCATCCATGCAACTCCTTCTCATAGAACTTTCAGTTTTCGAAGTTTGCTGAATATCAGTGGGTCCTATCAGACCCCTGATGATGAATAGCCCGGTAACTAAAATATGCAGAAACTAATGTTTCTGCATGGTTAGCGGGCTATTTATAGTATGATGAATAGGCCGTTAGAGGCTATTAGGGACACTAAGAGATCTGTTGGGTTGGCACCTCCCTCTCGGGTCTTCTGAAGGTCATCCCAGGAAGAGACACCCATGTAACAAGAGACAGTTATGATACCACTAACATATTAATACTTACTGGGTGGGATGTAATAAAGGTAAAAATGCTGTAAAACCCACAAAAATGCCATTTCAGGGGTTTTACCACATTCTCCCGAATGCACTAAGGGGGTCATTCAGACCCGCTCGCGAGCGCAGGACGCTCGCAAGCGGGTCGATGTTCCCCCACTGCGCATGCGCACGACGGAGGGAGCAAAGGGGGCGTGCTGTTGATGTTGATTGACAGCACACCCCCTTTGGTGGGCGTGCCTGCCAGACGGAGGCGTTCCCATGGGAACGCCTACCGTCTGAAGCCGGCCCCACTGACATCACTAGTGATGTCAGTGGGAGTGATTTTGGCTCTGATAGAGCCAAAATCACTCCTGGGCTTGCGGCAGCGAGACCCTACCGCAGGGTCTCCGTTGCAAGCCCGATGGTCACGATGGTCAAGACCATCGCGACCATCATCATGGACGCTCGCATATGCTGTGGGTGGTCACACACAGCTATGCGAGCGGCCAGGAGGCCGCTCCATTTTCATGGAGGAGGGCACTGATTCAGAGCGAGCGCTCTGGTCAGAGTGTACGGCTCTGAATCAGGCCCTAAGCACCTGGAATGCGATGCATTCCAGTGCTTTGTCCCAATGCCCAATAAAAGGCTAAGGGCTTCTTATAGGGACACTCCAGGCTGGGAGAGATCCGATCGGATCCCTCCATTGAGCCCCCGTGGCCGGCATCCTATAGGGAGCCAACTGTTTTCCTAGCCCCTCTCTATGAAGTGGGAAACTAAGCTGCATACCACATTAGTTGCTCCTGCACTGTCTCCTCACTGTGCATACATGCTGGGCACTAGGACCCAGAGTCTGTGGGGAGGTCCCACCTCCAATCTGATGTGCTACTGAACATGTGACTGCAGCCATCGTGTCTGTACTGTGTAGAGTGACATGTGGGAGACAGAGGTCTCCTACTTAGTTCCTTAGTTAGACCTGATTAATTACCTGATATAACAGTGTTCCAGCATCCCTGCACTGCTACCCATTTGTAGCACACACTCACCGGTTGGTGAGCTGTATAGAACCCCTTACTGCTCAAGCTCCGCCCCATTACCAGTGTACAAGTAACAGTGAGTACGGCTGTTCTTACTATACTTCAATAAACCAACACCACTGTTTAAGTGACTGGGCTGTTCCTAGTTTAATTCAATCTCTAGTGTGAACCTATATAACTCCATATCATTTCCAACAACTTTTATTGCTTCGATTACCATCTGCTTTAAAGAGCTCTGCAAGCCAATGCGTAACGCTTCTGTGAGCAGGACCAAGCTGTGGATGATGGAATCAGCACTTGAACGGGAAGACAATGGGAGAGGCCAACACAACCGGCAACTAAGTTCTGCACCAGATACGCTTCTTTACATCGGACGTGGCGCCACAGATATACATGTAAGTCTTGCCACCAGACTGGCTTTGCCAACCAATCTTGGCGAGGAAAGCATTAATTGCCATACGTTTTGTTACCTCCGTTTAATAAGCATGTATTTGTGTGCTAGTACAAAAGAAAAATTGTATTCATAAATTAAAATATTACATTTATACCAACAAAGTACAGAAAGGAAAAAGTTGAGATTGCCTTTGGTTACAGAGTATAATGCTACCATTCATTTGTAAAATGATTCCACTTAGTTATGTTACATTACCCTTTCAGGTATATAATTAACTTGCATAATGGAACAGAAATGATATTAATCATAACTGCAGAAAGTTGTGATATAATTATTCATATACTTCAGGCAAAGTACAAACATCAACTTAACTGTCTGCTGGCTTAATCTAGCTGCAATGCATACATACATACATACAGTACACTTATTATATAGTGCTTATATAAAATGCATAGTAAGCACTGTGGGCACCGTTCAGTCCTGCATTTTTTTTTTTCCGTTGTTGATTCACATTGTTTCTTTTCATGCTTTGGATGCAGCTATGGCTGCGTCTTTTCCTGCAGGTGCTTCCGCGTCTTTATGCTAATGCCGCAACCAGGGGCGTTTTAAGAGAGGAGGGGGCCCGTGTGCAGACTCAGGGCCTGATTCAGACCCGCTCGCGAGCACTGAGCTCTCGCAAGCATGTCGATGGTGCCCTAGTGCGCATGCGCACGACGAGGGAGCTCCGTCGTGCGCATGCGCAAGACCTGCATAGCGACGGCCAGCCGTCGCTATGGGTCTCGCACCAAAGGGGGCGTGCTGTTGATGGTGAGTGACAGCACGCCCCCTTTGGTGGGCGTGCCTGGGGCGTTGCTGCCCAGACAGAGGCGTTCCCATGGGAACGCCTACCATCTGGGGCTGGCCCCACTGACATCACTAGCGATATCAGTGGGAGTGCTTTTGGCTCTGATAGAGCCAAAAGCACTCCTGGGCTTGCGGCAGCGAGACCCTACCGCAGGGTCTCGTCGCAAGCACGATGGTCGCGATGGTCTTGACCATCGTGACCATCTTTTTGGCCGCTCGCATAAGCTGTGGGTGGTCACCCACAGCTATGCGAGCGGCCAGGAGGCCGCTCCAATTTTAGGTAGGAGGGCACTGGTTCAGAGCGAGCGGTCTTGTCAGAGCATCCGGCTCTGAATCAGGCCCTCAGTGCGGGCCCCCTCCTCTCTCTGGCGGTGCAGTAGATTTTGGCTTATTGTCAGAATGTACTGCGCACGCGTGGGTCTCCAGGAAAATGGTGCCCGCGCCGGTTTTGCGGGGACAGCAGTACTGTACATGCGTGAGTCACCGACAAAATGGCCACACTGCAGCAGCACTCTGGAGACTACGGACAGGTAAGTATAAGACTATATGGGTGCAGAGTGTGCGGTGTGGGACCCCCTGGACCCAGTGTCCCGTGTGTCCCGCACCGGTTCCCAACTATAGATAGACAGTAATTAGACAATGTCTAGATAGACACCCCAGGTGTTAGACAGTGAATATTTAGACAGGGACAAAAGTTTGACAGGGACAAAAGTCAGACACACTAAAGTTAGACATGTAAAAAGTTCGACAGGTACAAAAGGTCGACAGGGTCAAAACTTCGACATGAAAATGATCGACACAAAAATGGTCGACTTTTTTTCTTCTTTTTTTTAGGATTAGGGTTAGGTTTAGGGTTAGGCACTTACTGGAGGGTTAGGGTAAAGATTAGGGCTAAAAAAAAAAAAAAAAATTGACCATTTTTCTGTCGATCATTTTCATGTCAAACTTTTGACCATGTTGACCTTTTTACATGTCTAACTTTAGTGTGTCTGACTTTTGTCTGTGTCGAACTTTTGTTTCTGTCTAACTATTAACTGTCTAACATCTGGTGTCTATCTAGACATTGTCTAACTAATTACTGTCTATCTCTTATACCACACCCGCCCCGCACACCCTGCACCCATTATAGATACGCCCCTGGCCGCAGCCAATTCTTAGTGAAACACCGACATGCAAATCTATCTTGGTGTCTTTAGATGCACCATCGGATGCAC
Organism: Taudactylus pleione; assembly: GCA_031769625.1. Taxonomy (NCBI): domain Eukaryota; kingdom Metazoa; phylum Chordata; class Amphibia; order Anura; family Myobatrachidae; genus Taudactylus; species Taudactylus pleione. Next base: position 715,965 of record JAUIMM010000160.1, read on the forward strand.
CATCAAAACTTGCTCCGGCCCTATTCCAGCCTGGCACAGTTTCTCTGTCTGAACATGGCACCCTGTGTCAGCACTACCTCGTCTTTAGACGCAGCCGCTATCAGCCACCCCCCTATAACCACCCAGGAATGCCCACTGAAATCCACAGCTCTTAAATCCAAACTTACTCTGGGGTTTATTTACTAAGCAATATTAGGAGACAGAGTGAAAAGTGATAAGAAAGTGATAAGGTACCAGCCAATCAGCTCCCAACTGTCATTTTTCAAACACAGCCTGTGAGATGGCAGTTAGAAGCTGATTGGCTGGCACCTTATCACTTTTCACTCTGTCTCCTATCACTGCTTAGTAAATAGACCCCTCTGTGTCTCTCAGCAATAACTATAAAGAAACATGCGCAGTGTGACTCGGGTGTATGCGCAGTATCACACAATTGGACAACTGCGTCCACCTCTGAATCTCTTACCTCTTAATGAACCTCTTAATGCTCTTACCTTGATACTATGTCTTACCTCCTGGCCGGCCCCACTGCACATATGTGAGATCGTACAGACACTGCGAGATTTCGTGCCCAGCATGAGGCTCCATCAGAAGCTGTCTGCCCACCGCAGGTTAGCACACATACCGGCAGGTAATCCTGCGGAGGGATACGTTCAGTATCCAGACAGAGGGGGTGCCGACGCTTAGCATACCGATGCCAGAATTCCGACACCTGTCAGAATCTCGGCGCCGCCATCCCAAAGGTAAGTAGCGAGGTTGGGAGGAGTGTTCGGCAGTAGGGGGAGGGTTAAGCTCTAGGGGGGTAGGGTTAGATTTAGGGTGCGGGGAGGGGGAGGTTAGGTTTAGGCACTAAGGGGGAGGTTTGGTTTAGACACCAGGGAGGGAGGGTTTGGGAGAGGGGGGTTAGGATACCTACCCACAAGTGTCAGTATCCTAACCCTGTTGGGATGCTGGCATCAGGATTTTGACCGCCGGGATCCTGAGCGTCGGCGTCCCGTACCCAACCCCCTGCGGATATGTGAAAAAATAAGCTACAAAAGTGCACTTATTGTTAATAACATCTGAATGATTTTCTGCTGCCTTGCTGGATGCAGTAGTCCCCCAAACACCCAGCAGGAGGGAATGCACATGGCCAAAGTATATATGATGTTGAGTGTGTTGGACAGTTGTTTGGTGCTGGTGGCGGTTAGGCCACATAGGTTACAGCTTAGCTAGTTCTTAGGTTTATTGAGCCAGGTAGGACAACAAGTAACATAAGACACAGGAATGTGACAGGTATAACTGTAGCATATAGAGGCAGCGTGGAACTTTAGGGTATTGCTGGGCGCTGTAGTGTGTCTGAACGGTACATACAAAAGCAGATGTTACCAATACGCCCACACAGAATAGCGGTGTTGATATAATGCACTTGCAGTGTTTTTATAGGCTCTGTACAGCTAGTATGTTGGAGACTCTTGGAGTTATTGATATGACCTATTGGTGGAACCTTGGGTGTCACCTTGCTGTCACCCCAGTTGGGTGACAGCAAATGTTAAAGTGGATGTTAGGCACAACAGATATCCTTAGCCACAATACTGGGTTTATTGGTAACAGTAACAGCGGTAAAACACTAGTGGTAACAGCGGTACACAGTGGTGGTCACAACAGCAATAATTACAGGTAATGAAGGTCTTACTCCTAGGAGTACTATACATCCACACAGTACTGTGACACATTACACAGTGGTGCATGCTAAGCTGCGTGCGTGCCATGGCTTCACCGGGTCGGAGGTTGGATCTCCCGGTGACTCCAGGTCCTAATGCCTGAATGTATGCAGGAGATATTGCCGGAGCTCACTACTCTCTAACACCCCCTCTGTATTGTCTCTGGTTACATAAAAACACATATTATACTTTACTCAAAACAGTAAACTTTGGGTTATGCAATAAATCAACAATGAAAGAATATCAACACATGTGAAATGTATTCCAGTCTACATTCTTTCAGGAACACACCCAGGAGTTGTGACATCAGTAACTTTATCATAATTTCAGAGACTCACTTACAACTAAGGCGACGGTGACAGACTTCTCCAATAGCTCATGGATGAAATTATGTCTAATAGCTATGTGCTTAGACCGTCCATGGTTTTTTGTACTGTTGGACAAGTTTATTGCACCTCTCTTGTCACACTCTATGTTGGTAGTCTCATCCTATTTTAGAAGACCTACATTAATTCACATTAGGGGTACATTTACTAATATTCGTGCTTGGTCGAGTTTGCTATCCCAGGAGTGTTTTGCCATTTTTTCCAACTCGCAAATTTACTAAAGGAAAACTCGGGAGAGATTTGTCTTTTGAAACGGGAAATCTCAGATGAGAATGCAAACACGAAACAATACACCATCGGCCAAACTCGTAAGTACTTTTCATGGAAAAAAAAGTCGGGACTTTACCAAGAATCGTGATTAGAATCACAGATGTCATTTCAGCAAACTCGGACCTAAATAGAAGTTTTAAATAGACCACCTCCTGAGCTGCGAGTTTTGCAGAAACATACACAGATTAGGGTGATCTGTGTATGTTTCTGCCTGTAATAAGTATCTAATAAAAAAAAAGCTAAACTAGCCCTGGGCTCCTGAGACAGTCCTGTTTCTTAAAATATATGGAAAAGAATGAGTAGGGTTCCCCGTATTTTAGGAATCAGCCTTGGGCTACCAGAGCCAGTAAAAATAGGGGAAAAAATGTGTGGGGTACCCCCTATTTTTAAAAACAGCACCGGACTCAGGGCCTGATTCAGACAAGCCGTCGCTATGGGTCTCTAAAAATCCAGAAGGATGGCCCTGATTTAGAGCGAGCGCTCTGTCAGAGCGTCAAGCTCTGAATCAGGGCCTCAATTCTAGCTAAGGTTTAATGCTACAGGCAGGGAACTCTTTCACCAGGTCACCCCAGCCAAAGCATTAACACCTAAAGCTAGTTAGCACAAGCTTGGCATCTCAGGGGAGGTGGGGACCCCCAATAAAGGGGTCCCCCCTCTCCCGAGCACCCTAGGCTTACGCTGAAGTCCAGGGCTCTTCCCTGCACTTCTGGCCAGTGGTTGCAGGAGTAATAGTGTAAATAATAGATGAATACTATTGATTTTTACACTGGAACTACAGGTGCCAGTGTGCCTGCCCTTTGGCACTTGTGGAACTACGCACCCCCACTGTAAAAAAAAATAGTAAAAAACACAGTAAATACACACTGTACATTTTACAAGTTTATTAAACACCTAACACACTCACACATGCTTACCTTCTACCAGATGTTCACGTCCCCTTGACAAGTAGACTTCCCACGGGTTCACCTGTGAAATAAAAATCCAATACTCACCTGCCTCCATTACTAAGTACTGTTTTAAGAAATCCTTTTTGATCAAATGTGACAGTTCCAAATTTTGCAAGATTCTTAATCCTAACAGGATATGTGCAGGCCCTAAGTCTTTCAATTTGAATCTGACATAATGTTAACAAGTCATCCACATACACAACTACAATAAACAGTCTCTGCTGTATTTTCTTGTGGTATAGACATTAATTAGTCTCTGATAAAAGTCCATCTCCATTAGTACAGCATCTAATTTAATATACCAACAACAGCTACTTTGCTTCAGACCATATAAAGCTTTCTTCAATAAACAGACATTTCCCTCTTTGAACATGTCGTCATCATAATTCTCAGAAGGTTCCATATACACTTCCTCAATTAACTCTCCATTTAAAAATGCTTAGTCAGAGTACAGTAACAAATAATGCAGGGCAGATATGGCAATGACAAAACTCAGTGTACTAAATGTGTGCCAATCTCATGAAGTCATCGATGAATATCAGGAAGTATTGGTATCCAGTTATCTGGCTGCTGATCTTGGGAAGGGAGTGTGTGCCTTCTTATCCATTATACAGCTCTCACATGTCGGTCTTTCTGTATTGCTCACAGCTTTTACCCTCACTGTTCTATCAAGGAGTTTGTGGATGTTATACTCTAGTTGGCATAGCCGCCTGTGCCACAGTTACATAGACCGGCTTATCTCAGAAGCCATCATCGCCCAACACTCTTCTGTGTCTAGGACACTTATGGCAATGAGGTTTGTCCCCAAATCTGGTACAAATAACACATCCTGGATGTCTGTGATTATGGTTTCACCTTTCATTCTCAGGTGCACAGTGATTGTCCTGAATTTAGTGGCTGTAAGGCCTTTATCTCCAATCCTTTGACTGTTATAGGATCAGACATGCTCAGTGATGTAAACCATTCTTGATTGCAACTGTAATGCCTCCCGAGTCCATGTACCAGCAATCCTGGTGACATTTGTGGCATTTAAAGCTGCCTTGTTCCTTTTATTGGGTTTCTTCTGTACGCCACTGGAATCTTACAGTCTGCATTCAGAGGCTTTATGTCCATCCTTGTATGCAGTTTAGCTCTCACGAGCTCCTTTGATAGTTCAGTCACACAGGATTCTAAATCCACCATCAAAAATTTTATTCAGGTGACAGACTCTGCAGCATTGCCATTGCAACCTCCTTATTATTCACCTGCGTATGCGCCTTGAGTTCACCGGTTTGGAGGTCAGTCTTAGTGCCCTAATGTACTGTATGCAGGAGACAGTGTTGGAGTGCACCACTCCATAACATAAGTCACGTCTAGTCAGCATGGATAACAGGAAGAGAGATGCAAGGAAACACCGTGCATGTGCAGTAGCAGGTCCTAGAGACTGCCTTCTCAACTTACCTATCTGTACTGAGGATGGAAGTAGCACCATTCAAGGTGAGGCACATGCCCTGGGCCTCCTACTTGCAGGGACCTCACAGGAGCATGTTCATCGATAGCATGGTACACTGTCTGGCTATTTCCCTGCTGCCACATGGCCAGTGGCCAGGTGGCCAGTGCTCTTGCTCTACTACTGTCTTCCCAATCACACTGTTCCGCTTCTGTATGAAAAAACTGTCCTTACGCCAGACAGCACATCTATTCCTAATGTAACTGAAAGGTTGAAAAGGGATGAGATGCAGACTTTGGGGTCAATGCACTAAGCCTAAGAGATAAAGTGGATGCGGATAAAGCACCAACCAATCAGCTTCTGTAATTTTTCAAACACAGCCTGTAAAGTGATAGTTTGGAGCTGATTGGATTTTCTCCATCCACTTTATCTCTCTCCATACATAGGGTGTCATTCAGACCCGTTCGCGAGCAAAGGACACTCGTAAATGGGTCGATGTTGCCCCACTGCGCATGCGCACGACGGAGGGAGCTCCGTCGTGCGCTTGCGCGAGACCCGGACTGTGACAGCCAAGCTGTCGCTCCGGGTCTCGCACCAAAGGGGGCGTGCTGTCGATGTTGATTGACAGCACGCCCCCTTTGGTGGGTGTGCCGTGGGCATGGCTGCCAGACGGAGGCGTTCCCATGGGAATGCCTACCGTCTGAAGCCGGCCCCTGATAGAGCCAAATCACTCCAGGGCTTGCGGCAGCGAGACCCTACCGCAGGGCCTCCGTCTCAAGCCCGATGGTCGCGATGATCTTGACCATCGCGACCATCATCATGGACGCTCGCATAAGCTGTGGGTGGTAACCCACAGCTATGCGAGCGTCCATGAGGATGCTCCTAAAACAGGTAGGTGGGCCTTGATTCAGAGCGAGCGCTCTGGTCAGAGCGTTCAGCTCTGAATCAGGCCCATAGACCCCTAATTAAAAAGTACAAATGATGGTGTGAAGGTGAATGATAGGCAAATACACATATAAGATATTTATGCTGTATTTTACTCTCCCTAGTATAATAGTATTTTCTGTAATTCTTGTAGTTCTGTTGTGGAAGCAAAGTATCTGCATTTTAAATTGGGATTGTTGGCTGCTATGTTGCATTTACCATTGATACCTTGATAATTATGCTTGATAGGTTTATTACTTACAAGAATATTTGATATAATACCATTTGAAATGCTTGTTATTGTAAGAAACATTTATTACACTGTAGCGCCATTTATTTCTGTGTATATATATATATATATATATTTGGGTATTTGTCAGATTAATATTAGTTTTCATTCAATAGACCTTCAAAAGTTCCTCAGCTGCGAAGCTGGCGGAAAGCACTAACAGACTACCGTACAGTACCATTGATTTAAACTTTATCTTCTCTTCTTGTATTCAGGGTGGAGACTTTGATAAATGACTCCCTAAGACAGAGGTTCCCAAACGCGGCCCTCAAGGCTCCCCAACAGTTCAGGTATTAGTGATATCCATGGTTGAGCACAGGTGGTTAAATCAAATTGACTGAGGCACTAATTAAGGCCCTCATTCAGAGCCGTACGCTCTGAGCAGAGCGCACGCTCTGAATGAGGGCCGCCCTCCATAATTCTGGAGTGTCCTCCTGGACGCTCGTATAGCTGTGGGTCACCACCCACAGCCTATACGAGCGTGCAGTTTGATGGCCGCGATGGTCGTGACCATCGCGACCATCGAAACTGCGAGCCGGAGCCTGCGGTTGAGGTTTCCAACTGCAAGGCCCGGAGTGATTTTGGCTCTATCAGAGCCAAAATCACTCCCACTGACATCACTAGTGATGTCAGTGGGCCGGCTTCTGACGGTAGGCGTTCCCTTGGGAACGCCCCCGTCAGGGAGGCACGCCCCCGGCACGCCCACCAAAGGGGGCGTGCTGTCAATGAACATCGACAGCACGCCCCCTTTGATCAGACACAACGAGCGAAGGACTTTCCTTCGCTCGTCGCGTCTGGCGCATGCGCACGACGGAGCTCCCTCCGTCGTGCGCATGCTCAGTGCAGACCATCGACCCACTTGCGAGCGGACAGCCGCTTGCGAGTGGGTCTGAATCAGGGCCTAAGTCTCCTGAGCTGAACCATGGATATCTCTAAAACATGAACTGTTGGGGAGCCTTGAGAACCGCGTTTGGGAACCTCTGCCCTAACAGAATATACTTTTCACAATACCAATGAAACAAATGATCAGATTACTGGAACAGGTGTCGTTTTTGAATTTGCAATCTTCCTTTTTTTTTCTATTAGAGGTATCATTGGATCACTAAAGGAAATGATAAGCCGAATACTAATGCTATTTCCATTCACTAAGGGGTCTATTCATAAAGAGCATACAGTGGCTCATGATAAATATCACTAAATATCACATCACATCGATGCAATATATAGTGATGTTTAGTAGCCATTCATGTATATTTACCTCTACGGCGTCTTCGGGTGCTGTCCGGCTCCTCCATGATCCCTGTACGCAGTGAGAATATAGACATATCAGGAGCATGATATGCCTGCTCCTCACTGCGCATGTGCCGATGTCTGAGAGCAGCAGGTCAGGTCAGACTTGCTGCAATGGATGCTGGGAAAAGGGGGCAGAGTCAGAGCAGGGAAGTATGCAACTTCCCTGCTCTGTTTGTCGTGCGGTACCGATTGCGCCATCATCAGATGGCGAATATGTACCACAGGAGAGGAACGGAAAGCTGAGCTTTCCGTTCCTTTAAGAATCGCACTCACCATACAAAGTATGGTGATGCGATTCATCCATGGAGCAGGGGTACCGCTGGAGAAGGAATAACCTTCTCCATGGTAACTTGCACCATGAATTGCACAAAGCAGAGAAGAGCCCCTGATTTCAGCTAAACAGGGCTCTTGTCTGCTTTATGAATAGACCCCTAAATCACTTTGATTTGTGTTGCGGGGAGAAGCTCAGGTTAATTACGTTAATTATCTCACTTTTAGAGAAAGTCAAAACAGCAGTTTTTTCTCAGTATGGGCCTGACATAGAGCCTCGTGCAATGGCGATGTTCACGGAGTTAAGTGATTTGTTAGTAAGCACAAAGGCGCGGATGCGATTGAGACACAGTAAATTGAAATGTATTGGAAAAGTGCTGGGATGCTTTATTGTTCGCATTGGAGGCCGTACTCAGACAATATATCTGCACCCGCAATAGGACTAGTGCAAGTTTCTATGGTGCGACCGATGATGTAGTCTAATCAGTCTCCAAGAACCGGACCCACCCGAACTTCGTGATACGAGGCGACATCCGAGTCCGGCTCGGGGTTTCCCTCGTGACTCAGATCTGAAAATGAGGCAAAACACCATCCTCCCGCTGTCGGATTCTCGCGGGTTTTGGATTGTATAAAGGTCCCGGTGATCTCCACCATTCCACTCCAGCTGTGGAGAGTGTACAGAGCAGATGTGCTCTGTTCTTCTAGGGTGCAGTCAGTGTTGTGTGTTGTCCGTGACTTGTCACTATTTGTTCAAGGGTGCAGTGGTGTCAGGCTGGGACTTCAGTACATAAAGTGGGGGGTGCTGCTGTGTCACTCACTGTTGTCCTGTCAATCAAGAGGCAGGGGCTGCAGCAGTGGCGTAACTAGGGGGGGTCGGGCAGGGTGCGTGCCCTGGGCGCCGTGGGACTGGCGGCGCGGGGGGGCGCCGCCGGCCACGGTCCGGCCCGCCCTAGTTAGCCACCAGTGTAGCGCCGACCGCAATGAGTGCGGTCAGCGTTACACATTTACACAGGACCGGCGCTAGGCTTCCAGCACCGGTCCTGTGCTGCACACCTGAGCCCGTTCCCTCCCCCTGAGCGCTTGCCCAATAGCGCCAGGGGGCGGGCTCAGGCTGTGCATAACACACGCATCGCCGCCAGCGCTGGCGGCGATGCGTGTGTTAAACAGCAGCCAATGAGAGTCAGATAGATTCTCATTGACTGCTGCAGCACCCACTGCAAGAGCCGGACTTCCGTCCGGCTCCTGCAGTGGGTAATGGGACAGACGTCATGCCGTCATGGAATCTGTCCCATTATACTGAGCGCGCCAGCCCAGGAGGACTGGCGTGCGGCAGCGGCGGCGGGAGCGGCGTCGCGGACTGGAGGAGCAGCAGCAGTGTGGATTCAGGTATGTTTTTATATATATATTTTTAAAAACCGGTCAGCACTACTGGGGGCACAACGGGGGTGGCTACCACTGGGGGGACCTCTACTGGGGTGGGGGCACAACGGGGGGGGGCTACTACTGGGGGCACCATTATTAGGAGGACCTCTACTGGGGGAGGCTATTACTGGGGGCACCATTATTAGGAGGACCTCTACTGGGGGGGGCTATTGCTGGGGGCACCATTATTAGGAGGACCTCTACTGGGGGGGCTATTACTGGGGGCACCATTATTGGGAGGACCTCTACTGGGGGGGGCTATTACAGGGGGCACTTAATCGGGAGGGGGAACCTCAACTGGGGACCACTACTTGGGGGGGGAAACTACTACTGGGGGCATTATAAAAGGGGCCTACTACTAGGGGCACTGCACTGTGGGGACCACAACTGGGGGCAATAACAGGAAGGACCACTACAGGGACCACTGGATAGGGGGGGTCACTACTGGGGGCACTGCATGGGAGGGGGGGGGACTACTGCTGGGGGCACTATATAAGGGATTTGCTGCTAGGTGCACTGCGGGGACCACTACAGGGGGCACTAGATAGGGGGGATCACTACTGGGTGCCTGCATAAGGGGGACCACTACTGGGCAACCTGCATGGGGGGGACTACTGCTGGGGGCACTATATAAACAGCACTGCATAGGGGGGGGGACTACTACTGGGGGCACTATATAAATGGCACTGCATAAGGGGATACCACTACTGGGTGCACTGCATTGTGGGGACTGCTACTGGGGGCACTGCATAAGGGGGAACACTACATAGGGCACTGCATTTGGGGGAACCACTACTGGGGGCACTGAGTAAGGAGAACTAATTGGGGGCTGTATAAGGGGGACCACTAGTGGGGATACTGTATAAGGGGCACTACTATGGGCCTGCATAAGAGGGACCACAACTACATACTGGGGGTACTGTATAAGGGGTACTACTGGGGTTAAGGTGCATATGGATAGGAATGTTCAGCGTGAAAATAAAGGGTTGTGTCATGTTGACACGCCCCATTTTTAAGTGACCACGCCCATTATTTTCCCACACATATCGAGATGGTGGGGGGGGCTCCCTTTTCAAATTTGCCCTGGGCTCCAAATACCCTAGTTACGCCACTGGGCTGCAGTACATAAAGGGGTGCTGCTGTGTTGTCCTGTCCATCAAGGGGCTAGGGCTGCAGTTTATAAAGGGGGGCTGTGTCGTCTAGGGGTACTCTTCCCCAGTGTAAAAAAAATAAGTTACAATTAAAATCTTATTTTTGTGTGTGTGCTAGGTAGTTACTAGTTAGTAACTAGTTATGCTATAATTGTTCGGTGACACTGCTGGCCAGACCGCAGTTTATCATCCACGTATTTGTGACTCTGCAGGTGGTCCATCCACACTCCGCTGCTCTGCAGGGGGGCTTTGTTGTCCATAAAGGGGTGCTGTGTTGTACATCAAGGGGCTGCTGCCTCGTCCAGGGGTGCTCTTCTCCAGTGTTAAAAAAATAAAAGTTTAATAAAATTATCATTCCACCAAAAAAAAAAAAAAAAGATAATTTTTTTCTGTATGTGTGTGTTAGCAACTGGGCTGCGCTGTTATTGTTTGGTGACACTGCCGGCCAGACCGCAGTTTATCATCCATGTATTGTGACACTATGAGGGGAATTCAATATGAAACGTAAACTTCGCTGTCAAAGTTTACGTTTCATATCGGAGCTTTTACCTGCGTTAAAGTATCGGGCGCGCGCCCGCTTATCCCCGTATTCAATATGAAACTAACGAAAGCGGGAGCCTGCGAAGTGGGATTTGCGTAAAGTTACAAAATTTTCCTTAAAAAAATTGTAGGACCCCCCTAAAGTTGTAAAAACATGGGGGATCACTATGGGTACCCCCGTTTTAGCCTGTAATTGAAAGTCGGGGGTTTAAATAGCCGCAGCAGGTGTTTTTTCCCGACATTGGAGAAGTGTTGCAGAAGAGCACTTAGGTTATTTTTTTCATTTTTTTAAGTGGTCTCATCCAATTTGGGGTACATGAAAATGGGTACTAGCATATTTTGATGTCCCTAAAGTAAGTTTTAAAAATTCAGCATTTGTGCACCTGCCGCTATAAATCTATTCTAGAAAACACCTGCCGCATACTTGCAGAATAGCCCTGAACCTATTTCCCTATTGTTAAACAATTTTTTCCCTTTTTGTTTTTTCATCCCAATTTTTAAATTAATTTTTTGGGGTGTCTCTATTTTTTTTTAAACTTTTTTTGACACAGTTCTTTTTTAAATGTCATTCCCAGGGGTGCAGGCTATTTTTTTTAAGCCTGCACCCCTAAACCCCAATTCTGCACTTTTTTTCGACACCTATTCAATGGTGAAAAGTTATCCCCGTTTTTTATCAAAGACTTTTCGAACCTGCAAAAAGTCTTTGAAATTGAATACGGTGTAAAACTAAAACCTGCGATAATGACGTCATAGGTGCGATATTAACGCAAAAATGATGTTTTCGCTCCCATATTGAATTCCCCTATATAAGTCATAGCGCAGTGTGTTATTCTTATTCATAAAATATATTGTGACACTGTAAGAGGTAGCGTAGTTTTACTTCTTTCCCCAATCTTGAATAAATGATAAGTCTACACACCGACTACAAGACCACAACAAAGCGATAAATAACATGCGTAATATATGACATAATGACATCACTGTAAGTGGTAACGCAGTGTGTTATTCTTTTCTTATTCATAAAAAATCTTGTGACACTTAAGTGGTAGCGCAGTGTGTTATTCTTTTCTTATACATAGAAAATCTTGTGACACTGTAAGTGGTAGTGCCGTGTGTTATTCTTTTCTTATACATAGAAAATCTTGTGACACTGTGATTGGTAGTGCAGTGTGTTATTCTTTTCTTATACATAGAAAATCTTGTGACACTGTAAGTGGTAGCGCAGTGTGTTATTCTTTTCTTATACATTGAAAATCTTGTGACACTGTAAGTGGTAGTGCAGTGTGTTATTCTTTTCTTATACATAGAAAATCTTGTGACACTTAAGTGGTAGTGCAGCGTGTTATTCTTTTCTTATACATAGAAAATCTTGTGACACAGTAAGTGGTAGCGCAGTGTGTTATTCTTTTCTTATACATTGAAAATCTTGTGACACTAAGTGGTAGCGCAGTGTGTTATTCTTTTCTTATTCATAGAAAATCTTGTGACACTGTAAGTGGTAGCGCAGTGTGTTATTCTTTTCTTATTCATAGAAAATCTTGTGACACTAAGTGGTAGCGCAGTGTGTTATTCTTGTCTTATTCATAAAAATCTTGTGACACTGTAAGTGGTAGCGCAGTGTGTTATTCTTTTCTTATTCATAAAAATCTTGTGACACTGTAAGTGGTAGTGCAGTGTGTTATTATTTTCTTATTCATAAAAATCTTGTGACACTGTAAGTGGTAGCACAGTGTGTTATTATTTTCTTATTCATAGAAAATCTTGTGACACTGTAAGTGGTAGTGCAGTGTGTTATTATTTTCTTATTCATAAAAATCTTGTGACACAGTAAGTGGTAGTGCAGTGTGTTATTCTTTTCTTATTCATAGAAAATCTTGTGACACTGTAAGTGGTAGCGCAGTGTGTTATTATTTTCTTATTCATAAAAATCTTGTGACACTGTAAGTGGTAGTGCAGTGTGTTATTCTTTTCTTATTCATAAAAATCTTGTGACACTGTAAGTGGTAGCGCAGTGTGTTATTATTTTCTTATTCATAGAAAATCTTGTGACACTGTAAGTGGTAGTGCAGTGTGTTATTATTTTCTTATTCATAAAAATCTTGTGACACAGTAAGTGGTAGTGCAGTGTGTTATTCTTTTCTTATTCATAGAAAATCTTGTGACACTGTAAGTGGTAGCGCAGTGTGTTATTATTTTCTTATTCATAAAAATCTTGTGACACTGTAAGTGGTAGCGCAGTGTGTTGACATGTGTGCTGTACCCCACTTTATGCATTTTTTTGATATGGAGAACGATCAGTTGAGAAGAGAGCAGGAACCACATAGTTGCTGCCAGTGCCACCAGTCATGACGATACTAGTCTGTCTACATCATCTACTAAAACCAATGTCCAAGGGCAAACAGGGCTTAAGTCAGGGCATCTAAAATCAAGAATCAATCATTTACAGTGGGTCAGAAAAAACCATCAAAGGGAAAATTAGCTGCAGAAAGACACAAAATTGGCAATATGCCTTTCACCACATGAAGAGGCAAGGAAAGGCTAAAGCGGCGTATCCACTTGCCGATTAAAATGAGCGATTGAATGATAATGATATCGTTATCGTTCAAACACTCATTGATGGTGCATAAATTGTGCAGTATAATGTTAGAAACGACCCGCAATGCGCACTCCCGTTGGTCGTTTCCAACATCAATCATTGCCTGAACATGCTGGTCAATCTGACAATAATGACAGGTTGGGCATTCGGGGATGAAGGAGGGTGCCTGCAATGAACAACATATCGTTCAGTGTAGGCACAGCACAGGATGAGGAACGACTGTACAATTACAATGTTGTAATCGTACTGTCTTTCCTCTATTGCCTAGTGGATATGCACCATAAGGCCTTGGCCTTTATTTATGACTGGTGGTTCTGCCTCTGCCTCTTATGATGATGTAAGCAACAAGAGAACATGCTGACATATAAATCGAGGATGCTCCTGTGGAAGTGCACCAGGATGAGCAGGATATTTATGTAGCTAATGCAAATTAGGATGTTGTTGATGAGGATGTTGTTTGTGTGAATCAGGCACCAGTGGAAGAAACAGTTGTTGCCCTTGATAAGGAAAAGCCCATTGTCATGTCTGGGCACAAGACAAAAAAATTTACTTTTTATGTGTGGAATTATTTCTAGTTTTCTACCAAAATCCAGACAATAATTGTAAAGCCATCTGTACCCTTTGTAAAGCCAGAGTAAGTAGAGGTAGGAACCTTAAGCTCCTAGGAATCTCCTCCCTGTTACATCATCTGCAGCTCATCAATACAAAAAGTTTTTTCAAAATTCAGAATCTTTGGCTAAAAAAGTACCAACAAGCAGTCCAGCATCAGCTAGCTCCAAGCACCTATCATCTTCATCACCAATACTTTCATCAACAATATCAATCGTGAAGCGATTTTTTTGTTTGGGCCCCCACAAAACAAGCTACCAATTGGCAGCTGACATTGCTGGCAATGATCTCTATGTGCACATACTGGCTTTAGAGGCAAGATGTTGTCGCCATCATCATCCAATTCCTCACCCTAATCAGTGTGTACATCATCTTCACACATTATTAATATGTCCCCACTGGAATCCACCATTACAGGTGCCTCTGTCATTTTTGGATGTAATTGGCATAGAATTTGTAGTTCATTTTGATGGAAATCATCTTTTCCACACTTTGAGGAAGCAGCCTCCTACGCTGATCGCTGTTACTGGCTGTGCTAAAAACTCTTTCTGAGTACACACTGGAGGGTGGGCAGCTCAAGTAAAGCAAAGCCAGTTTGTGCAAGGGCCTCAAAATTGCCTTTTTTTCCCGCCAGTAGTCAAATGGACTGTCTGACATGCCTATTTGGACGCTATCATTAAAAAATTTAAAATAGTCCTCAACCATTCTTTGAATGGTAACCGTATCAGATGGAGTCATGGTAGAGGTCTCATTAATTGTAGACAATTCCTCTAGATCCGACCAGATCTCAAAACTTGGTTGTGTTGACTCATCTGCATCACCAGTGGGTCTTTTGGGAAAGTTTAGTTTTTTCTCGGCAGATGCACTTGCTGGGGAATCTGAAGGAGAAGCCATTGCTGCATCACGTGCCACTTGAACTTACAATTTGCTTACCAACAGCACTTTGTATTTCTTCAGATCTGTGGGTCTCATTCAGACCCGCTCGCAAGCACTTGAGCGCTCGTGAGTGGGTCGATGGTGTGCTCTGCGCATGCACAGCATCCGCACTGTGCAAGCCCCGAAGCGAGAGGGAAATTCTCTCGCTCCGTGGCTCACTACAAAAGGGGCGGCTGTCAATGTTGATCGACAGCTCGCCCCATTTTGTCGGCATGGCGGGGGGGTGGCTTCACAAATGGAGGCGTTCCCATGCAAACTCCTGCCATTTGTTAGAGTTATTAGAGCCAGAAGCTCTCTGGGGCTTGCGACCACGAGACCCTACCACAAGGGTCTTGTCGCAAGCCCGATGGTCGCGATGGTCTTGACCATCGCAACAATCATCCTGGCCAGTCGCAATAGCTGTGGGTGGTCACCCACAGCTATGCGAGCGGCCAGGAGGCCGCACAAAAAAAAAAAAACACCCTGATTCAGAGCGAACGTCCGGCTCTGAATCAGGGCCTGTGTCCATTGGGAAGAAAGACACAACATATGACTTAAACTTAAATCTTGCATTTGCTTTGTTCAGCTTATCCACATATCTGTGGTTAAGTGGACAGTGGGTACAACAGCATTTTGGTGACCACAAATTAAGTTTTTTTTAACATTCCTATACAGGTTGGGAATTGCTTTTCTAGCGAAGTGGAATCTAGATGGGATTTGCTAGCAGGGGCACAGGACCTCAATTAACTGTCTAAAACCCACTGCATACCACCATAGATGTTATGGTGTCAGTGATCTGCTGTACAACTGGGTGACTGCTGTCATACTTGCTCCCCCTTGCAAAGGATTGTTTAACAGTCAATTGCTTTTTAGACTACTACTAGTAGTCTTCCTGGTCCCCTTCTGGGGTGAAAATCCACTCCCAGAAGCAACAGCAGGCATAGCGCTCAAGGATTATTCTGTGGCTAGGACTGATGTGAATGATTTAAATATTTTTTGTAAATTCCTCTCCTCCTCCCCTCCTTCCTCATAAATTTGCTTCAGAATCAAAAAATATAAAATTTACTACTAATCAAATCTTCCTTTCCCTGCCTTCAACTACATACATACTCCAACTCCCTCAGGCCTCTTGAATAATAAAAATATTTGTTTCCCGATGTGCCATGTTGGAAGTTGAACTGCCACAGCTGCTGCAATCTTTGACATGTGGTTGCTGAATGCCAAACATGTCCAGAAATGTTTATGGCCATAGACAGCATCTCCTGCATGCCCCTTTAATTTTAATAAATATTCTGAACCACCAAGTTGATTTTGTGGGCAAAATATGGGACATATTGTTCACCCATGCTCTCCCCTCCTCCCTCATAAATTTGCTTTGGAATCAAAAAATGAAATGAAATTTACTACCAATCAACCCTGCCTTAAACTACATACATACATCTTCCTCAGGCCTCTTGATTAATGAAAACATATGTTTCCTTATGTGTCATGTTGGAAGTTGAACTGCCATGTGTTTGTGCCGCCCACTGCTGCCGCTTAGCTTAGTCAGTCAGCTAGCTAGGTGCAAATTTTGGGCCTAAACTGGATGAAAGCAATATTGTGAGCTGTGAGGTGGTCAAACTTGACTGGAAACAAGTGGAAATAAATGTTATTGAGGTTAATAATACTGTAGGAATGAAAAAATAAATAAAATATGATTTTAGCAGTTTTTATAAATTTTTGATAAAAAAAATACAGATCCAAAGCAAAAACAAAAACATGCAAGGGCGGTTTTGGCAAAACCAATCCAGATCCAAAACACAAGGAGATACAGATCCAAAACCAAAACACGGGGGTCGGCGCACATCCCTATTAATTATACGGATGGATAGACACCAGGGAAGGACATTGCAGCAGCATTTTCATAAAGTCATAGATGGGTGACTGACAAAAGACGCAGCCAAGCAGGGCCGCATGTAAGGGTGTGTGAGTGGTGCGGTCGCACAGAGTTCAAAGTCCTGTGGGTGCTCCGCCGCTCACCCATGGCTCCTGCAACTAGCTAGTGGGGTGTCTGGAACAGCACTCTGCAGCCAGAATCTCTGTAGCAGTGTCGCCTGGAGCATCCTTAGGATGCTTTAAATGTGCACACCTCTGTCCTTCCAGCGCTGCTGTAATTCTCTGCCCTTACAGCATTGCTGTAATTCTTGGTGTTTGTAGCCCCGCCCCCTCAGCGTGATATCATATGGAGGGGGCATGGCCTGCACAGGGCGCCCCTTGAACATAGTTATGGCTGCAGGCCCAATTTGTGTATTGAAGGTTTTGAGAATCAGAAATATATTTTGCTGTATGACATAAACAGCTGGCGAGCATTACGTACCTCCTATGTAGTAGGCCAGTCCCGATTTGACAGCTGCTATGCTAAACATGATACCAAAACTGGTGCTACCACGGTGAACATGGCATTTAAACGGAAGTGTTAGGAGGAGAACTTCAGAAGCACTGGTCACTCCCCCATGACGCATGACCGAGACACCTCCCCCTTGGGCTGCCTGTCCTGTGCGTGACTGGCAGGTAGCACTTCCAATCGGAAGCCACCTCCAGTCACAGTGTAGCCAGAGCAGTCACGGACTGCACTGGGTCACTGAAGTGGAGGATTTTACAGAGGGGCTGTAGCCTCGCAGCCCCTAGGTAAAATCCGCCACTGCATAAATATCTGATAGGAGTTTGTCGACTAACAATAATAATAATCATAATAATAATTCTGTGTCAGATCCAGCTATTTGGCCTGACTCACGACCAGTTGGACCATTTAGATTAGGCTTTTCCTATGTATGTACTTGTTGACCAAATGTACAATACCTTTTAGGGATCAGGGAGATATCAAGGTTAAAAGTACATCTGCCCCATTAGTATTTGGTTTCTAATTAAACTTGGTGGAAATTTGACTATTCAACTTTGCTAAAGCTGGGCATACACTATACAATTATCTGTCCAATCTGGCTGTTTGGAATAAAAACCTGGTAATGTATGGGAGCAAATGACATTCAACCATTGGTCCAAACACTGGAAAACGGACAAAAATGAATGTTCAAATTGGTTAAATTCGTTTGATTTAACCAGTTAGATTAAACAACCATTTTTGTCTGTTTTCCAGTGTTTGTGAGCAAGTGGTCGATTGTCATTTGCTCCCATACATTACCAGGTTTTCATTCTAACCAGTCAGATTGGCCAGATATCTGACAGATAATTGTATAGTGAATGCCCAGCATAAGTAACTGTAAATATATTATGGTTAAAATCCATTTTTAGATTTTTATTTTAACAGTACAACCCTGCTATATAGTCTCAAGACCATTTTCCCATTTGTAAACAACCGAGTTGTGTTCTTGACAGGGTATTGGAAGTACATCTTGCTGAAACACACTAGATGAATAAATTATAAAGTGTGTGATTTATGGTTTGGGAACTTGACCTTTCCATTGGGCCGAGAGTAAATAGCGTCATTAGTCTAGCTGCAAGTATGAAAAGCATATAACACTCTATAAAGTATATTGCAATGTCTGCAGTTAATTAAGTTTGATATTCTGGAGTAGGAAAAGCATACAATTCCATGTACAAATATGTGAATTCATTTATATATGAGAACCATTAAGGTATGGACTTAATTAAAGCCACTGTAATCTATCTATCTATCTATCTATCTATCTATCTATCTATCTATCTATCTATCTATCGCTTTTTCAATAAAGGGACAGTTGAAAAAGGGGTGTGGTCTCAAAAGACAGGGGCATGGTCACACAATAGTATTCCCAATTCAAATTACACCACACAGTAGCACAATCTTGATTCACATTACACCACATAGTAGTGTCTCTTATTCATGTATGACACACAGCAGTGCCCCTTTTACACAATGCCCACATTTGTACCCCTTATACACAATGCCCACAGCAGTAGTGCCCCTTACACATAATGTCCACTGTAGTGGTGCCCCTTATGCAATGGCCAATGTAGTGGTGCCCCTTATGCAGTGCCTTCCCTCAGTAGTGGTGCCCCTTATGCAGTGCCCTTAGTAGTGGTAGTGCCCCTTATGCAATGCCCACAGTGGTAGTGCCTCTTATGCAGAGCCCACAGTAGTGGTGTCCCTTATACAGTACTTTCAGTAATGTTGCCCCTTATGCAGTGCCCCCAGTAGTGGTAGTGCCTCTTATGCAGTGCCCACAGTGGTAGTGCCCCTTATGCAGAGCCCACAGTAGTGGTGCCCCTTATGTAGAGCCCTTTATGCAGTGCCCCCAGGAGTGATGCCCCTTATGCAGTGCCCCTATACAATGCCCCATTAGTAATCCCCTTGTAATAGTGCCAACAATAGTCATGCCCTTAGTAGTAATGCCCCCTGTAGTAGTTCCCCCAGTAGTAGTGCCCCCAATAGTAACGCCTCCTGTAGTAGTGCCGCCTGAGTAATGCCCCAATAGTAATGCCCCCTGTAGTAGTGCCCCCAAAAGTGATGCCCCCAGTAGTAGTGCCCCCAATAGTATTGCTCCCAGTAGTAGTGTCCCCAGTAGTCATGTCCCCTGAGTAATGCACCCAGCAGTAGTGTCCCCTGGTTAATGCCCTCTGAGTAATGCCCCCAGTAGTAATGCCCCCTATAGTGAAGCCGCTTACACAAAAATAAAAACCTAATACTTACCTTAATCCCCGCTCCCGCATCCGCTGCCATCTTGCCCGCCTGGCTGCTCCTCTGAGCTATGGGAGAGTGACATCAAGACGTCTCTCCCATTGTGCACTGCGGGAGCCGGAAGCTGGAGCTCAGGAGTGTGCTCCAACCTCCGGATGCTGCTGCTGCAGGGAGGGAGCCGGGCTCCGCTGGTAACAAAATCTCAGCGGGCGCCCGGCAATGGAGCTTCCCTGCAGCACCGGGCTGAAGTGGGTCGGAGGAGGTGGAACTGGTTCCGTCTCCCAAATAGAAGTGACGGAACACAGTTGTGCCCCGTTTCGGACCACTTTATAGAGCTTAATGTACTGCGGACTGTGATGCATACGCAACAATCGGCTGATTGCGTGCGTAATTGTGAGGGGTGGGTGCGGTGCAATGCCTGCTGCCGTGCAGGTGTACGTCTGTTACTTACCTTGCGTCGCACCCTCTCACGTTCAGGCCGTGTGTTGAGCAGACGGTCCTGGAACCTCCAAATAGAACACGGACACGATGACCTAGGGGGAAGGAGACGAGGTGAGTACCGTCCTTCCTCACGTCGACCGACGCGCCCTACCGAACCGGGGGATAAATTCAGGTTTTAAGTGAAGATCATCATTGATACTTTTGGCCTCAGATCCCGAATTTTCACCTATCGGTACTCACGCACCAGGTGAAGATCCGTCCTTGCACCGGGTTGCAAGGTTCACCGTCCGCCCAGAAGGAAGGAGAGATAGATAGTGACAAACAAACAGGGAGAGACAGTACACACAGATATTTCTCACCGTGTCCACTCTTGCTCTTTGTCCGCTCACTCGCCTACAGGTCCCTGTAAGGAGATACACAACACAGCCGTGCAGGGCCTAAACCTATGTCAAGCAACTACACATACTAAAACAGCATCACCCTCAACCTACAGTGTGTGCAGTGCGACAGATATAACAACAATTAAACATTTGCCCTGCACGGAACACCAATCACAGACTGTAAGTATACAAGAGCAAAACACGGTGCTGTCCCTTTAAATGTCTGCTACCTATCTATCCAGAGCTGGCCAACTCCTCTTCTCGGTGACTGGGGAAACCACTACCTCATGGGTGGAAGCCGTACAGCTCTCCACCACTGCTCACACCTCTCATCCGCCTCTCTGTTAGCGCTGCAGCTAATGGGCTCAGGGCCCTGGGCCTAACGCCCAGGGTCTTACCTGCGGCTCAGGCCTAGGTGCCTGCCAAATGGTGGGCTCTGGTAGTGGTCTGGGCCTAATGCCCAGACCACTTATTATGGGGCTCAGGCCTATTTGCCTGCCTATCGGTGGGGCTCATATATAGGGCCTAGTGCCCTCCTGTATGGGTACAGGCCTATGCCTGATTTATGGCCACGGGCCTGGTGCCCGCCTACTTTATTGAGTAGTGACCTGGGCCTAGTACTCAGGCCACTTATACCTGATTAAGAGGGGATCCTTTTATGGGGCCTAATGCCTGCTACTGTGCCCCGGGCCTTGTGCCCGACTAATTGCCCACGGGCCTAGTGCCCGACAATGCTCCACGGGCCTAGCGCCCAATAACCCTGGCGGTCTAGGGAGGGGGGTATATGATGGGCCTCACGGAGGGCCTACCTGCGACGTTGGAAGAGGCTGCGGGGGGGAACTTCGTGACGCTCTTTTACTTCCCTCCCCTGCAGTCCTCTCCGGTCCTCAGCCGCATTCTTCGGCCGCTTGCCCTTCCTGGCCAGCCGGCGCCGCCTGTCTTCTTTCTTGACAGCGGCGTCTTCTGGCCTCTTCCGCGGCCGCCGCCCCTGTTGCCGCGCCGATTCTCCACTCTTTGGGAGGTCTTCTCTCCTCCCTCTCCGCCGCCGAACTAACTTTCCCCGCTCGGCGCCGTCTAATACAAGACGGCGCGAGTGGGCGGGGCTATGACGCGTCCGCCTCTGATTGGCTGCTGGCCCGCGAGCCAGGTTTGGCTCGCGGCCAGAGCCAAACGCCCACCGCACTGACTGCCGCGCCCAACGCCTGACCGGCGATGGGAGCAGGTACTCTCTCCCAGCGCCGGCTACCCGCCGCTTCTTGGCTGCCGGGCGCCAAGCTCCGCTGAGCTTGCGCCCAGAGCCAAGCTTCTCCCGGCGCCAAAGTACCGCCGGCACTGGTGAAAGGGACCAGGCGGTCCCTTCACCAGGTGCCCGCGGTATCTGCACCGACGCTAGGGACATTACTGTCCCAGCGCCGGCAACGGATGTGTCCCGCAGAGGACACATCCCCTCTGCCTGCCCCTGCACCTCGGCTGATGCTGGGATCAAACACGTGATCCCAGCACAGCCTTCCACATAATCGCAGTTGCGTACAGTAGCGAATCAGGCCCTCTGTCCTCTCTGTTCTGCTCCGCTCCCATCTTAGGGCGGGTATCCACTTGGCAATTAAAATGAGCGATTGAACGATAACGATATAATTTCAATCGCTCATTAATCGTGCACAAATCGGGCATGAAAATGTCGGAAACGACCAGCGATGCGCGCTCCCGCTGGTCGTTTCCGACATCAGTCATCGCCTGAACATGCTGATCAATCTGCCGATAACGACAGATTGGCCATCTTCAGGGATGAGGGAGGGTGTCTACATATCGTTCAGCGTAGGTACTGCAGGGGAAGAGGAACGACTGTACGATTACAATGTTGCAATCGTACTGTTGTTCCACTATCTGCTAGTGGATTCACACCTTTAGTCCACTGCTCTGTCCCACTCCACTACCACTTTTATCTCTGTCCGCTGCTCTATACCCTTCTGCCCCAGGGCAGTTTATCAATCAGTATAAAGCCCTATTGCTGCTGAATTTTGGTGTTTTGCAAATGACCGGGCTTTCTTTTGCTTAACCCTATATATGTAAGACGGTGTTAAATATATCTATTTATCAACTATTGCAGCGCCAACAGAGAGAGAAATGTTCAAAACTAAATTATTGAATAAATATGTATTTTTTTCATTCTAGAGAGTTATCAAGCCTTGGAGAAAGAGGAGTTGCCCAAAACAACCAATCATCTTCTTGCTCTCATTTCATAGACTGTGCTGGAGATAGCAATGGCTGATAATTCAGGGGATCATTACAAGACAAGCCCCAGAGCAAATATGATTTATTCACATTTTAAAATATGGGGAAATTACTTCAGGGATATATTGCTTAAAAATGTAGCAAAAAGAACATTTTAGTGAATAGCTAGGCTGATGATTCCTTCAGTATACTACATTCTAATTGCAAAATTGAAAAGTCATTACAATTTTTTTTTAAATTGCCACTCGGTGAAAAATCCATTATAGATGTTAAAGCAGATTTTGCTATATGGAGGAGAAAGGTAATTTTCTCTGCATATTTGCTCTACGTGTATTTGAAGAAGGCCAGATAGACATTTGGATGAATCATGTACCGTTTTTACATATTATTCTTTTTTTCCTCTATTTTTCATAACTCTGTAATAGCTACAGTATTTAAATGAGAATGACATATGAAGAATAAAGAGATAGGACAGTGGGCATCTAATCTGGTTTGACAGGTGTAGAAACATAATATATCTGGACATTAATTTGAAATATCTTGGTGAAAGGTTTTACATTGTAATATTTCTGTTTGTCTGAAAGACAAAAGCGTGACATTTGCATGCTTTATAGACTCCGGCTAAAGGGCCTAATGCAAAGCGAGCACTACGCCAGCTTTCAAAACCAATGATTATCAGCATTTATGCTCGCAGAATTTTAAAAGCAATACCATTATGTCAGGGTTGGACTGGCCCACTGGTGTACAGGGGAAATCCCCAGTGGGCTCCACTGCCTGAGGTCATCATCCTCTCCTCTAGGGGTCAGTAACTTGGTGGAGCAAGATCATGGATGAACTTGGGGGCTTGGTTTGTTTCTATGGAAACTACACTAAGATTAGCAATCCTGCCAATCAAAGTGGGTGGTCCTGACACTCCTTTATAATGTTCTTTGCATATTCTCTCTAATGGCTGGTCAAGTCCCTCTGTGGTGGCTGGCCACACCCCTCGGTGGTGGCTGGACACACCCCCTGTGGTGGACAGCAACACCCCTTAAACTTGGGCCCCTAAAGGAGCCTACACACATGGCGATGTGCACATGATCAGCCGATGTGTATGATTTGTGTACGATTTCCCTTGAAACTCTCCCCGGCAGCTCTGCACACGATCTCCACACGATCTGCACACAATTTGGTGTCCAATCTTCAAACGATCTCTCCTGCATCCAGACTTTCACAGTGCATCGTGTCCTAGATTGTTAGATCTGCCCTACTGCTCGGCAGATCTGAAGATGCGATGTGCGACCAGCGGGGATGCGCATCGCATCGTGATCGTGAGTGGGAACTCACGAATTACTCAGGATTTGGCCATATTTTACACGATCTGTCGTTCCAATTTGTCGGAATCGGCCAGATCGGGTAAAATATCGCTATGTGTGTGGCCAGCTTAACAGTGCATTTCCTGGTGGGCTCTTCATAGCCAGTGCAACACAGCATTAAGTGCAAAGCCAGGTGTGTTTTGCACTTAAAAGTGTTGCTGTTTTAAATTCTGCGGGCAAAAACTCAGATAATCGGTGGCATTGAAAAGCCATTCAGTACATAAACCCATTAGAACAGTAGGGGCTTATGTACGCAAATGCAGATCAGGCAGATCAGTAGAAACCTGCCTATACACCTGTTAGGAGGCACCTGCTAGAGGGCAGGTTCAGAAATATGTTGCTGATGATGATTTGGTGTAAACAGACGCATGTGATATCCATGGGGAGCCTGACACATATTATAATGTATATAGGTGGGAATAAGCTGTTTTAACGTCTGCTTCTTATTCATTTTTTTTTAGCAAAAATAACTCAAAATGTGGAACATTGACCCAAAAGTTACATTTTGCAAATATATAACCACTGTTCTCTCTGTGACAATTTACTATATAAACACTGTAGTAAACGTCCCTCTCCTGCAGACCCTGTGACCTTCGGTGGACTGGCCATACTATATTTTCTATGGGCCTGAGGCCCTGATTCAGAGCCGGACGCTCTGACAGAGCGCTCGCTCTGAATCAGGGCCATCCCTGCTCCATTTTGGAGCGGCCTCCTGGCCGCTCGCATAGCTGTGGGTGACCACCCACAGCTATAGCGAGTGGCCAAAATGATGGTCGCGATGGTCAAGACCATCGCGACCATTGGGCTTGCGACGAGACCCTGCGGTAGGGTCTCAGGAGTGCTTTTGGCTCTATCAGAGCCAAAAACACTCCCACTGACATCACTAGTGATGTCAGTGGGGCCGGCCCCAGACTGTAGGCGTTCCCATGGGAACGCCTCTGTCTGGGCAGCCACGCCCCCGGCACGCCCACCAAAGGGGGCATGCTGTCAATCACCATCGACAGCACGCCCCCTTTGCTGCGAGACCCATAACGACGGCTTGGCCGTCATTATTTGGGTCTCGCGCATGCGTACGACGGAGCCGTCTCCCTCGTGCGCATGCGCACTTGGGCAACATCGACCCGCTATACGCACCATCGGCCGCTCTGCGTGCGCAGTTGCGATTGCGTTTCGTAATGAAACAGGCCCCATGTACAGCATTTTCCCCCATCTCACCATAAACCTGACATTAGGCCTCATTCACAGATGGATGCTAATGCTGTGGACGCAGCTGCAAAATTGTACTCAGCGGCTGCGTAAAAATAGGCAAATGCCGCAGCCGCTGGGAATCGTATTGAGACACCCACAGACGTCTTCACGAATCTAAGCGACTGCATACAAAGTAGGGGTGTGCACCGGCCACTTTTCGTGTTTTGTGTTTTGGTTTTGGATCTGGATCTTTCTTCGTGTTTTGGATCTGGATTGGTTTTGCCAAAACCACCCTTCCGTGTTTTGGGTTCTGGGTTTTGTGTTTTGGATCTGTATTTTTTTTTTAAAAAGCATAAAAACAGCTAAAATCACAGAATTTGTTGGTTTCTCTGCTCCTATGCTATTATTAACCTCAATAACCTTAATTTCCACTCATTTCCAGTCTATTCTGAACACCTCACACCTCACAATAGTGTTTTCATGTCCAAAAGGTTGCACCGAGGTAGCTGGATGACTATGCTAAGCGACACGAGTGGGCGGCACAAACACGTGACCCATCTAGGAGTGACACTGCAGTGGCAGACAGGATGGCAGTTAGAAAAACTAGGCCCCAAACTGTACATAATGCAAAGAAAAAAAAGAAGTGCAAGATGGAATTGTCCTTGGGCCCTCCCACCCACCCTTATGTTGTATAAACAGGACATGCACACTTTAACAAATCAATCATTTCAGCGCCAGGGTCTGCCACACAACTGTGGCTGAAATGATTGGTTCGTTTGGGCCCCCACAAAACAAGCTGGCAATTAATGTGTCCCTGCACAAACTGGCTCTACGGAGGCAAGATGTCATCCTCATCCTCCTCATCCACCGATTCCTCACCCTCTTCAGTGTGTACATCCTCATCCTCACAAAGTATTAACTCGTCCCCACTTGAATCCACCACCACAGGTCCCTCTGTACCTTCTGGAGGCTGGTCTGCCTGGAAGAGCTGATAATTCATTTTGATGAACATCATCTTCTCCACATTCTGTGGAAGCAACCTCCTACGCCTTTCGCTGACAAGGTTCCCGGCTGCACTAAACACTCTTTCGGAGTACACACTGGAGGGGGGGCAACTCAGGTAAAATAGAGCCAGCTTGTACAGGGGCCTCCAAATTGCCTCTTTTTCCTGCCAGTACAGGTATGGACTGTCTGACATGCCTACTTGGATGCTGTCACCGATGTAATCCTCCACCATTCTGTCAATGGTGACAGTATCATATGCAGTGACAGTAGACATGTCAGAAATTGTTGCCAGGTCCTTCAGTCCGGACCAGATGTCCAAACTTGGTCCTGCCTGCCCTGCATCACCGCCAGCGGGTTGCTTAGGATACCTAAGTTTTTTCCTGGCAGCCCCAGTTGCGGGAGAAAATGAAGAAGGAGCCGTTGACGTGTCACGTTCCGCTTCAGCTGACAGTGTGTTCACCAGCAGGTCTTTGCACCTCTGCAGGCTTGTGTCGGCCGGAAAGAGAGACACCACATAGGCTTTAAACCTAGGATCAAGCACGGTGGCCAAAATGTAGTGGTCTGATTTCAACAGATTGACCACCCTGGAATCCTGGCAAAGCGAATGAAGGGCTTCATCCACAAGTCCCACATGCCGAGCGGAATCGCTCCGTCTTAGCTCCTCCTTCACTTTCTCCAGCTGCTTCTGCAAAAGCCTGATGAGGGGAATGACCTGACTCAAGCTGGCTGTGTCTGAACTGACTTCACGTGTGGCAAGTTCGAAGGGCTGGAGAACCTTGCACAACACGGAAATCATTCTCCACTGCGCTTGAGTCAGGTGCATACCCCCTCCTTTGCCTATGTCATAGGTGGATGTATAGGCTTGTATGGCCTTTTGCTGCTCCTCCATCCTCTGAAGCATATAGAGGGTTGAGTTCCACCGCGTCACAACCTCTTGCTTCAGGTGATGGCGGGGCAGGTTCAAGAGTGTTTGCTGGCGCTCCAGTCTTCGGCACGCAGTCGCTGAATGGCGAAAGTGGCCAGAAATTTTTCGGGCCACCCAAAGCGTCTCCTGCACGCCCCTGTCGCTTTTCAGAAAATTCTGCACCACCAAGTTTATTGTGTGAGCAAAACATGGGACGTGCTGGAATTTGCCCAGATGTAATGCCCGCACAATATTGGTGGCATTGTCAGATATCACAAATCCCCAGGAGAGTCTAAGTGGGGTAAGCCACTGGGCGATGATTTCCCTCAGTTTCTCTAAGAGGTTGTCGGCGGTGTGCCTCTTACTGAAACCGGTGATACACAGCGTAGCCTGCCTTGTAACGAGCTGGCGTTTCTGAGATGCTGCTACTGGTGACGCTGCTGCTGTTGCTGCGTAAGGTGATACATCTACCCAGTGGGCTGTCACAGTCATATAGTCCTTAGTCTGCCCTGTTCCACTTGTCCACATGTCCGTGGTTAAGTGGACATTGTGTACAACGGCATTTTTCAGGACAGTGAGGACACTTTTTCTGACGTTTCTGTACAGTCTCGGTATCGCCTGCCTAGTGAAGTGGAATCTAGACGGGATTTGGAACCAGGGACACACTACCTCCATCAATTGTCTAAATCCCACTGCACTAATGGCGGATACCGGACGCACGTCTAACACCAACATAGCAGTCAAGGCCTCAGTTATACGTTTTGCTTCAGGATGACTGCTGTCGTACTTCATCCTCCTCGCTAAGGACTGTTGGAGGGTCAATTGTTTAGTAAAAGTAGTGGTGTTCCTACTTCCTCTCTGGGATGATGAACGACTCCCAGCAGCAGCAACAGCAGCAGCGGCAGCAGTAGGCGTAGCAATGCAGGATCCTCCAGAGGAATCCCGGATAGGAGAGTCAGTCATGCCAGTGACATGGCCTGCAGGACTACTTCCGATCCTGACTAAGGAGGAAATTGACGAAGAGGGAGTTGACGGTGTGGTTTGCAGGCGCTTGGATACAACAGGACAACGGGATTTAGGTGTCCCTGGACTGCTTACGGTCTTAGCCAAAGTTTCTGAACTTGACAGTAACTTTTTATGAACGCGCTGCAGGTGCCGTATAAGGGAGGATGTTCCTAGGTGGTTGACGTCCCTACCCCTACTTATTTCACCTTTACATATGGTACATATGGCAAGACAGTTGTTGTCCGGATTTGGATAGAAATATTGCCAGACCAAAGAGGTGGAATGTTTGGTCTTCTGCCCAGGCATGACCGTGATGGGCTTTTTCATCCCACGGACAACAACTGTCTCCCCCGGAGCCTGATTTAAACAAACCACATCACCATCAGAATCCTCCTCGCCAACTTCCTCCTCAGCGCCAGCTACACCAGTATCCTCATCCTGTTGTACTTCAACAGTGACATCTTCAATTTGCATATCAGCAAGTGGACTGTGGGTGCTCCTTTCAGCACTTGCAGGGGGCGTGCAAATGGTGGAAAGAGCCACCTCTTCACGTCCAGTGCTGGGAAGGTCAGGCATCGCAACCACCACCACACTTGGACTCTCCTTGGGGATTTGTGATATCTTCTTAGAAAGCACAGTTCTTCGCTGTGCTTTTGCCAGCTTAACTCTTTTGATTTTTTTAGTGGGAGGAGGGCTTCCATCGTCATGTGAAGCTGAACCACTAGTCATGAACATACTAGGGATCGACCTTAGCCGTTCCTTGCCACTCCGTGTCGTAAATGGCATATTGGCAAGTTTACGTTTCTCTTCAGCTGATTTAAATGTCTTTTTCAAGGTCATTTTCCTGAACTTTGCCATTTGGGATTGTATGTGCCCTCTACTATGACATTGGGCATCGGCCTTGGCAGACGACGTTGATGGCATGTTATCGTCTATGTCATGACTAGTGGCAGCAGCTTCAGCACTAGGAGGAAGTGGTTCTTGATCTTTCTCTATTTTATTTTTATCGGAGAAAGTTTGGTCCTCCATTTATGTTATATCGATTTGATATATACGTGCGGCTAAACACAGAAAATAATTTTTTTTTTGGTTTGGACTGGAGTGTACTTTGTGGGTTACAGCACCCTTTAACGGTCAAGCCAGCCGGCCCTTTACTTATGACACAGGCGCACTCTTGGCACTACTTTGTTGATGCACGTGCGGCTACTGCGCACACAATTCACAAACACAGAAAATAATTTTTTTTTGGTTTGGACTGGAGTGTACTTTCGGGGGTTACAGCACCCTTAACGGTCAAGCCAGCCGGCCCTTTACTTATGACACAGGCGCACGCTTGGCACTACTTTGTTGATGCACGTGCGGCTACTGCGCACACAATTCACAAACACAGAAAATAATTTTTTTTTGGTTTGGACTGGAGTGTACTTTCGGGGGTTACAGCACCCTTTAACGGTCAAGCCATCCGGCCCTTTACTTATGACACAGGCGCACGCTTGGCACTACTTTGTTGATGCACGTGCGGCTACTGCGCACACAATTCACAAACACAGAAAATAATTTTTTTTTGGTTTGGACTGGAGTGTACTTTCGGGGGTTACAGCACCCTTTAACGGTCAAGCCAGCCAACCCTTTACTTATGACACAGGCGCACGCTTGGCACTACTTTGTTGATGCACGTGCGGCTACTGCGCACACAATTCACAAACACAGAAAATAATATTTTTTTTGGTTTGGACTGGAGTGTACTTTGGGGGTTACAGCACCCTTTAACGGTCAAGCCAGCCGGCCCTTTACTTATGACACAGGCGCACGCTTGGCACTACTTTGTTGATGCACGTGCGGCTACTGCGCACACAATTCACAAACACAGAAAATAATATTTTTTTTGGTTTGGACTGGAGTGTACTTTGGGGGTTACAGCACCCTTTAACGGTCAAGCCAGCCGGCCCTTTACTTATGACACAGGCGCACGCTTGGCACTACTTTGTTGATGCACGTGCGGCTACTGCGCACACAATTCACAAACACAGAAAATAATTTTTTTTTTGGTTTGGACTGGAGTGTACTTTGTGGGTTACAGCACCCTTTAACGGTCAAGCCAGCCGGCCCTTTACTTATGACACAGGCGCACTCTTGGCACTACTTTGTTGATGCACGTGCGGCTACTGCGCACACAATTCACAAACACAGAAAATAATTTTTTTTTGGTTTGGACTGGAGTGTACTTTCGGGGGTTACAGCACCCTTAACGGTCAAGCCAGCCGGCCCTTTACTTATGACACAGGCGCACGCTTGGCACTACTTTGTTGATGCACGTGCGGCTACTGCGCACACAATTCACAAACACAGAAAATAATTTTTTTTTGGTTTGGACTGGAGTGTACTTTCGGGGGTTACAGCACCCTTTAACGGTCAAGCCATCCGGCCCTTTACTTATGACACAGGCGCACGCTTGGCTCTACTTTGTTGATGCACGTGCGGCTACTGCGCACACAATTCACAAACACAGAAAATAATTTTTTTTTTGGTTTGGACTGGAGTGTACTTTCGGGGGTTACAGCACCCTTAACGGTCAAGCCAGCCGGCCCTTTACTTATGACACAGGTGCACGCTTGGCACTACTTTGTTGATGCACGTGCGGCTACTGCGCACACAATTAACAAACACAGAAAATAATTTTTTTTTTGGTTTGGATTTGTTTGTACTTTCGGGGGTTACAGCACCCTTAACGGTCAAGCCAGCCGGCCCTTTACTTATGACACAGGCGCACGCTTGGCACTACTTTGTTGATGCACGTGCGGCTACTGCGCACACAATTCACAAACACAGAAAATAATTTTTTTTTTGGTTTGGACTGGAGTGTACTTTCGGGGGTTACAGCACCCTTAACGGTCAAGCCAGCCGGCCCTTTACTTATGACACAGGCGCACGCTTGGCACTACTTTGTTGATGCACGTGCGGCTACTGCGCACACAATTCACAAACACAGAAAATAATTTTTTTTTTGGTTTGGACTGGAGTGTACTTTCGGGGGTTACAGCACCCTTAACGGTCAAGCCAGCCGGCCCTTTACTTATGACACAGGCGCACGCTTGGCACTACTTTGTTGATGCACGTGCGGCTACTGCGCACACAATTCACAAACACAGAAAATAATTTTTTTTTGGTTTGGACTGGAGTGTACTTTCGGGGGTTACAGCACCCTTTAACGGTCAAGCCAGCCGGCCCTTTACTTATGACACAGGCGCACGCTTGGCACTACTTTGTTGATGCACGTGCGGCTACTGCGCACACAATTCACAAACACAGAAAATATATTATTTTTTTAGCACTTGGGGGGAGCGCCCCTGATGGACAGAGCACCCCCTGGACAACACTACAGCTCTCCTTTAGGACTGGGACACTGCACAGGACTTTGGAGTGGACACAGCCCCTATGGAGAACTGACTGCACAACACAGTCCAGCCAGCCCCTATGGACTTTGAAGTAGTGGACACAGCCCCTATTAACAACAGCAGCACAGCACAACACAGCCAGCCCCTATGGACTTTGAAGTAGTGGACAACAGCAGCACTACACTACACTACACTACACAGCCCTAACTCCCACCCTCCCTCTTCACTGTCCACAGCCGAGTGAGAAAATGGCGCCGACGCGGGTACCTTATATAGGATCCAAAACCCGCGAGACTCGGAAGGCGGGATGATGACGTTTTGCCTCGATTTCAGATCCGAGTCAGGCGGGAAAAGTCGAGCCTGACTCGGATCGGACTCGGATCGGGGGGGCTCGGGGGGGTTCGGATTTTAGAAATCCGAACCCGCTCACCCCTAATACAAAGACACAGATAAGTCGATAATCGTCCTTCTCAGTAACCCTATGGGCGCAGAATGACCGTGGGAACTGAGACGCTGGAGCCATTTTAGTTGTTTATGCTATCGCAGTCACAGGCAGAGACATGCTCCAAAAACGGTCACGACATGCCTGCGTTTGAGTCGCCACCTTCCCGTTGCTGGTCACTAACAGTTCCTGCCTGTCAATCACTTTGCGAATACTCACTGCGAGTGACATCGGTAATGAAACTTGAAGCATGCGCAACCACCGATAATCGCTCAACTGCGGAAACATCGGCATTGCGTCCATCTCTGAATCAGGCCTATTGCAGCAGAGATAAATGCTCTATTGGACGGTTTTTGAACCTGACAGTTGCGGCGGTAGATACTTAAGTACCAGAATAATTCAATATTGCGATGCGGAGCTTGATGCCGATGTCCGAGAAGCAGCTGTCCTCGTGATCAGTAGCATTGTTACAGAAGTAGCAGTGATACTTATCCCCGCCTTCTGCGCATGCGTGATCTGAGGTCACTAATGCACACGGCCGCCAGTCTCACAGTGAGGAGGTGGCGGACGAATCTGCTATGAACCTCTCTATCGAAACCCCGGACCGCCTTCCCGCAAACACACTCTGAGAACTTTCAGTTTTCAAAGTTTGCTGAATATTAAGCGGCACTATTGGGCCCCTCATAATGAATGGGCTCCTTACAAAAAAACATGCGGAAACGCTAATTTCCGCACGTGTAATGGGCCTATTAGTAATGGTGAACAGGTCCCTTTCTGTGGTGTTTGAATGTTCCCCTTGTGGTTTGTTAGCATTGTAACGATACTGCCTTTGAACCTCTATATACCCCTTCCTATACCTTCTAATATTCTACCTATAAACCTCTAAGGATGACGCTAATTTGCGTACGCAGTCATACAGTAAATAAAGACTCCAGACCTAGAATCTATGGTTCCAAAGCACAAAGTATTATTCAAGTAAAAGTACAGCAGTTACACGCTATGATCCTCATATAATCTTAGTGCAAAGAGATTATACAGACCCAAGTACAATTATACATATGCAGCGCTCTCTGGTCCAGATGTCAGGCATCAGCAAGAAACCCCTCGTTAATCAGCATTCAGCACAAAGACTAGGAACCCAGGGTCAGAGCACACATATTTATACCCCCCAGAAATAAATAACACAATAGAGAAGTTTGTTGCTAATACCATTGGTCCTAAAGGAGAGGGCATATGTTACAAGGCATTTAACAGGTTGATTCAAATAGACACAACCCAGCCTCTAACAACTGGGGGTCTCTGGTTTCCTGCCTCATGCAACATCCTAACAGTTGTTCATATAATGTACATTTTGTTGCTTGAAATCTCTGCGGTCCATAAGTTGAGAATGCATGATGCGATCTCCACACCGATGGTACCGGAATACTGTTGAAAGAGTACGCATCAGTACAATACCAATCACGGCTTACTTATCATGTATAAAACCTTAGTTACCAAATAACCTTTATTTCATAGCAATTATAGTAAATGTGCATACTTGAATCTTATACCATAAAGCTTATTGAACCTTGTATGTGAATATGTAATGTGTGAGTATGTTTGGTTTGATGTAAAGACGCTAGTTAACTTGGGGCAGATGCGTGTGCATGAAGCTAATAAACAGCGTTTTCATACAGGATCTTATGCATTTGCTAATATGCAATTGTGCGTATTAATGTGTGTATGAGAAATGGTGCACTTAAATCTCACTTAAACTAAGTGAACACCTAGCAGTGTGGAATGCTGAGCCTTATAGTTCCATGACTTGCTCATGCCCCAGCAGCCCCCACCCTTTTCAGGCTCCAAAATACTGGTCTTTGTTCTCCCAGGGCCTGTGTGGATGCAAATTAGCACAGCTACAAGACCCAAACCTCAGGTAACACTCTTGGCTTTGAAGGTATTTTATTGTAGGAAGCCTGCTAATGTAAGGTGCTACAAACGACCCTCTTGCTGTATTCGAGCAGGGCCACCTGGAGTGAGAGCAGACGTTTTGTCCATGAAGCTTGTCTACACAGGCTAGTTGTCACGTGGCCATTTGCTCTGTTTAGCTAATGCAGTCCAATTTTGACATACTGTACAGCCATTTCTGAAATATATCCTTTAGGGGAATTATAATAATATACACTTTATCCAGAGCACCCAAACTACGTAAAGTCATGAAATGGGCTTTTGATGAATCGCCATAACTTATGGCGATGGTCACAGATGCAATCGCATGATGCTAATAGTAATATCGCCACATGTACTAAAGTGTGTTTATCTAAAATGGCGCTTAGGCGGCCATTCGCAAAATGGCATCTTGCGGCCAGTCGCAAGATGGTGTCGCTGCGTTTCAATTTTAAACTGATCTTGTCTGAGCTTGGACAGTTGTAGTAAACTTAAACTGTAATATGATGGCACTACACAAATAATAATAATATTTTCTGTCTTATTTTATTTGTATAGTATTTTCTAGCATTGTAATTAAGTGGGAGCTAGATGTGGTTTCAACTTAGCAAGCAATATTTAGTAGTGCCCTAATTCACATCCAAGGGTACAGGAATCCTGCATAAAGTGCATTTTTCTCTATTGAAAAGTTCATATATTAATCATAACATTTTGCAAACGTTGGCTTTTTACCATCCCATATTCCAAGTGTCAATTGATTTATCCTTGTTTTACACAGCAGAAGCTGGAAATGAAATGTTAAATAAAAATATGTTAAAAGTGGATGTAGTCAGCATCCGGTGTGCGGGATGCCGGCGTTCTAAATACTGGTGTCGGAATCCTGACAGCGCCGGGATCCCAGCTCCAGTATCCAGGCCGTCGGCATCCCGAAGGTATATATCGGACAGGCAGTGTGTGGGTTAATTTTGCAATAAGGATACTCAATTAATGGCTGTACAGTGAGACAATAATTTTTCTTTGGCTCTCAATACTGCAACAGTTAAAAACTCATGTCACTGTGGCAATAACATGTCGTGTCCTGAGGGTGAAATACACCACCAAGCACTGCAATCTTCCAATGGTGTAGCCAGGAAGCGGGTATATTATACCCCTCCAAATAAATGTCCCCTCACTAACTCCAATCAAATATTTCAGAATAAAAAAAAAAAAGACACCTAGGGCACTTAGGACCTTATTCAGAGGCGGCCGTGCGGTTGTTTTGCCACTGCGCATGCGCACGAGGGAGCCGGCTCCCTCGTGCGCATGCGTGAGACCCACTACGACCGACAGCGCCGGTCGTAGCGGGTCTCTTTCCAAAGGCGGCGAGCTGTCGATGTTGATTGACAGCTCGCCCCGTTTGGAAGGCGGGCCGGGGGGTGGCAGCCCAATCGGAGGCGTTCCCATGGGAACGCCTACCGTTTGGGGGAGGCCCCACTGACATCACTAGTGATGTCAGTGGAGAGCTTCCGGCTCTGACAGATCCAGAAGCTCTCCGGGGCTTATGACAAGTGAGACCCTACCCTCTCTGACCATCGCGACCATCACCTGAGCGGTCGTTAGAGCTGTGGGTGTTAACCCACAGCCTAACGACTGCAACAGAGGCGGGCGGTCAGGATGCAAGTGGCCGCCCAGTTTCTGAGCGACCGCTTGCATCCTCCGACCGCCTCTGAATGAGGCCCTTAGTACCTCCTCAGTGTCCATAGGTCCCCATTGAAACATTAGCCCCGACCCTCCCACCAGTGGTAATAGATTCCTTAAGTAGCGATAGATCCCCCCAGTGGACTGAGATAAAGCACCAACCAACTAGCTCCTAACTGTCATTTTTCAAACATGACGTGTGACATGGCAGTTAGGTGCTGATTGGCTGGTACTTTATCTCAATTTCACTTTATCTCCTTCCAAGGCTTAGTAAATAGATCCCATAAAGCCCAATTCCCCCAATTGTAACAGTGATCCCCTATGGCTGTAGGCCTGATTCATGCTGTGGCTGTCTGGGGTCGTGATGCCCCCATTTTCTGGGGTCTGCGTCTTCAGACCCCAGCTGAGCAGGTACGTTGCCCATTCTGAGTAAGCTTCAGTTTCAGCTTACTCAGATGGGTGATTACTGCAGCCATTGCGAGCATGGTGATCCGATGCTGCAGCACTCAGATCGCAGATGCTGACACGAGGTGTATTTTCCCTACAGACGCCGCCTGCTGCATTAGGATATTAGTTGGATAGTATTGCTGAACCGCTTCCATGTGGCTGTGTAATACTGTCCATCACTGAATCAGGCTTTTTGTCCCCACCACCTTAAGGGCATATTCAATTAGCCACGAAAAGTCGGAAAGGTTTCGCCTGCCGTACTTTTGGTCGACTTTGTGTGTTTTGGAGGCGAAAACTTTTTGTGCGCGGCCCCGCTATTCGCCCTATTCAATTCCAAAGGACATGAAAACGGGACCCGCCGAAACTCAAACAGGCGAAAAGTGGTAGATGCCCCCGAATAGCCCTGTTGAAGGTATTTTGGGGTACTTAAATGTTCTCAATAGCTGCTAATTATCGTCTTTGCACAAGTGGTGAAGAATAGCATTTAGCGGGTTTTTTTTAAGAAAATATCTAGTCCCAGAAAATTTGGGGTACATGAAAATGGGTGCAAGCATGGTTAAAAATGGCAAAAGTAAAGTTTTAAAAAACCTTAAAAACGCACCTTCAGCATGCACCTGCAATCAAAAAACACCTCCCCCATACTTGCAGACCCCCCAAAAGCTTATTTTGCTAGTTTTTAAGTTTGTACCCCAACTGTGTACTTTTTCGCCTCCTTTTTCAAAGTAATTTTTTGGGGTGTTTTTGATGCAGGTAACCTTTGGGGGCCTGTCCCAAGGGTGCAGGGTGGTTTCCCCACCTTTGCAACCCAAAACCACAATTCTGCACTTTTTTCCGCCTGCTTTCATAGGCAAATCTTTTTCGCCTATACCAATGCATTGACTTTCCGCGTACGCGAAAAGTCCTTGGAATTGAATATGGGGATAACTTTTCCGCCGAAAATGGCTTATCGCGGCTAATTGAATATGCCCCTAAGTGTCTGTAGGTCCACCTCCACCCCACCCTCCATGGCAAAAAAAATTCCGGTATTAATAGTAGAGATGTGCTCCGACCCCCGTGTTTTGGTTTTGGATCTGTATCTCCTCTGGTTTTGGATCTGGATTGATTTTGCCAAAACCGCCCTCCATGTTTTGGTTTTGGTTGTGGATCTAAAAAAAATGATAAAAACAGCTAAAAATAACATAATTTGGGCCTGTTTTTGTTCCTACAGTATTATTAACCTCATTAACATTTATTTTCAGTCATTTCCAATCAATTTTGACCACCTCACAATATTGATTTTTTCATCTAGTTTAGGGCCAAAAGGTTGCATCAAGCTAGCTGGCTGACTAAGCTGACAGCAGTGGGCAGCACTAACATGTGTTCCGCTTCCAAGTACCAACACAGATACAGTGTGTTATACAGTGTGGGTTGGATACACCAATATTGCACTTACAGGGTGCCGTTGGTTTTGGCAAAGCAGGGGTGCCAGCGGTGTCCTCAGTGCATGTGTGCTGACAGTGTCGGCAGTGTAGGGGTGCAAGTGGTGTCCTCAGTGTGGGAGTGCCGGCAGTGTCGGCATGGTGGGGTTATTGACGGTGTTCTCAGTACGTGGGGAGTGTGGAGGTGCTGGCAGTGTCCCCAGTGCAGGATGTCAGCAAAGTGGGGGTGCCAGCAGTGTCCTCAGTGCATGTGTGCTGACAGTGTTGGCAGTGCAGGGGTGCCGGTGGTGTACTCAGTGTGGGAGTGCTGGCAGTGTGGGGTCGCTGCTGACAGTGTCCTCAGTACGTGGGGCAGCAGTGCAGGGGTGCTGCTAGTGTCCTCAGTAAAGGGTGCCGGCAATGTCGGCAGAGCGGGGGTGCCAGCGGTGTCCTCAGTGTGGGGGTCCTGATGGAGTCAGCAGTGCATGGGAGCCGGTGGTGTCCTCAATGCAGGGTGCCAGAAGTGTCGGCAGCGGAGGTGTCTGCTGTGGGGGAACCTGCCAGTGGTGGTTGGCAGGAGGGGGTGCCGGCGGTGTCGGTAGCGGGGGGTGCTGATGGTGTCAGGCAGCGGGGGATGGGCGGGCGGCATCTTGCTTAATTCCTACCTGTGCCCATATTCAATGGACTTAATGCAGATTGGCTAAGATCCGTGACAGGCGGCTCTCTCAGCAAGTAAGCGTTAAAACCGCTCAATGCAAAACCTCGCGATCCGACAGCAGGATTGCAAGGTTTTGCCTCGGAGAGTGATCCGGGGCAGGCAGGGAGATCCGAGCTGTGGCTCGGATCACCCTGGATCCCCGAAATTTGGGTCAGAGAACAGGACCTGCTCATCTTTAATTAATAGTGACCCCCAGTGGCAATAAACCACTTTCTGTCTTCAACCCCCCACCCCCCTTTATTTATTAATCCTGTGTGGTATTTTACCCCTCCCAGGTAAATTACCCCTCCCCCCTCATGCAGAGTGCAGCGGAGTGGGTCACGGGGGAATGGGTGGGGAGTTGGAGTCTCCTGGCTGATCTCTGCATTTGGAGTGAAGAGAACAACTAATAGTGCGCAGAGGGGAACTTCAGTCACACTGTTTGCACTGGATTTTAACAACTGCTGGGCGCATGCTCTCCACAATGCCATTCACATGGTATTCTGGGGAACAAAATCAGCAGTGATGTTGGTGGTCAAAGACCACTACATCAATGCTTGAGGCAGAGGCCAGCAGCAGGAAATCAGTACTGCACTTGTACGCGGTCGCACGGTGATGAGATTGTGTCAGAGATAGCTGATCTAGCAGTGGTTGTATGCTATGTGACTGTGCAAGTTAAGTGGTTAAGTGAAAAATAATACAGTGGCTGTAAAATGTCTACAAACTCTTACTAAAATTGCATATTTTTGTAATAAAAAGCCTAAAATGAAAAAACAAATAGAAAATGTTAAGGAAAATCAAGTCAAAATAAAATTGCATTGGTTAAGGGACGGTTTCTGATTAGGGGGCGGATTCTGATCAAGGGACGTCTTCTGATTAAGGATTCTGATTAAGGGGGCAGATTCTGATTAAGGGGCGGATTCTGATCAAGGTACGGATTCTGATCAAGGGACGGATTCTGATCAAGGGGCTGATTCTGATTAAGGGGAGGATTTAGATTAAGGGACTGATTCTGATGAGGGGGCGGATTCTGATTGGGGCGGATTCTGATTAAGAGGTGGATTCTGATTAAAGGACGGATTCTGATTAAGGGGTGGATTCTGATTAAGGGATGGATTCTGATTAAGGAGCGGATTCTGATTAAGAGGCAGATTCTGATTAGGGGGCAGATTCTCATTAAGCGGTAGATTCTGATTAAGAGGCGGATTCTGATCAAGGGGTGAATTCTGATCAAGGGGTGGATTCTGATCAAGGGGTGGATTCTTATCAAGGGGACGAATTCTGATCAAGGGACGGATTCTTATCAAGGGGACGAATTCTGATCAAGGGACGGATTCTGATTAAGGGACTGATTCTGATCAAGGATGGATTCTGATCAAGGGACTGATTCTGATCAGGGGGGCAGATCCTGATCAAGGGGCGGATTCTGATTAAGGGGCGGATTCTGATGAAGGGACGGATTCTGATGAAGGGGCAGATTCTGATGAAGGGGCAGATTCTGATTAAGGGACTGATTCTGATTAAGGGGCAGATTCTGAACAAGGGATGGATTCTGATTAAGGAGCGGATTCTGATTAAGGGAATGGATTTTTATTAGGGGAGGATTCTGATTAAGGGGCAGATTCTGATTAGGGGCGGATTCTGGATTCTGATTAAGGGGCAGATTCTGATTAAGGGATGGATTCTGATTAAGGGGCGGATTCTGATTAAGTGGTAGATTCTGATTACGAGGCAAATTCTGATTAAGGGGTAGATTCTGATCAAGGTACGGATTCTGATTAAGGGGCGGATTCTGATTAAGGGGCGGATTCTGATTAAGGGATGGATTCTGATCAAGGGACGGATTCTGATTAAGGGACGGATTCTGATTAAGGGATGGATTTTTATTAGGGGAGGATTCTGATTAAGGGACTGATTCTGATTAGGGGCTGATTCTGATTAAGGATTCTGATTAAGGGGCAGATTCTGATTAAGGGGCAGATTCTGACTAAGGGACGGACTCTGATTAAGGGGCAGATTCTGATCAATGGGAGGATTCTGATTAAGGGGCGGATTCTAATCAAGGGACGAATTCTGATCAAGGGACTGATTCTGATTAGAGGCAGATTATGATTAAAGGGTGGATTCTGATTAAAGGGCGGATTCTGATCAAGGAACAGATTCTGATTAAGGGGCGGATTCTGATTAAGGGGTGGATTCTGATTAAGGGACAGATTCTGATTAAGGAGCAGATTCTGATTAAGAGGCGGATTCTGATTAAGGGGTAGATTCTGATTAAGGGATGGATTCTGACTAAGGGGCAGATTCTGATTAAGGGGCAGATTCTGATCAAGGGGAGGATTCTGATTAAGGGGTGGATTCTGATCAATGTAGGGATTCTGATTGAGGGGTGGATTTTGATTACGGGGCAGATTATGTTTAAGGGGTGGATTCAGTTTAGGGGAGGATGCTGATCAGGGACGGATTCTGATTAGGGGTGGATTCTGATTAAAGGATGGAATCTGATTAAGGGGCGGATTCTGATTAAGGGACTGATTCTGATTAGGGGCAGAAGGGGTGGATTCTGATTAAGAGATGGATTCTGATTAAGGGGCGGATTCTGATTAAGGGGTAGATTCTGATTAGGGGGCGGATTCTGATTAAGTGGTAGATTCTCATTAAGAGGTGGATTCTGGTTAAGGGGTAGATTCTGATCAAGGGGTGGATTCTAATCAAGGTACAGATTTTGATCCAGGGACGGATTCTGATCAAGGGGTTGATTCTGATTAAGGGGCAGATTCTAATTAAGGGACTGATTCTGATTAAGGGGCTTATTCTGATTAAGGGACTGATTCTGATTAAGGGACTGAGGCCGTGATTCAGAGCCGGATGCTCTGACAGAGCGCTCACTTTGAATCAGGGCCGGCCTTCCTGATTTTAGAGCGGCCTCCTGGCCGCTCGCATAGCTGTGGGTGACCACCCACAGCTATAGCGAGTGGCCAAAAAGATGGTTGCGATGGTCAAGACCATCACGACCATCAGGTTTGCGACGAGACCCTTGTAGGGTCTCATCTGCCGCCAGCCCTGGAGTGCTTTTGGCTCTATCAGAGCCAAAAGCACTCCCACTGACATCACTTGTGAAGTCAGTGGGGCCGGCCCCAGATGGTAGGCATTCCCATGGGAACGCCTTCGTCTGGCCAGCCACACCCCCGGCACGCCCGCCAAAGGGGGCATGCTGTCACTCACCATCGACAGCACGCCCCCTTTGTAGCGAGACCCATAGAGACGCCTTGCCCATCGCTATCCGGGTCTTGCGCATGCGCACGACGGAGCCGGGTCCGTCGTGCGCATGCACACTGGCCCAACATCGACCCGCTTGTGAGTGCTCAGCGCTCGCGAGCGGGTCTGAAGCAGGCCCAGATTCTGATCAAGGGACGAATTCTGATCAAGGGACGGATTCTGATCAAGGGACGGATTCTGATCCAGGGGCGGATTCTGATCAAGGGGCGGATTCTGATTAAGGGACTGATTCTGATTAGGGGGTGGCTTCTAATTAAGGATTCTGATTAAGGGGCAGATTCTGATTAAGGGGCAGATTCTGATTAAGGGACGGACTCTTATTAAGGGGTAGATTCTGATTAAGAGGTAGACTCTGATTAAGGGACGGATTCTGATTAAGGGGCAGATTCTGATCAAGGGGAGGATTCTGATTAAGGGGTGGATTCTGATCAATGTACGGATTCTGATTGAGGGGCGGATTTTGAATAAGGGGCAGATTATGTTTAAGGGGCGGATTCAGTTTAGGGGGAGGATTCTGATCAGGGGAGGATTCTGATTAAGAGGCAGATTCAGGTTAGGGGGAGGATTCTGATCAAGGGGAGGATTCCGATCAAGGGGCAGATTCTGATTAAAGGATGGATTTTGATTAAGGGGCGGATTCAGTTTAGAGGAATGATTCTGATCAAGGGGAGGATTCTGATTAAGAGGTGGATTCAGTTTAGGGGAGGATTCTGATCATGGGGCAGATTTTGATTAAGGGACGGATTCTGATTAGGGGCGGATTCTACTTAAGAGGCGGATTTGGATTAAAGGTCGGATTCTGATTAAGGGACGGATTCTGATTAAGTTATGGATTCTGGTTAGGGGGCAGATTCTAATTAAGAGGTGGATTCGGGTTAAAGGGCGGATTCTGATTAAGGGACGGATTCTGATTAAGTGACGGATTCTGATTAGGGCAGATTCTAAATAAGAGGCAGATTCTGATTAAGGGACGGATTCTGATTAAGTGATAAATTCTGATTAAGGGACGGATTCTGATCAAATGGCTGATTCTGATTAAGGGACGAATTCTGAGTTGAGAGCTAAACAAAAAAGAGCACGTAACTTTGGGTCTGATTCGGAGGTAGACGCAGTTTCATTCATTCGCAAATGGCTGATATTTTGTCTACTGCGCATATGCCGCCATAGTCTTGGTACAACGGTAACAGTGTGAATTAGGATGCAGGGCGGTTGATAGACAGTGACTATTTGGGGGCGGTATCGGGGGAGTGACAACAAAAAAGTTGTGTTGCGAACAGTTTGGGGGCGTGTCGCA
This sequence comes from Taudactylus pleione, assembly GCA_031769625.1. Lineage (NCBI taxonomy): Eukaryota > Metazoa > Chordata > Amphibia > Anura > Myobatrachidae > Taudactylus > Taudactylus pleione. The sequence continues at coordinate 758,424 of JAUIMM010000160.1, forward strand.
GCCAGAGACTGCGCCTTTGTACGTCACTGACCCAGCAGCTTGGTTGCGATAAACATTCTGTGCGAGGCCCAATGGTGTGACCGATGCTCGTCTGATGCTGCGTCTTGGTACTAAGCAGCGGATCTGAGAAGCCGGCAGTGGGCGTCTCTAAAAAAAAAATGAAGTCCGATACAGATTTTACATATTTTCTCTGATTTGCTGCGTACGGGATCACAGCAGCAACGGCCATGGTGTCCACCTATGAATCAGACCCTTTGCTTCTTGGCAAAACCATGGCGCAGTGCTGGTGGGTCAGATTTATATTGCAGTGTAAAAATAAAGCTGTCCAGCATTTGTGGGCTACATGCAACAGCAGCCAGTATTTACCCTGCAAAAAAAAAAATGTATCTGCACCCTTTGCATTTTTCTAATTCAAGAATTAGCCCCTAAATATGCACATGCCTAAACTATTACTTTTTATTTTTTTTATAGCAGTGGGTCTTTTTGAAGTCTTTCAGCTTAGCACACCTTGGGGGGATTTATCAATGCTTGTAAAAATTAAAAGTATAGGAGGTATATTTACTGAAGGTTGATTTAAATCAATTTTGTGTTTCTGGGGCTAAATCCTGGGAGAAGGGCTTCAGGGGCCATGGACGTGTACATGGCATTTCTAGGCCCCACACACCTCACCCCCTGCGCCCAAGGTAACTCTGCCACTGGTAGTGCTAATATGCATAAGCACAAAAGGCATCATATAATGAGGCCGCAAAACCATTAAATTATCTATTGCTCCTGTTCTAATCATTTGGTCCTGTTCCAACCAAGAGTGTTAAGTATAAATTGTGAGGTTCATATAATTTACCATGGTTCATTTTGTAATGCCCTCATTACAAAATGAGCCTTCAACTCTGGTAGTTAATGGGCAGGTCCCAAAAAGCTTAACTGCATTTGGCTTTTGGGGAAACTACATTTCCAAGTAGCCCCAGCTGCACAGTTTTATGGGAGAATATGCACAATGGAACCACCATGTCTCTCTCTTCTGAAGAACTGCAAGTGAAGGGACCCAGGTCCACCTTGGCAATCAGACTGAAAGAGGCATATAACAACATTCTTTAAGTACACCAACATGAGAAATCAGCAGTAATCTTGCTAGAGGAATAGGCTATAAGTACATTATTTGTGTATAGCATGTATACTGTAGCATATCTGCAGATGGCATTAGCCCGCTGAGCACTGCTATCTTCCTACTGGAAGGAGATCGGTTGTGCAAAGAGTGATTCATTCGGATCCCTCACTCCTCCTCTGGCCCCTCTCTGTGTGCATGCAAACCAACAATGAATGGCAAAGTAAACTTTCTGGGACTAAAAATAGACCCTGGCACTTATAGAGCAAACAGGCCCAACTCGCGACAGCATCTGGCTCCTGGCATAGACTCCTCCCCTTACTATTCCTGGCCCCTCCCACTTCTTAGTCTATGCTCTTACAAAAATAATTAATATTAGAACAACATACAAGTACATATCATTCTCTATTTTAAAAATGTAATACCTACAACAGAGCTCGTCTGGCAGGGCATTCAAACATGTGCCATAGTCAGACGTTACTGGTGTAAGTCACACAATGAGAAAAGGGAAGGCATTTTAGTAAATGACCAATCCCTAGCTTAGTAGTTGTACAGGATTAGATAGTGTTCACTGTAGGAATTGTTTAGGGCACAGTTGCTGAACGCAAAAGACACATCTGTGCACACCAAAGCAGAGCTGTAACTACAAAAGAGCGTTTGTGCCGCAATCCACAGGTGATCCAGGGAGAGCGTGTGCCGAAGACACACGCAAAAAAATCCAGGTGTGGTCTCGCTGGGAAGGTGCGTAACCACATAGTAGTACCCCCTATTCAAATTATGCCACACAGTAGTAACTCTTAGTCATATTATTATTATCCTCTATTTCTATGGCGCCATAAGTGTTCCGCAGCGCCTTACAAAGTACATAAACAAATAAGTGAACAAGAAACCAGTGACTTACAGTACAATACAGGACAAGTATATGCTGCATTAGCGATCATAGCGCTCAAAATAAGCAGCAGGGAGTCAGCAATCAATTGTTAGAGCTCTATTGAGGAGTAACAAGTAAAAGAAAGTATAAGGAGAAGCTCATGAGGGAAGAGGGCCCTGCTCGTGAGAGCCTACAATCTAAGGAAATTACTCCACACAGTAGTGCCCCTTCATTACATTATACCGCACAGTAGTGTCCCTTATTCATATTAAGTCACACAGTAGTGTACCTTTTTCACTTTACGTCACACAGTAGGGTCCCTTTTTCACGTTACGTCACACAGTAATGCCCAATAGTCACGTTATGTCACAAAGTGGTGTCCCTTAGTCACATTACACCACACGGTTGTGTCCCTTCATCACACTACACTGCACAGTAGTGTCCCTTATTCACATTACATCACACAGTAGTGTCCCTTTTTCACGTTACGTCACACAGTAGTGTCCCTTATTCACACTACACCACACAGTAGAGCCCATTCACATTATGCCACCCAGAGCCCATTCACTTTATGCCACACAGTAGTAGTGCCCCTTATAATTTGTGCCACGCAGTAGTAGTGCCCCTTATACATTTTGCTACACAGTAATTCCCCTTATACATTATGACACACACAATAATGCTTCTTATAACACATTATGCCACTCACAGCAATATCGTGGTATCTGCAGATGGCATCTGTCAGCAGATCATGAGGTGTCCGAAGATGGCATTCAGTCCATCCAGTCAGCTTCTCGTCCGCCCTTGCCACGCTTTTCATCCATCGGCCAGCCGTGTCATGACACCACCGCAGCAGCACGTGACACTCCAGTGACTCCACCATGTCCTCAGCATGGTGTCGCCGGGCAATCCTACTGGCAGCTCACAGGAGCTGTCAAAATGTCGTCCAGCCATCCAGGTTACTCTCGGGCCCGACCCCGCTGTGCATCTCATACCCGGCCACGTCACTAAGTAATGACGTGGCCAAGGGCCGGATTAAGTCTTGTGGGGGCCCCATCAATTAAATTGCCAGGGAGAAGAAAGGGGGAAAGGAGAGAGACAGAGAGTGTGAGGGAGGGGAGAGAGAGAGAGAGAGAGAGAAGGAGGGACAGGGAAATAGAAAGAGGGACAGGGAGTGAGATACATAGCGGCCTATTCATCGTCACTTCATTTTTACAAAAGCAGAGGAAAATTAACATTTTCACCTGCAATTGTAGAAATTAGGTTTTTGGGCCATTCATCAAGAAGGTAAAGCAGTAGATTTCACAGATATCTCCTGCTTACCTTCCTCTCTCAGAATGGCCCGCTGTCCCCATACACTCTTGTGCGCATGCGTGACCCGTAGGTTACATATGCGCACTTGTCTCCTCTGAACGGAACAGTGAAACACTTTGGGGAGACAGCTGATTTTCGGATCAGCTGTCTCCGGCTGGAGCAATGATGAGTTGCTCTGACGCTCGAGTAGCGCTAGAATATTAATCATCAGGGTCCATTCAGACCCCGATAATTAACATCAAATAGACCTCTAAGAGAGGGAAAGGGGTGAGGGAGAGAGAGACAGGGAGGGGAAGAGAGAGAGGGAGGAAGGGACAGGGAGGGAGACAGGGTAATGGTGTGTACACACGTTGCGATTTAAATGAACGATTTGAACAATAACGATATCGTTACCGTAATCTTTAAAATTGTTCTTTTAAATGGTCCCTACCAACTTACCATCAACCAGCGATGCGCGGCCACATATGGACGATAGCGATATCGTCCATTGGGCGTGCATGCCGGTCAACTTGCTTGAATTAGAGCAAGTTACTATAGGAACCTGCGATCGATGATGGTAGATCGCTATAGTAGTCGGTAAGTTGGTGGTGTGCTGGATGATCGATACTGATCATCCAGCATACCAGGGAGGGTGCATAACGAGCTGCCAGCGATATCGTATCGCTGGTAGATAGCTACGTGTGTACGGACCATAAGGGAGGGAGGAGAATGTGAGAGAGAGACAGAGAGGGGAATTCAATTGCAGGCGAAGGGTGTGAATTGCCGTTTCCACGGCGTTTAAACTCCGGCAACGGCAGCTCTTCTCGCGCCCTTCGCACGGTTACCCCAATGCCCGAAAGTGCTCGTTTCCCTATGGAGTAGCGAACACTTTTGCGCAAAATCCCGCTGCCGTAAAGTGCTGCAGCTGCCGCACAGATTCGGCCAGGCGAATGTATTCGCTCTTAAGAGTGAGATAAAGGAGGAGAGAGGGTGGGGGAAGGGAGGGGGACAGGAGTAGTGGACAGAGAGAGATGTGGAGGGAGTGAGGAACAGAGAGAGAATTGAGAGGAAAGGAGTGTGTGCACGCTCTCTAGGAAGCACTTACCTCAGGTAGAGCTTTCTATAGGGGGCGGGCATTTCGCGGCATAAGGCCCCGCCCCCTACTCACCCGCGAATCACGGCATTAGTTAATCAAATGGGGCGGGGCTTCCTAAGAGCCAAAATCATCATTTGGTTCTTGTTGCCGGGAGGCGGGAGCCAGCCAGGGGGCGTGCCTATGATCCAGCCCTGACGTGGCCGCACATAGCAACAGAGGAAGCAGGGCTGCCGGGCTGACAGCCCTGCTTTCTCACTAACATCCAGATGCCCGGGTGGACGCTGCCCGGGAGGGGCTTGGCGCCGGCCGTGTCATGACGCATTTCAGAGCATGGCGCCACCCGGGAGGTTGTTCTCCCGGGTAAGCCTGCTCTACGTCAAACCGGCCCTTGTGGCCATCGGCCCTTCTGGCATTTGCCAGAAGTGCCCGATGGCCAGTCTGGCCCTGAAGTGAACGGAATATAAATTACCAGCCAATCAGCTCCTAACTGCCATGTTACAGGCCGTTTGAAAAATGAAAGCTAGGATCTGGTTGGTTGGTACTTTATCTCCGTTCACTTTATCTCCATCCAAGGCTTAGTAAATAGACCCCAAAGACTGGTAAGATCTACAATATAGGCGCAAGAACATAAATTGTCCCTGGGGAATCAACTCTGCAGAGATATTTTGTTCAATAGATTAGGGGCCTGATTCAGGTTGGATCGCAATGCTGCATTCGCACGCAGATGGCCGTAGTTTGCAGTCTGCGCATGCGTATAAGACGCATAGCGCGTGCGTGAATCAGGCGCAGCGATCGGGAATGTGATCACAGGGAGTACGCAGACCCATCACTAAGTGAGTGACAGGAAGTGGCGTGTGTGGGCAGTGATGGGGGGTGGTCATGCGAATGCAGGCGTGTCTGCGTTTGAACGTTGCAGGGGCGTGTATAGATTATTCACAGCGAACCCACATGTAGCCAGAGTACTCACTGTGTGCGGGAAGTTTAGCAACCACAAGTGTGCATGCAGCTCCGATGTTACTCGATGTTACCGATGATTTTGCATACTTGCACATTAGTACGGATGTGAGAAGAGGGTAAGGGGGCGGCATTATGTAGTGATGGGCGTCTACATCTTGTGCTGCGACGGCAGTGTGAATGCATTGATTAGCATATTTTCGCAGCGACCTGTTGCTTGTGAACACAGCATTGTGATCCAACCTGAACCGGGCCCTAGGTCCCTTTATCTTTCATCTACATAAAACAGCTGTCTAATTCCTGTTCTCTATTGCATACATGCACAGAGAGAGTCTGCTTCCTCTTTGTACGGCTAGGCTGACCATGATGTACAGAGAAGGATGCTTTTCTTCACTTCTTTGTTTCATTTTCTGTCTTCGTAGTTGTTTGTGTGGCATTAGTGTGTGAATTTATTTTGCTGCCCTATTTATGAACCAGGTGTGGTATAAAAGATAGACAGTAATTAGTTCAACAACGTCTAGATAGAGAGCAGATGTTATGCTGGGTACATACTGGCCGATATATTGGCCAATCAATTGATCAACCAATGTATCGTGCCCCTGTCGGCCAGTGTGTACAGACGATATGCCTGTGAACAACAGCCGATGAACAGATATGTCTGCAGGCAAGTCCATCGGCAAGTGTGTACGGGTGATCAGCCCATCGCCCGTACACATCTTAGGTCACAGCAGCCCAGCACACGCAGCTGTGTGCTGGGCTGCACTGGGAGACTGTACGATGCTGCTAAAGCAGCAGCCAGAGCAGTCTCCTATGCCAAAGGGGGGGAGCGATCACGCTCATCGTGCCCCCATTGGCTGTGCGCCGGGCTGAGGGGAACTCAGCGCCCCCCTCCCCAGCGAGCAGCGCCGCAAATAACTTTTTTTTTCAAAGTGGGTTTGGCAACACCTTCAGCGATTATGCCACGCCCCCTACCTGCCCCCAGGCCGGCCCGACCCGCTGCACAATGCAGATGATGGCCGTTCAGTGTGTATGAATGACCATCATCTGCAGATATATCGCTATAGTGTGTACCCACCTTTAGACAGTGAATAGTTAGACAAGGACAAAAGTTTGACAGGGACAAAAGTTAGGCATACTAAAGTTAGACATGTAAAAAGGTTGACATGAAATGGTTGACACAAAAATGGTCGACAATTTTTTTTTTTTGTAGCCCTAATCTCCACCCTTGGTACCTAACCCTAACTCTCCCTCCTAGTGCCTAACCCTAACCATGGGGGTAAGTGCCTAACCCTAACCCTCCAGTAAGTACCTAACCCTAACCCTCCAGTAAGTGCCCAACCCTAAACCTAAATTTTTTTTAAAAAATGTGTTGACTATTTTTGTGTCAACCATTTTCATGTCGAAGTTTTGACCCTGTCGACCTTTTGTACCTGTCGATCTTTTTACATGTCTAACTTTAGTGTGTCTGACTTTTGTCCCTGTCGAACTTTTGTCCCTGTCTAAATATTCACTGTCTAACATCTGGTGTCTATCTACAAATTGTCTATCTAATTACTGTCTATCTATAGTCCGGAACCCTTATGAACCATTTATGTTTCTGTCTCTCTGTTCCTCTTCCCTTTATTTCTGTTAATTTAGGCTATACGTCTGGATGTTTGATGTATTATATGCCCAACCTGCCAACCATAGATGAATGATTTCAGGGAAATTGTAACAGTAGCAACTAGGCAAGATATGTCTTGCTATGCCAAAGTGGTATGTCTAGCCCCACACATGGGCATCTCTAGAATCACCCTGGGGCATCTCTAGAACCTCCAGTGGGAATCTCTAGGGCTGAGTGCAGTAAGGACCAAAGGAGTTTTGTGTATGAGTGGCACACCACCACTGTGTGGCATAATGTTATAAGGGGCATTACTATGTGGCATAATATGTAAGGGGTACTACTATTGTGTGGAATAATGTGTTATATGGGACACTACTACTATAATGTGTTAAATGTGGCATAATCTGTAAAGGGCATTGCTATGTAGGGTAAGAGGCAGTACTGTGGCATAATGTATAAGGGGCACTACTACTGCATGACATAATGTGTATGAGGGGTACTACTGTGTAGTATAACCTGAATGGGCTCGGAGTGGGGGCAAATGTATGTATTTTTTTTACCTCTAGGGGGGCCCTTTTAAGATTTTGCTATGTGGCCCCCAAAGTTCTAGTTACACCCTTGCATTCAAACACAGTGGGCTGACTAATATATATGGTCACTTTAAAAAGGACTAACACTGGATTTAACATGAACTTGCAGGAGTCATAAAGTTGCATTGTCAGATTGAGCTGCATGTAGGGCCGACCTGACGATGTAACTGACGACCAAACAGGAGCGACCATTACCTGGCATACACATTAGGCGAAGTTGACAATATGCCGGCCAGCTCCGTTGAATCAGGCGAAATATGTCTAACGTGTACTCACCTTTACTGTTCCTTGATATGGAGGGTCCAGAGTTAAAGTCAACAGAGTCCATGAGTTTCAGTTTTAAAAAAATGGATCTCAAAGTTGAAGAACTGTGATTAATTCATTTTCCATTGACTTTTAATTGTTTTAAGGCTTTAGTAATGCAGTATCATGCTTAATTTCTATTATTTTATGTTGGCACTAATGGGCAAAAAATTGACTTGGTTCTGAACACATGATATATGCCATACAGACTGATGCGCCTGTGCTAGCTTGGACACACGCATGTGCGCATGACGTCGGTTTGGGAAGCACAGCAGGGACCTGGGAGTCGGGGAGATCTCACAGTATTCCGGAAAGGTAGGCCACCTAGCGGCACAGTTGAGCAATTGTTTATAAATTGGACATTTGTGGGGCTGGGCTATGGGGGAGATTTATCAAAGCTTGGAGAGAGATAAAGTGGAGAGAGAGTTAGAGTATCAACCAATCAGCTCCTAACTGTCATTTTTCATATACAGCCTGAAAAATTAAAGAAGCTGATTGGTTGGTACTTTATCTCTCTCCACTTTATCTCTCTCCAAGCTTTGATACATAGCTTTTAAGTCTGGAAAATAAAAACAGTTGACAAGTATGGGGATTTAGGAATTAAGAAAATGATCTCACTGGGTAGCTGATGTAATTATTCAAATCACCTTTGAACACTCTAATATTAGCTGGAGTGTAGCACTGTGGGCGTGGACAGTCTATATCACATGATTGTGATGTCATCACTACACTCTAGCACTAACTAGGCCCCAATGATCAGTAGTGTGTGACAAGCTTCACAAGACTATTAGTGCAATCTATGCGAGGCGAGCTGTCAATCATACACTCTCAACACTTGGGGGAGGAGGGGGAATATGTATCAAGCCTTGGATAGAGATACATTGGCGAGAGATAAAGTACGAACTGATCAGCTTCTAACTGTCATTTTACAGGCTGTGCTAGATGAAATACAGAAGCTGATTGGTTGGTACTTTTTCTTTCTCCAGTTTACCTATCTAGAAGGCTTGAAACATCTCCCCATTTTTCTGAATGAAAATAGTATGAATTCATGTTTGAAACTGGGAGAAGTACAGGGGATGGGGAAACAGGGAGCATGGTGAAGGCATAAGGAACACTATGTACAGTATGCTTCTTACCAGAGCCGTAACTAGACTTTTTGTTGCCCTGTGCCAGAGAGAGCATTGGTGCCCCCCCATTTTTTTAAATAGAGACATAAAATAGTGCACCTGTAAAAAGCCTATGGTCTACTAGGGAAGGGCCAGGGAAGAGATAGGGGAGGCCAGGAGATGCTGGGGATAAAAGAAGAGGAAGCTACAAGTGAGAATGATAATAAACAGGAAAACTGACAGGCTCAAACAGCGCCCCCTGCCCTGCGGTGCCCTGTGCCATGACACTGGTCGCACTACCCTAGTTACAGCCCTGCTTCTTTTTCTTGTACAAAAGCGCATATTTAAAATAGAGATGTGTGTGGAACCCATCCTCAAATATGGTTTTGGTTTTGGCAAAACTACCCTCAAAAGTTTTGCTTTGCTTTTGGATTACGTTAAAAACTTAAAATGGATAAAATAGGTAAAATAATCCATTAGATCTAAGGGCCTGATTCAGAGGCGCTCGCTCTGAATCAGGGCGTTTTTTTTTCTCTTTGTATCGGCCTCCAGGCCGCTCGCAAAGCTGTGGCTGACCACCCACAGCTAGTGCGAGTGGCCTGGCAATGGTCGCGATTATCGCAACCATCGGGCTTGCGTCGAGACCCTGCGGGAGGGTCTCGGCTCCCATAAGCCTGAGTGGACTTCCTGCTCTAATAGAGCAGGAAGTCCACTACTGACATCACGAGTGATGTCAGTAGGGCTGCCCACAAATGCCCGGAGTTCCTAAGGGAATGCCTGCATTTGTGCAGCCACCCCCCCTCCCCGCCTACAAAACGGGGCGAGCTGTCAATCAACATCGACAGCCACCCTGTCTTGTAGTGAGCCCCAGAGCATCGGAGCTGCCGTCGCTCGCTGGGGCTCGCGCACGCCGGAGGTGGCACATGTGCAGTGGGGGAACATCGACCCGCTTGTGAGCGCTGTGCGCTCGCGAGTGGGTCTGAATCAGGCCCTAAGTTCCAAACTTAAGGGAAGACCCGAGCCGGGACTCTGCTCTACTCGGAACCCCAAAAGTGATTCGAACCGGGACTCGAAAGTTCGAGTTTGTTCAGTTTTCATCCACCAGTGGATGAAAACTGACCCCTCTTACATTGTCTATGCTAATAGCAGGGACATCTTTCAACCAGTTATAATAGATTGTCACTTCCCACCTGCATGCGGATGTGGATATGAACATCTTGGGCCTGATTCAGGAAGGATCGCTATTGTGATCGCAATAGCGATTACGCACGCAGTCTCATTGGGAAGATATGCTAATGATTGCAATCGCAATGTCATATGCCGCCTAACATAAGGACGCCCACTTTACCTTACACACTTCCGTAATACTGGCTTCACAAGACTGTGAAACCATCGGTAACATCGAGTACAATCACCGCCCACGCATAGTTGCACAAGGTCTGACCTTACTCAGAATTGCTAACCTTATCGCACGTGTTGAAAGCCCAAGTTGAGTATGACATCGCAGTGGCTAATTTATGCATGCCCCTGTTACGGTTTTCAAACGCACTAGTACACCTGTGTTTTTGCCGCCCTACCCCCCAGTCACCACCCCCAAAGGTACTTCCTGTCAATCACTCTGCGATGGGTCTGCGTAGTCACTGCGAACGCGGTCCCGGTTGCAATGGAATGTTCACACAATCGACCAATTGTGTACGTAATAGCAGTAGCGATCCTTACTGAAACAGGCCCCTTGTTAGACAGTATCCACAAATCACGAAGGACTTGGTTGAAGTCTTGTTATGGCAAGAGACCCAGTTTCATTTGAGAATGCATAGCCTGGAACTGACACATCTAATGGTGTAATGGTGCTTTATAATTCTCCAGGTTACCTCTCTACATTATCACATTATTACTGCAGAATAAAAATCAAATATGTATTCATAGATGTTGTTTTAAAATAGTTTCATGAAACTCGCAACTAACATTTTTTTTTTTTTTTTAAATATCAGCATAGATTCCCCAAGCACCATGTGGATCCCTCTTGTTATCATCAGAAAATAATGACGTTTGACTTTTTTACACTTACTTTCTGTATACTTAATGTAGGTGTCAAATGGAAAAAAAAAATGCTTTAGTTTTCTGTTTAACTGGTGCTTTGCTTATTTTTCTGAGCTAGGTCCTCAGAGAGTATGTTCTTCTAACAAGGAAAAATGATTAAGCTCAGTTGTAATTAATTTCGTATTTGATTTCAACTACGGTTGGTTATACTATTGATTTGTCTTTACGCATCTTTATTAAAATTACTGGATAGTTCAGACAAACTGAATTACCAGCATAGGAAAGTTTCTGCACAATAAAGTTATGGGAAGCATTTAGAAAACAAAATGCAATAATCTGGAAACTTTTTGTTAATGTGATATGATCGGATTAGAGTGTTGATTCATATAGCGCAGTCCATTGCATTTCACAATTGGCAAAAGGTGTTGGAAAGGTCATATAATAATAAAAAAGTGAGCATTAAGGACAAGCAACGTCATTTAAAAAGTTTGCTTTTCATTTGAGATTAATTTTCACTCAAGAACGTTTTAAATTGAACCCTCGCCCACAGCTCCTAATTCTAATGATCAGATTTTCTGCCGTGCCATCAGGCAAAATGTGGAAATGTTCAAAATGTCGACAGTCAAATGTCAATAGGTGCATAAGGTTGCCAGCCAGTTTTAAACCTAACCCTAACCTCTAAGTCTAAGCCTAAACCCTTACCTCTAACCCTTACCCTATGCCTAAAATTGCTATTGTTGACATTTTGGCCATGTTAACATTTCATGCCAACATTTAAGCTGTCAGTGTTTCATGTGTCAATGTTTTGACATGTCTACACATTCAGTATTCACATTTTAACCCTTTTGATATAATGACATTTGATATTATGATGTCGACCTTTTCATTGTCAACAAATGACTACGTTCCATCAGGTATACAAATAGTGTACAATACCGTATATACTGATGTGCCCAGCTATAACGTGGCATCACAGCGCTATCTCTCACGCCACGCATGGCGCGCCACACACCACGCCATCAGTCGCGCCACAAAGAAAGTTTATTAGTGAAAAAAGTCATTACGTGTAATATAACATTTTACCCACCAGATGTCACTTTTCCTAAACTACATAGCGCATGCATCTGATTTCATTGCGTGTAATACAACATTTTGCCCACCAGGTGTCACTTTTCCTAAACTACATAGCGCATGCGTGTGATTTCATTACGTGTAATACAACATTTTGCCCACCAGGTGTCACTTTCCAATGTACCGTACGGTATGTTCTGTATCACCGGCCGATGATTGTTTGACAGAAGCTTAGACATTAGACTTTACAAACTACAGAACTCTAGTAATGGGTGAAGCGTGTGGCCTAGCTGTCTAATACCTAGTCTCACTGCTTCTCCTCTCTTCTTGTTCCGTGGGTTCGAGACCTTGAAAATACAGTATGTTTTTTAAATTTATTTTTAAAATCTTCACTTAAAATATTCAGTATTCAATACAGTACATGTGGAGCGCATGTCTGCCCAGTGCTTCGGGAGTCAAACAGCGAAACTAGGATTTTTATTATTGTATATACAGTACTGTACCTTAGAACGCAAACTTGCGTCAATGCCGGCGCTGACATGAACGCGGACATTATAGTGATTTATTATGACCATCAAGTGGCAATGGGCCCTGTTAAAGAGACTGGTTTCTGTATATCAAACTGACTGCGCGTTTAAACCGCAAAATTGCGTCAATGTCTGCGCGTGCCCAGTGGTCGGATTTTAATTACAATGGAATGTGTGCCCCATGTCCAGTGGAGCCAAGCCATACATTAAGTAATGCTATTTTATGGCGCATGCCCAGTTGTCTGTATTGCTAACAGTACTGTTGAATTTTCACACTAGTGCCATTCTGCACTGTCCGAGACTTACAGTACCGCACAGTATACACAATAGTAAATTCATTACTACATAAGGTGCTACAGTAGTGGACTAACAGCAGTTTGTAGGGCAGATGCAGAGCGCAAACTTGCGTCAATGAAAATGCTGTCCTAGACTTGGTAACATTAGTAATTTAATATGTTTAGTAACTGATAGTTGACTGTGTATAAGAGAGGGGTCTCTATAGTACAAACTGACTCGGCGTTTAAATCGCAAAATTGCGTCAATGTCAGCACAGTTTGCATTGTGGTAACTTATAGCCAGTTCTGATGGGTGACGGTACAAATAGGATCTCTGGCTTGTGCCCAGTGGCGGGGTTGCAATGCATTGCCAGTGGTGCTGCGCCATAGCCATACCCTTGTAGTGCTATGGCTATGTACTGTACGCCATGGCGTACAGTATGGAATATCATACTGTACAGTACCGGGTCATGATTCACACACAGTGAAAGTGTGTTATTATTACACTGACTGTGTAATAATAATATTAAAAATAAAAAGTGTAACCTTGACTGTCTAATAATAATGAAAAGCTTCATTATTAAGCTTCCTGGTTTCGAACCCGGGTTGTACAGACGTCTGCAATGTAGAAGTTCGATTTCTTACCTCTACGCTACAGACGCCTGAGTACTGTACTTCATCGTATGGTACTGTAGATGTCACATAAAGTACTGTAGAGGACTAGGAGAGACTTGTGAGCAAGGGCTTAGGTGATCCGTCTTGCTTACACTTCTCTCCTTATGTTCGAGACCTTTATAACTTAATTTATTTTTTTAATGTTCACTATAGTACTGTAGTTCAGTCTTGTTATCCAACCCTTACAAAAATCAATCTATTGTACTGTAGATGTGCCCAGCTACAGTACTGTAGTTTGTTGCTCCATACGGTACGCCATACAGTATACCGCATTGCTAGTTGCGCGCTGCACTGTGGCGTATTGAGTCTCATAGCACTGCGCATGCCCAGTTGTCTGTATTATACGGTACTTATAACTGTAGTTGTAAGTACAATACGGTAGACATTGTAGTGATTCCCTGACTCTAGGAACTACAGTACAGTAGATGCAGTAGTCTAGGGGGCTAATGCATAGCCCTACTGCATCTACCATTTTCTTGTCCCGCTGGTTCGAGACCTTTAAAGTACATACTGTATACGGTAATTTTATTTTGTTTTAAATCTTCACTAATACAGTACATTATCCAGAAATTCTGGTATTTCTATGCCACAGTACTTTGACCAAAAAGTCTAACCTTGTTTATAAAAAATAAAAAGTGTAACCTTTCAAGCTTCGAACCCGCAAAAGGGTTGTACAGACAGCGTAATGTATTGGTTTGATTATTTACCATTACACTACAGCCAGCTGCAATACCAAGTTTGCACCTGGCTTGAGTGTTTCCTACAATACTGTACATCATCGTATCTCAGGCGCATGCCCAGATCTACTGTATACCCATTTAGCGCTTTTTTTTTTCTTACTAAACTCAGTACATTTTATATATTAGGGGGTAAATTTACTAAGATGGTAGTGCTATTAAGTGATGTTGCCCATAGCAACCAATCTGATTCCATGTATTACTGTACAGTATCTTCTAGAAGGTGCTACTGTAGATAAATGCTAAGTACAGTAGAATCTGATTGGATGCTATGGGCAACATACAGTACAGTAACTTCTTAAATAGAACTCCCATCTTAGTAAATTTACCCCTACAAGTTTCACTTTTTCCCCCCAATTTTTTTTCTTCCGCCCCCCAAAATGAAAGTGAATTTTTTAGTGTGTTCTGACTTTTTTAAAAAAAAAGTTACGCAGTTTACAGTACCTTTAGGGGACGCTGAAGGCTTCCCGCAACATTGCACCCCAATTCACCAAATTTTTCCGCCTGCTATTCATACAGTAGGCGAAACTTTTTAACATACTGTCTTACTGTACATTGCATTGACTTCCCGCCTACAGTAGGCAGAAAAGCTTTCAAATTGAATACAGCGATAATTTTACGCCTGGCAAAATGACGTAATCTCCCAAACTGTTTTTAGCCAATCCCATGTTTTTGCTCCAATGGGTGAAAAAGTGCCAACCAATGTTCTCCCAACTGTCATCTCACAGGCTGTGTTTGAAAAATGACAGTTGGGAGCTGATTGACTGACACCTTATCACTTTTTTATCACTTCTCACTGTCTAACACTGCTTAGTACAGTAAGTAGACCCCCTTGGAGTGAAAATACCAGATCGGCTAAAAAAAGTAAATAGACCACCCCTAAATTGAAAACGTCCCTCAGTGTATACAGTACTGTATGTCTACTGTACTGTATTCTACTGTAAGTGCCGGGTAGCTGTGAAATCACTGTGATGGGCAACAGGGATACTGTACAGTATATGACTGTGGGCGTCAACCCCCATCGGCCGGCGCGCCCCTGGTGAGTGAAATCCTGGCAAATAGGACGATACACCCCTGCATCTGTGTGTTATTGACTTTTTGTACAGTACCTTTTTAATGACAGATGCACGTGTTGGGTCTCAGGCGCACTTAAAGACTGAATTACATACAGTACAAACACCAATTGTATAAATGAATGAAAATTTGTATTTAACCTACAGTAACATGCTTTACAGAGGGGGGGGGGTGGGGGAACTTGTTTAGCTTTCCACTCCTGTAGTCCTCTACTGTCACACGCTTCTTTCTTCTGCCGCTGGCATGTCCTGGAGTTCCAAGCTGGACACGGACATGACTACTGTACAGTACCTACAGTAGGAGGAAAGAGATGACGTGAGAACAGTCCTTCCTCAATGCCGACCGATACGCCCTACTGGACCGAGGACTACATAAAAAGAGTTGGCTTTTAATTTAAAATCATCACTGGCACTTTTGGCCTCAGATTCAGAGTTTCACCTATACCAGGTGCAGACTCTACCGTGCATCAGAGTGCAAGGTCCACTGTACGCCCTGAAGAAAGGAGGATAGGCAGAGACAAACAGACAGTAAAAGACAGACACACAGGTTCTCACTGGAGATGCTCTTGTTCTTCATCCTGCTTGATCCCACACACCCTGTACTGTAGGAGAGATAATTATGGTAATGTGAGGCTCTTGGCTTGCTTTGGGGGAAGGGACCTGATGCACTGTGTATGACTCTCGGCCCACTGGGCATGCGCCAGAAATCCCATCACAACCCTCCTACTGGGCATGCGCCCGCCAGAGATGGAAATGCAACAGCATAGAGTACAAATACTGTACCGACTGCAGTAATACAGCAACTGCGCATGCTCAGTGATAGCATAGCGCTACATGGCGTATGGCTTGGCGCATTGGGTCCCATTGTACCCCCCACCATTTCTAATCCATCGCAGATGGCTGATAGCGACCATAGCGCCAACCGTGTAATACAGAGAGCTCTCTCTCATACAGAACCCACTACTACCGTACTTAGGCCCTCATTCAGAGCCACTCGTTAGTGGCAGTACGCTCGTTCCGAGCAATGTTCGCACATCTGCGCATGCGTACGGTTTTTAGTACGCATGCGCGAACCAGTCAGTGCGGCCGAAAATCGTTTGTACGCTATATAGCGAGTGCCTGCTATTTTGAGTGACAGAATGAGGCGTATGTGGGTGGTAACAGGGGAAGGTGCTTGAAAACGGGGGAGTGGAATTCGAACGCAGGCGTGCTTAAAGGTCAAAACGGGCGTTTTAAGGGTGTGCATAATTAATCCAGCAGCGTCATTGACCACGTCACTTGGTTTTTTTAAACTCAGAACTGCTCGCAAAATAGCGGTTGATAAAACCAACCACAAGAATAGCGAGCAGTTCATACGCTGTACGATGTACTCGATTAATCTAATAAATAGCGGACATGACGTATGGTGCGAGTGGCCAGGGGGCGTTTTTATCAAATAAACGAGCGTATGTTTTGCTCGCTCGTTCAGACTTAGAGGTGTGAACAGACTGCAATGTGCGAACGGATCATTTGAATAGCCACCCCTTGTTTTTGAACGAACGACCGCAAATAGTGAACGGCTCTGAATGAGGGCCTTAGTGTGCAAGGTTGGAACAGCATCACCAAGGCTGAGACCGCATATGCGTTGTCGCATGTTTGTGTTTTGCAGTTTTTGGGCGCACAGTATGTGATGCAGAGCCCTGTCTCATATTCTAGACAGTAGATTCACTAGCAGTTTCTGCAGTTATGAAATCACTATTCTGTGGTGCTAAATTGTACAGCACCGTCAGTTTGCAGATGCAGAGCCCTGTCAGCCACCATAGCCACAGTATGAAATCACTATTCAGTGAAATACAGAGCCCTCTCTGGGCACTACAGATCCCATTGTAAACCCTCCACTGGGCATGCGCATGAAATCCGATTGACGAAAGCGCAGACAGTTTTGCACTATTGAAACACACAATCTGTTTGTAATGTCTTACTTTTAAGCAGCCTTTTAAACAACAACACTATAGCCTTTTAAACAAGTTTCACTATAGTGTCCAGAGCAGACAGTGACAAAAAAAAAAATACAGTACGGTACGGTATATTCTTTTCCAGGGATCGAACCCCGGACCATAATTCTACCAAAGTGATCACCTAACCACTAGCCCACACGACAGCTACAGTGAACCACAAAGAGTGTCCTCATTCTTGTGCACTCCTCCCGCTGCTGTTTTTTAATAATAAAAAAAAAAAAATTGTCATACTGTAATGCATCCCATATCAGTGAAAGCTGTGCGTGCATCTCATTAATCTACAGTATCGGTTATACCGTGACAACAACTCCGGCAACTTCTCTACTATTCAGTTACTGCACCGTACCATATGTACAATACAGTATGTGCAGTGATTTGCATCCTGTTATAAGATGTTACGTACAGTACGGTACAGTACTATATACTGTATATGTATATTATGCGACATTAAAAATACAGTATGGGTTGTGCGTTCATGAAAATGCTGTGAATATGATATCCACCCAATTTACTGTAAGTTTAACATTATGGCATTCTGCACAAGACATTCGGTACAGTGGAGCACTCGCCACCCAGCGGTTAAGCACTATATTACATGCAATTACAAAAGTGGAGCACTCGCCACCCAGCGGTTAAGCACTGTATTACATGCCGTAGCATATCCTTCGTTGAAGAATACCACGGTATTCCACAAGTCCATGGCACGACTCAGAGGCCTGCACGCCACGCCACAAGTCCATGGCGCGACTCACGCCACGCCATGAGCAACAAAATAGCTGGGCAGATCTGTACATTGCATCTACTAATACTTGGGTTTAGGGGGGAGATTAACATATTATCAGCTGCTAGTCAGCTTCAATCACATCTATATTTTAATAATTATTATTAATATTTCATTTATAAGGCGCCACAAGTTGTCCGCAGTGCCGTGCATACAGTAACAGTAGGACAGAACAGGGTACACAGAACACTGCAGTAACCATAACATATACAGAGCACGAGTAACAATGAGCATCACAGTTCTCAGTACACAATACAGCTGGGGAGCAAGGCCAGCGAGGGAAGGTGGAACTTTGGTCTCCAATAGTGACGGCGCGACTATTGGCTGTGGGCCAGAGGAATTTCAGGCTATATGGCCACTGAGTAGGTGAAGGTTGTCATTGAAGTGCTAGAGAGGAGGACTCAGAGAACAGGAGGGAAGAAGATCCTAGGAGCTTACAATCTAGGGGAGAGGGGAGACAGATGACATGAGGCGTGAGCAGGTGGATGGGGACCTGAGGGCTAGAAGTAGGCGAGGTAGAAATGGCTGAGGTAGGAGGGTGAGATGAGCGGCCTGGTGACAGAGGTTATGAGGCGGAAGGGTACGCTTTCATGAACAGGTGGGTTTTAGGTCACGTTTCAAGCTATGTAAGGTCAGGGAGAGCCTGATCGAGAGAGGGAGCTCATTCCAGTGAAGGGAGGGGAGGGGTTAAGTCAATTAATACACATGTTGGATTACATGCAAAGAGCCTATACAGATCTGTGTGTGTAGTGATCTATGGGTGAACAGAGAATACACAGAGTCTGAGAAATATGCAGAAGACCAGTATATATAACGTTGGTCAGGTGAGAAATCTGGGTGCTGTGGTGCAGGTGAGAGATCTGGGTGCTGTGGCGCAGGTGAGAGATCTGGGTGCTGTGGCGCAGGTGAGAGATCTGGGTGCTGTGGCGCAGGTGAGAGATCCGGGTGCTGTGGCGCAGGTGAGAGATCTGGGTGCTGTGGCGCAGGTGAGAGATCTGGGTGCTGAAGAGCAGGTGAGAGATCCGGGTGCTGTGGCGCAGGTGAGAGATCTGGGTGCTGAAGAGCAGGTGAGAGATCCGGGTGCTGTGGCGCAGGTGAGAGATCCGGGTGCTGTGGCGCAGGTGAGAGATCTGGGTGCTGTGGTGCAGGTGAGAGATCCGGGTGCTGTGGCGCAGGTGAGAGATCTGGGTGCTGTGGCGCAGGTGAGAGATCTGGGTGCTGTGGCGCAGGTAAGAGATCCGGGTGCTGTGGCGCAGGTGAGAGATCTGGGTGCTGTGGCGCAGGTGAGAGATCTGGGTGCTGAAGAGCAGGTGAGAGATCCGGGTGCTGTGGCGCAGGTGAGAGATCTGGGTGCTGAAGAGCAGGTGAGAGATCCGGGTGCTGTGGCGCAGGTGAGAGATCTAGGTGCTGAAGAGCAGGTGAGAGATCCGGGTGCTGTGGCACAGGTAAGAGATCCAGGTGCTGTTGCGCACGTGAGATATCCAAGTGCTATGGCACAGTGAATTGCAGCTTCAGACATTGGGGCCCACAATGACACAAATAACTGGAAGTCGCATCATCAAGCCCCTGGATCCGTGGTCTGATGCAGATACACTGGTGACGACAGTATCCAGCACTCTCTAGCCGCTTTTGACTAATTTTGGATTCACCTCTAATGCTGCTTATTTCATTTTTCATTGTATATGATTTTTTTAGCGTACTTTACCGTGCAGTTTGTGCTACTTTCATTGGAAGCTTATACTACAGAATAATCACAATGCAGAATTGGGTTTAGTTGGGTGTAAGGGTGTATGGTGTATATGCCTGACATAACTAGGGATGGGTGAGTGGTGCCACCACCCAGAATGCAGAACCTAAGACGGCACTGTTGCTGCCCCATGTTACCTGTGTTGGGCATTTAAGGAGCCTGGAAAGGCAACCTAGAAAGCCGCCCCCTGGAACGTTGATAGGAGTCTGGTCTTGTTAGAAAGCTGCCACAGTGCCACACGTTGCTCATTAGAACGCTCCTCTTCTCCCTGGTTCTGATGGCAGGTTGCTGCTGAGCCTCCCAGAGCATTTTAAACACTCATCTTTTCTTTGGTCCAGTCGGCACTTCCCTCACATGTTTAGGGGTTGGCACATGGCACACTTTTGCCCTGCATCTGATTTAAACCTGGTGCATGTGCTTCTGGTACAGAGCTCAACACATCTTGACATACGTATGACTGAGAATATGCATGCAAACACACTGTTATTACATGCCATTGTCTTTAACTTTTTGTTTTTTTCATATTGGTAGGTACACACTGTGCAGATCTCTCTACAGTAATATGAAAATACCAATAAGTGCGCAATAAACCAAAAACAAGCTGCCAGTGAAACAAACAGGGAAAGTTCACCCAATTCCCTAAAGCTAAATATTGAAAAACATAAAAATTGTCCACTTAGGCGCTAAAGCTGATGCATAAGAGAAACCCAGATAGTGGATCTAGGATTAAATTTGATGGAGTGATGTTCCACTTCCTTAGGATAAAAGCTTTATTTCTTACTCAGAAAATTGTCCTAAATAGTTCCACATAAATTAGGGTAGGTAAGGTATCCTTCTCAATTGCCAGGTATCTGTAACTTTTCAAGAGGTCAATCTCTTTCAATGGAGTAACTATGAATACTCACAAACAAAAAGAAAAGACCACAGTGCAAAACCTTCTAGTAAAATAAAAAGGACTAATTATAACATTGCACTCACATTTAATACAAATATAAAAGGATATCACCACATTATGGGTTTCCTGGTAATTCAATGGATAGGCTGGAGTATGCCTTCACTCCTCTGGTGGTAAGAGAGAGTTGTCACAGGTACAAGATGGTTCCGGTTACCAGGTGTCCTATGAGATGGCTTGAAGAATTCCAGCTGGTTCCAAACAGATTGCCAAGTCCAAAGAGGTATTACAAAGTGAGTCCAGTTACTTGCTTAATGCATTTCAAACCTCCAGGGTTCTTCATCAGAAGCACCTGTTTTACAGAGGAAACTGTATATTTGAGTTGGAAGTTTGTCATTGTCAGAGTGTAAGCTGCAGAGTGATCCATTGCGAGTGGCCAGAGAAGAAGTCCAGGACCAGTCTAGATGGAGTCAGGTTCAGTGCAGAAATCCAGATGGAATCCAGGTGCAAAGTAGTTCTCCATTCATTACATTGTACATACTGTACAGTATTTGTTCTTATTTTCAAGGGACAGTGCCATTACCATTATCTTCTTACCAAGTAATACAGTACCAAGTAGTACATGTCATAGGACATAGCAAGCGACACATGGCTTAAACTGACCAACATACTGTCTTCACTATGCACATATCCTGCAAATCCGAAAATACCCCTTATTAATGTGGATGCTTCCAAATTCTGGGAAGTAGGCATTTATCTTAATATGCGATTAGCAGACAGTTAAGCTGTACTTGCCAACTATCTCCAGGAGGCCACCAAGAGATCCGTCCAGTGGGAGGGGCACGAGCGGGACACTAATATTTGCATCATCGTGATCTGCCCTCCGCAATGTAATGCTCTGTTCTAGTGAATCACGTCATCACGCCCCCATGACCATCCAGCTCACGAGGTTGGCGGGATGCAGCAGAGTTGCCCACAATCCCAGGAGCTATGAGATCTCCCCAAATTTGGGACTCTCCCAGAAATTACAGGAGAATGGGCAACTATGAGGTAAGGCCATTAAAATAAAAAATCAGTACAAGTCCGTATTTTCTTCAACTTTTAAAAGACCCACTCCCTGTGGCCCCGATTCAGACATGGACGCAAGCGGCAGATTTTTTTCTGTCGCAGTGCACATGTGCCCCAATGGTTTATTGCCAGGGGACGCAGAACACATTTGTGTTTGTGGCCGGTCAGACCTGTCGTACATGCTGGGTGACTGCTTGATGTGCATCGATGTTACCGATGTTTACGCAGGAGTGAGACATTGGACGGATATGAGAAGGCAGTAGTGGGCGTCTTTATGTTGTCTGTGTGTGTTTGTATATATATAGTTATAGTATTTATTTATTATATATATGTTTATTTACTCATACTTACACTAATGCTAGGGTGTGATAATAGAGAGGTTAGACACCAATTTATTATCTCTGTGTTGCAACCAGATATTCAGCCACACCACAGACCACAGAACTTGTCTTCTGTAAGGAGCAACTGTTCTCGTAATGGGTAAATGAAGAAAGTACGTATTATTTTAGAAGAAAAAGTCGTTTCGAAACATGCCAGTTATATGTGGGTTTTTGTCTATGAATGGATTTGTGCTTAAAGATTACATATCTATAGAAAGGCCAGTTGTTTATCTAGATGAGGCACGTAACAGGACACCGAGCTAAAGGCTTGACCTATTTATGGCTCAGTGAACCACCTTGTGTTTTGGTTTAGTTTCCAAAACCATCATCATACTTTGGTGTTGTATTGGGTTGTGATGAAACTAGGGAGGTGTTCTTGTTTTTTGTATATCATCCAAAAATTGTAAATTTGAAATGGTAAAAAGAAAAACCTTATAAAATTGTATCATTTTGAACTTTTTGTTCCTACATTAGTAGGTATCTCTTTTACATTTATTAACAATAAAGTATACAGTGTTTTTATTAGATATGTGCGATGACCCCCGTGTTTTGGTTTTGGATTCATCTTCGTGTTTTGGTTTTGCAAAACAACCCTCAAGTGTTTTTGGTTTTGGATCTGTTTTTTTTTTTTTTTAAATTGATAAAAAGTTTTTAAAAATCATGTAATTTTTGCAATCCAAAACCTGAAATTTGTATTTGAAATCCGAATTTTGAACCTCGGGCAGATCATAACTGTGATTCGGATCTGTCCGGATCTCCTCAGGAGATCAGAAACAAAACTTGGATCTGTCCTGATTCACCAAATTCTGGTGGATTTGGATTCCTGGAGAACGGAACTGAACATCTCTAGTTTTTATGCTGATACTGCTATTCCTTTGATAAAAGTGTCAGACAGCCACAGATACGTGTCAGAGAGGAGTGTAGTCTCATTACTACTTGTTGGTTTACGCTTAGCAAGGTCTGTGGATGTTGACCTACACTGGTTTAACACAGAGTACTGTCTGGATTGTTAATTACTCTGGCTGCTAACTAGTGTGGATCACAGATGTGATACACAGGGGGAACTCAGGAACCTGTGAGAGGCTGTATACAGACATCCGCAGGAGTTCCACCAGAAAGGCCCATTCAAATGACCAATTAATTTATTCCATACTAAAAATTTACTTTCAACTCTAAAACCTACATAGGAATAACTCGTTGGATCTATGTCACATCTCATAAATTGGGATAATACAGCAAACAAAATATTGGAAAGGCTTGCAATAATCTGAACACTAATTACTTCAATCATATAACTGCATACATATGAGAGTACGTATATAATTTACTCTGCACACAGTTTTTATATAAGTGGTTGTTTATTTTGGCATTTATTATTTATTATAAAAAAAAAATTATTATTTATTATTGTTGTTTATAATTGTCATTATTCAGTGGGATTACTATTAATATGCGATGTCTGTGAATGGATAATGGTCAAAAAGAAGGGTCAGACGTAGCAGAAGGTCAGAGGCTAAGGCAGTGGTGAAGATTGATAAATAGGCAAGAGGTCTACCTAACAGGCATCTGATCATGATCAAAGCAAGTTATACCGGCTGTGAATTCAGAGTAAAGTCCCAGCAAACAGTAATAAAGATATATACTGATGCTGACATCCTAAGCAGCACGTATCTTATTCTTTACACGAGGGCATGGGGAGATGTAAAGATAAGCCTTTTAATACACCTATCTGGATATCCAGCCAAGTGAAAGGAGGCCACATCTCAATGGGGTGTGCTATATGTACTGTACATGTGCGGACCCCTATTATACTCATACTTATTGTGTACTTGACCCTCCCGCTTCAGGAGTTTGTTCAGATGTGTGACTTATGGGCATTCATAAGTTTACTCGCAATCTCATGTACGGATCTGAAAAGATTATTTTTAGACACCCAGGTGTTCAGCTCTGGATCAGGCTGATGGAGAGTTATGCCGGGTACACTCTAGACGTTATGTTGTCCGATCCGGCGGACCAGACGACATATCGTCCACATTGGCAAGTATGTACCCGCTATTTCGCGGACGATGCGCGCTCCCACGCCTCGTCAGCGACATCGGCCATCGGACCTGCATGCAGGTCTGACGTGTGATATCGTCAGCGGGGCCCATGCTGCTGAATACAGCATGGCCCCCACTGTGGTGCCGTCACTCCCGGCATTGGCAAGTGTGTACACATTTGCCGATGCCGGCACCTCGCCGGGTCCCATTGCTAACGAGGTCGGTACACACTAGAGGTCGGTACACATTGTCTAGTGTGTACCGGCCTTTAGATGTGTTCCTGTTTCTGGAGCATATCTTACGTGCTTCAGAACTCAGGGCCTGATTCAGAGCCACTCGTAAGCGGCCGCTCGTTCGCTCCGAGCGATGTTCGCACATCTGCGCATGCGTATGGGTTGTAATGTGCATGCACCAACCAGTCAGTGCATTCGGAAATCGTGTGCTCGCAAAATAGCGAATGCCTGCTAATTTGAGTGACAGAATGAGGCGTTTGTGGGTGGTAACAGGGCAAGGTGCTTGAAAACGGGGAGTGGAGATCCGAACGCAGGCGTGCCAAACGGTCAAAACGGGCGTTTAATGGGTGTGCATAATTAACAAAGCGGCGTCATTGACCACGTCACTTGGTTGTCTTTTAGCCTGAACTGTTCGCATGATTGCGGTAGGAAAATGCTACCACCAGAATAGCGAGCAGTTCATACGCCTTTCGATGTACTCGATTAATCTAATAAATAGCGGAGATGACGTATGATGCGAGCGGCCCGGTGGCGTCTTTTCAAAATAGCGAGCGCATGTTTCGTTCGCTCGTTCAGACATAGAGGAGTCAACAGACCGTAAAGAGCGAGCGCTCTATTTAAATATCAGGCCCCTTTTTCTGAACGAGCGAGCGCAAATAGCGTCCGGCTCTGAATCAGGCCCTAGCTCAAATCCGGGCAATGTAGATATAACTGTAGGCTAAGCAGCGATGGAGGTCAGCAGAAATAGGCATGCTTGAAGTTGTATCTTTTGCACCTACTAAAGGGCAGGCACAATTGTGAAAGGATACTAGCAGCAAACCAAGCATACACATAGGACACATATACACGTATCTTTGTGAATGCAGTCCATGAGCAAAATACATCCAATTTACTTCCAAATGTGCATCAGTGGCGTTGGGTACGCGATCCCGGCGCTGATAATGCCAGCAGTCAGAATCTCGTCAGCGGAATCCTGATGGTAGAAATCCCAAAGTGTGAAGCTAAGTATTCTAACCCTTCCCCTAACCCTACCCCTAACCCACCCCTCCTGCAGCCTAACCAAAACCTTCCTCCTCGGCAGCCTAACCCTAATCCACACCTTCCGCAGCCTAACCCTAACCCTCCTGCTAGTGCCTAACCCTCTCCCTAACCCTCTCCCTAACCCTAAACTTAACCCTAAGCATCCCCCTAATACTCACCGTTGGGATCTTAGCTGTTGGGGATTCTGGAGTCAGGATACTGACTGATGTCGGGATTCTGACCGCTGGCATTGTGTGCCTGGGATGCTGACTGTATCCCCCATAATGTATGTGAGTGCAGGGCTTCTGAATATACTCATATCTAGCGTTCCCGCTAGGCTGTTTCAGTGGGGTGCCGCGCCCTGCCCTATTTTTTAAGGGCAGAAAGCACCCTGTCCTCCAACGCAGCGCCCCGCTGAAACAGACTGCGGGTTCTGTCCTCCACCCGTGGGCCAAGCAGTGGTCACCGCCGGTGATTTGAAATCACAGTGACCGCGGCATTTGGGGGGCTGCCCGGCATCAAATCACAGTGACTGCTGCACTCAGGGCTGCCATCAGAAATTGTGGGGACCGAGACTGACAAAATAGGCAGGCCCCCCCCGCTACCTTATTCATACACCCCCCCCTCCCCCAGGTCATTAAATCCAGTCTCCACCCAGTTGTTTTTTTTACCACCTCACCCCCCCTTCCCCCCACCCGGTTGTTAAGTCTAGTCTCTGCCAAGCCTATGTTTTGTTTCTACCACCTTACTCCTCATGGTTGGTTAGGGAATCCAGTCTCCGCCCAGTTTTTTTTTTTAACACCACACTCCCGACCAGCCCTCTTCCCCCCACTTATTAAGTATGGTGTCTCTGCCCTGGCTTTTTTTTTAACCATCTCACACCCCCCACCATTTTTTCCCACTTACCTTATTTTCGTGAAGTAGGAAGAATCCGGCTTCTTCCGCCAGCACTGCAGACGCTGCTCCTCCTGATCCGCGGCTCCTCCGACATTGACGATCTCTCCCTCCAGCAGCGTGCTGTGACGTCATGACGTCGCGCGTGCCGACTATCATGTAAACTGGTGGAGGAGCGGCCCGAGCTGCTTCCTCCTCCAGCTCCATCCATGGGGACCGGGTCTACGGGCGGTAGCAGCGGTGGTCAGGCCCCCTTCTTCTTTACAAGGGAGTAGTTCAGGCTGCAGGCTCTGCAGTGGCCATATAAGTGGCCGGGCCCCCCACCGTTCAACCTGGTTCCGGGCCCAGGACTCCAGTTCCAGCAGTACCCCCCTGATGGCGGCCCTGGCTGCACTTATGGCAACTCTCTGATATTTGAACACAGGGTCTCATTCAGACCCGCTCGCGAGCGCAGGACGCTCGCAAACGGGTCGATGGTACCCTCCGTCGTGCGCATGCGCGAGACCCGGCGAGCGTCGGGGAAGCCGTCGCTCGGGGTCTTGCACCAAAGGGGGCGTGCTGTCGATGGTGATTGACAGCACGCCCCCTTTGGTGGGCGTGCCGGGTGCGTGGCTGCCCAGACGGAGGCGTTCCCATGGGAACGCCTACCGTCTGGGTCCGGCCCCACTCACAACAGTGGGAGTGCTTTTGGCTCTGATAGAGCCAAAAGCACTCCAGGACTTGCGGCAGCGAGACCCTACCGCAGGGTCTCGTCGCAAGCCCGATGGTCGCGATGGTCTTGACCATCGCGACCATCATCATGGACGCTCGCATAAGCTGTGGGTGGTCACCCACAGCTATGCGAGCGGCCAGGAGGCCGCACCAATATTAGGTAGGCCGGCCCTGATTCAGAGTGAGCGCTCTGGTCAGAGCGTCCGGCTCTGAATCAGGCTCACAGCGCCATAGGGCTGCATGCAAAAATCTGCAAGTCCTGGGCGAGATATAGCAAGATGAGGTGCTGTTGCCAGACATAACATCGGCACTCTGCTACGCTCGCCACAAATTGAATCCACAGACGCATTTGTGCTTGTACAAGAATCGCAGGAGATTGAAGGTGCATGAAGAAGGACATAAACAATAGCTATAACCATCTACCTGCTCCAATTTTCATTCTGCGTTGCCAAAATAATATCCATGTGGACGTAACCAGGGGCGTATTTATAATAAGGTGCACCCACATTATACTTACCTCTCCGGAGTCCCACGTCGGCGCTGGAAAATGGCCGCCGCGGCCATTTTCCCATTGTTTTGCGCATGTGCAGTACAGGGAAATTGGCTGACGCAACCATTTTTCCCAGTGACCTGCCCATGTGCTATAGACTCTAGGCACACTCTAGTGCCCAGAGTCTATAAGTGCGGTGCTGGCCGCGCTATGCTCAATGCACTGCCGGCCGCCGGACTGAGAGGAGGGGGCCCATGACGGAGACTGCACACTGGACCCCTCCTCCCTAGAAACGCCCCTGGACGTAACCTAACAACGTCTGCTTTGAAATTAGTTGAAGCCTCTTCTATGTGAAATGAATTTATCGTTTATGTAACTTTTAATCAAGAATATGACATATTTCAGTGAAATGACAGTATATTTATTACAGGCTACAGCTACATTCAGGTCAGCTATTGCAATATATGTATATTTATTTTTTCAGCATAGTCAGCCTTGATGTTGTTTACTTCCACAAAACATTTGTTTTCAATTCCAAGCATGCTGTTAATTATGTCTGCTCTATTAAAAAAGCATTAAACTACAGATAATTTTCAAGGCCATCTACCCACACTCGGCAGATTTTGGGAGAAGGAAAATGCACAAATGATTTAATGGTGTTTACAAGTTTTATTAATTAAAACATATTTTTGCTGAATACATTAATTATGTTATAAAACAAAAAAAATTAAAAAAACAAGACAAAGAAAAAAAATAAAATAAAAAATAAATAATAATAATAATTAAAAAAATAAAAATAAATAATATATATATATATATATATATAATATATATGTATTACAGAGCACTAAACTACTGATAAACTAAGGGGAATATTTACTAAGTGCGGGTTTATAAAAGTAGAGATGTTCCCATAGCAACCAATCAGATTATCTTCTAGAAGGTGCTAGATAAATGATAAGTGGAATCTGATTGGTTGTTATGGGCAACATCTCCACTTCTAAAAACCCCTCACTTTAGTAACTATACCCCTAAGGGTCATTTAGGAACCAGGAAAATTATTTCCACAAATCATGCTATTTGTTCTCCTGCGATGCCACGCACCTCTGTTTGTTCTATTGCACACGTTTCTACATGTAAGTGGATCACATAGAGGTCCTGATTCAGGGGTGGACACTAATGCAGTCGTAACTGTGTCTTTTTACGCAGTGCACCTGCGTTTCTTCATGCTAATGCTGCAGCCAATGGGATTCGTGCGGTGCAGATTTGCTGCTGTGCTTATTAATATGCACCATCGACCGCACAACGGTTGCACCATCGAACATTGCACCTGTCTTATGGAGGTGCAGATTATCTGTCTTTACATGGACGCCAAAATCAGAGCGACTGCAAACAAAGACTGTCGCTACCCGCAACATGCCCTCATCTTGCTAGCTATCCCCCCCCTGTTACCTCCGAGGAACGCCCACCAAAATTGCCTCTCACTGCACCCAAATTCATTCTTTGTCCCCCGGTGGTAGCTATCAGGTCGCATGTCTTGTCTACCTCTGTATCAGGCTCGCTTGCACTTTGAAGTAGAATATAATTGTACTCCAAGAAAGGGGTCGATCCACAGTAGTGAATCAAAAGAAAACTCCTTGGTGGTGCACTGTTAGTCAGACCGTCATAATACTGCTAAAATATAACAATTATTAAATGACCATAAAATTGCTGGCTAACAACATAGACGATAGAAATGAATAATGAAGGATGCATACAGCTGATATGTGAGAAAGATCTGAAACAGTTTAAGCTCTCCAGGAGCTTATGTGAGTTGAAAATATAGCAGTATTCCATTTCTTTAACACTGAATAATGAATTCAAAACTTGAAAACATTAATTGTCATAATATATCAAGTGTTAAATGATGTGGAGACGCCGCTGAAAATGTTTAAATGAAAGTTACATTTTTTTGTCACATCTGTCAATTCATGTGAATAAATGTAAATATAGGTAATAGCTTAAGACCAAACAAAATCAAATATAAATGATAATACTGGTAAAAAAAAAAAGTAATAAAATGAATATAAATATATAAATAAATAAACAAAATAAAAATAAAGATAGAAATAAATAAAATATACTCTAAAATAATTGACTGATGGAACCAATCTCATAGGACAAAAATGCATGTGTAAGTTTATAGCTCTTTTCAGAAAATGTCTGTCTTGGTCCTGTATACAGTACTGTATGTGAGGACCGCAGGATTCAAAATAATCCTTACCTATCTTACCCTACCGCCTAGGTCAGTATCCACTTCCCGGCTGCTGTCACAGATGATCTGCCATGCAGGTGCCACGGGTCCGGTGCTTCATCCTTTTTTGTTTCTTGATAAAGACAAGCTGATTGTTGAAATGCATTGGAAGCGTCTCAACGGGCACAGACACAGAACACTCTTCGGCTTATACCAAAGACATTCCGCAGAGACCCGCTGAGCAAGGTCTATCTGCAACAGGCTGTATGACACATGGTGCAGGCTGAAGCACTGGACCCGGCACACCTGCACGGCAGATCATCTGGCAGGTTAGGTTTAGGCATTGGGGAGAGAGGGTTAGGAGTTAGGTTGGGATGCAGTCAGGAAGCCAACGGTTGAAATTCCGACCGCCGGCTTCCCGACTGTCTAATCCCGGCAGGGGTCTAATGACAGGCGTCGAGATCTGCCATTTTACCTATGCCCGGCGCCCGGCATACCGATCGAAGGCAAGCCTGGCACCGGGTGCGATCAGCCACGGGGGGGAGGGTTAGGCAACCCCCAGGAGGGTTAGGTTTAGGCTAGGGGAAGGGGGGGTTAGGATTAAGCCCCCCGGGAGACTTAGGTTTAGGCTGCGGGGAAGGGGTGGGGTTAAGTTTAGGCACTTACAGGGGAGTTAGGCACTTGGGGGAGGTTAGGGTTAGGCACCCCTAAGGGAGGGTTAGGGGGGGGTAGGTTAGTAATAGAAAAAATGCTTACCTGCTGGGATCTTCACTGCCGGTCCCCCGCTGTCGGGATTAGGGTTCCATACCGATCCCATTAGGTTAGGTATACTTACCTTGAGCCATCGCAATGGTAACCTAGTTGGCATGCCGGCATTGGAATTCTGACCGCTGGGATCCCAAACACCGGTAACCCATTCCCTTCCCATGCAATAAAGTATTTGGTTCACAGTCAAAGAGTTACGAGCAGCGAGCAGCGTTCGCGAGACCCAGTCCCAGGAGACACTGCTGCTCACTAATACTCCACACTGCTGGAGTCACTTTCTATTATCTATGTTGTTAGCCAGAAATTTTATGGTCATTTAATAAAAGTTATATTGGTTGAAATACACCTACAAATGTGGCACAGAAACATACTAGCATAGTCTCCTGGAATGTTCGGGACACTCTTGAATTTTGGTTGGGTCCCACAGACTCCTGGAAGAATAGGGCACTCTCCCTCCTGCAATCCACCCACTTCCTATTGAAATGGGTGGGACAGAGACATGTTGATGCACATTTCAGTGAAATACATCATCACATAGAGGGGACAGAGCTATGATAGTGTAAAGCACTGAAACGTCAAATCTGCATCATGAGAAGCTGCCAAGGACACCCAATGCAAAAGTAGCCTTTAACTTATTAAGCATGTTGGATACAGGGACGGAAGATCTACAGTGTCTAGATAGACAGTCGGTCAACACCAGATGGTCGACAGGGTCAAATTGTCAACCGTTAAAAGGTTGATATGGTCAAAAGGTCGACACACAAATGGTCGACACAGAAAAGCTCCACAAACTCCATCAACCGGAAAGGCAATTGGGGAGCAGCTGGGATGGGGCAAGTTAAATCATAATTGAATTTAAGAAAGAAGACAAATAAGGAAAGAAGGGATCAAGAGAAATAGGCCCATAAAAAAGGAAAGAACACAAAGGAAAGGATAAGACAGAGCAGGAATAGAAGATGATAAATATTACTAAAGCAGTCAAGAACAGCAAAATAAACTAATACAGAGAAACTAGTAGT
Organism: Taudactylus pleione; assembly: GCA_031769625.1. NCBI lineage: Eukaryota > Metazoa > Chordata > Amphibia > Anura > Myobatrachidae > Taudactylus > Taudactylus pleione. Next base: position 790,009 of record JAUIMM010000160.1, read on the forward strand.
AAAGGGAAGAGGACTGGGATGATCAATTTCCAATGGAAAGAGAGGTAGAGACCTTATCAACACACACAGATAAGTCCTATCACACACCCATAACATCACCCCAAACTGAATACCCACTAGAAAGTCTGTCCAGCAACCCAAAACTCTTTAACTGCCACATGCTGAATTGAGCGTCCTGACGCAGCCTTGTGGTTTAGTCCCTTTCAGGAATAACACTACTTTTATGTACCGCGCCTAAATCCAAAAAAGTTTTTTAGTTTTGGGTGGAATTATCGTTTTGTGATCTTTCATTTCATACTGCGTGGGGTTTGAAAAATAAAATAAACATGAAGTGTAAGCATTCTTTGCACATATTCAGCCCCTGTGAGCACTGATGTTAAAATAAGGGTCAGTGGTATTATTTATCAAGGAAACCATTGTAAATACCTAGAATTGTGCTCCAAAATTCAGTATGTGCCTAGAGCAGTGGTTCTCAAACTCGGTCACACAGGTCACATTTTCCAGGTCACCAGCAGGTGCACAGGTGTAATCATTACTCACTGACACATATTTAAAGATCCACAGATGGAGCTAATTATGTCACTTGTGTTTCTGTGAGGAGACCTGGAAAACATGCACTGTTTGGGGTCCTGAGGACCGAGTTTAAGAACCTGTGGCCTAGAGGGGTAAAAAAAAATCCCTGAAAACCACATGCTACTCCTAGGTAGAAAAACTAAACTCATATAGGTTTAATATGCTCAGACTTCTCATATATTATTAAGTTCTACCATATCATTAAGCCCCTGTGGGGACAAGAAACTTAAGACAAAAGTACCAATCAATCAGCTTCTGTCATGTTACAGGCTGTGTTTGAAAAATGGTTAGGAGCTGATTGATTGGTACTTTATCTCTCTCCAAGGCTTGGAATATCTCCCCCTGTAAGAGAAGACAACGTTTAATTGGCTGCAGTTATCATTGGTAAATAGTTGCATAATATATGCTGCCATGTACACCTGTGGTCAGTTATTGTTTGCTTGTGCAGGAAGTGGTTTTTCTATGTTCTTCTAATTAAAGCCACTGGGAAATTTTTTGACTATCTGCAAAAGGGTGAACATGTTTTGTAGTACTCTGTAGCTGTAAGCTGAGTTTCCATCATGCTAATTAAACCAAATATCAGGTCATTCTGCATGTTTTTCACATTCTTTAATTTGCTTTTGCTAACTCTAGGATCTACCTGTATGGGTAAGTATCTTTAAAAAATATTCATTATATTTGTTACGTTGATAATGTTTATAGCGCTTACAAATATTACTAGCAGGTATAATAGATGGTTAGTCCATGCCTATGCATAAAAAGCAATATGATACAGTATTACAAAAATCTATAAAACAATGTAAAAAAAAAATTGCTTTGTTGTACTAGATAATTGCTAGATTTGTCAGCTAAAGGTGCACACACACGTAACGATTTTTTGAACGATTTAACTATAATGACGTCGTTATCGTTCAATCGTTGAAAAAATCGTTCAGTTTCTGAGTTATAACGATGAACGATTATCGTTCATGCGCGTTCCCATTTGTAGTTCATTCTGACTGACCAACTGAACGATTTTCATTAAGGGAAGTTACACAAATCGTTTGTAGTTCAAAAAATCGTTCATTACACTTTAAAAAATCTGACAGGTAATCTGACAGAAAATCGTTCATAAAATCGTTGGTAACAAAATCGTTGTGTGTGTATGCAGCTTAAGACACAGTTCACCTTTAATTAGCAACTATTATAGCTTCTGTATTCTAACATACTCCCGTATTGTGCAGTATATAATAATATGTGTACAATTTGTGTGTAATATTCTAGAAAAAGAGGCACTAGAAGGTATAGTACCTCAGTCCCGGTGCACTAGGTTTAGATGATAGTGGACGCACCTCCTAAGACATATTTAAACCATTTACTACTAGAATCTATAAGAAGTTTGGGTTTGGACCTACAGGTTTACAACCTATACTAGTGCATCTGTTCTACACACATTACTGTATGTGGACAATGTCGGCAATATAAACTCTCTGTAGCCATACTAATAGGAGCCACTAACTAATATGAGCCACTATATATTTTTATTGTGAAGCAAAAGATTAGAGTACAGTATGTGAACAGTTTTTAAATAAACCAGTTGATCTATAAATGAAATGTTGATGAATATATTTTTACTCTTTAATATTACCGTTATTACATTCCACTGATAATTGTACCATGTAGGCATTTGTTTCAGAATTATGTAGAATAGACCCAATAATCTATTCTACAAACACCAAACCTAACGCCAGCAGGACAAAATAACAATTTGTTTTGCACAAGTGGCATTTGGCATAGGATGATGGTTTTGGGAGGGGGGGGGGAGTGTTGGGGGGTTAGTGAGGGACTACATAGGCACTGTCACCTGAAGATGGAAATTTTGCCTAATGAATACTGTACCATGTAACATGAATCACGTTGCATGTTTTTTTACAATTATTATTACCAACAATAACAAAACATAATAACAATAATAGTAATAATCCCAATTGTCTTTCTTGTATAGCATATGAAAAGAAATACTTAACTTTGGGGGCAGACATAACTATTGAATGTAAGTCTCCAACACCTGGAAAACCGTCATTTTCTGGATCTTTTGTGAGAAGAACAAATACATATGAATTTGTTTATTTGGACGCAGTATATATTCAGATTCGTGACTTTTCCCAAAATAATAGAGGTACATATCGTTGTGTCTCTGGTGACAACATTATATCTGTGACTTCCCTGGAATTAACTGAGAGTAAGTATAGCCCTTATATATTATATACAGTATATGACAGTGGTTCCCAAACCTTTTTGAATCACGGCGCCCTAGAGTATCAGCCTTGTTTTCACGGCACCCCTAAGCCAAATGTTTGTTATTGAGAAATTCAGAAATAAATTGTAGTAAAGTAAATTGTGCTGACCTGTCCTCTTTAGGTTCAGTTATGTGGTGGGGGACAGGTTTGCGCTTCTGGTTGTCCACATATTTAACTTACATTGGCTATATATAATTTGATTTTGTGCTAGACTACCACCCCTGCAAGTGTCCCGGGGCACCCCAGGGTGCCTAGGCACACAGTTTGGGAACCAGTGATATATGGTATAAACTACTACAGCAAAGACAGTGGCTCAGTAATGTCACTTGACAGTGTAAAAAGTGCTCAAAATAACAAATACTGTATGAATAATTTGTTAAATCATTATTCTGGGTAATTATATTGAACTGATATGAGCTTTACTTTACAATATGAATGTTTTATTACAAATACATATTTTCTTAAGCATATAACTATGATTTGTCAATGCTTTAGTTATTTTTTAAATATTGGATTTTTTTTGATTACAAACAAGCTTTAGCAGACATCGCATGTTGTATTAAGCAGGAATTGTTCTGTCAGGTGATACAATACTGACCAATAGAACTGGCAATCAATCTTATAATACACTACGATAAGCATTAATGTTGGTTTCTAACATTCCTGTTAGAACAGTTTTTTAAATAAGCTTACAAAAGGTTCTAGACCAGTGGTTCAGAAACTTTCTTGAATCACGGTGCCCTAGAGTATCACTATATTTTTCACCCCCTAGGACAAAAGTTTCTAATTGAGAAATTCAGAAAAAAATATTAAATTAAGTAAATTGTGCTTCTGTGTCACCCTTAGGGTCAGTCATGTGGTGGGGGACAGAGCTCGACTTCGGTTTGTCACATATTTTATAAATGGCAGCCACCAGCACTGGTTGTGCCTATCACATTGACCATAAATATCTTGATTTGGTCCTGGACCTCCGATCCGTGGCACCCATGCAAGTGCTTTGCGGCACCCAGTTTGGGAACCACTATGCTAAAGAACATGGCACCCATGGTAATTAAAAAAAAACAGCCAAAAAGTTTTTAAAAAATAATAAAGACATACTGAAAAGATTGCAAACTGTGGGGCCGAGGGTATCTCACTGCAGGATAAGCCAAATTTGAAGGATTCACATTTGACAAAAGTAAATGCTTTAAAAGAATTTCTCTTATTTTAACAACAATTTTAAGTACAGCACATATGTTTAAAAAGTATAAAACATAACACTAAGGGCAGTATTCAGTTAGTTTCATGGCCTAGATAAAGTTTAGCCTGCCCAACCTTCCGCCTACATCGCGTGTTTTGGACGCTGAAACTTATCGTGCGCACCCCGCTATTCGCCCTATTCCATTCCAAACCACACAGATGGAAAGTGCTGTCAGAAATGAGGAAATCAGCCGGAACCCCCCAAAAAGATGCACTGACATTGGGGATCAATGTAGATGTCCCCGAATAGCCCTAATAAAGCTATTTGGGGTACTTAAGTTGTTTCAATAGCTTCTTATTTAGTGTCTTTGCACAAGTGGTGAAGAATAGCATTAAGCAGTATTTTTTGGTGAAAATAAGTAGTCCTGTCAAATTTGGGGTACATGAAAATGGGTGCAAGCATGGATTAAAGTCTCTAAAGTGAAGTAAACAAAAAACGTGAAAAACGCACCTAATGCATGCACCTGCAATCAAAAAACACCTGACCCATCCTTGCAGACCCCAGAAAAGTCTATTTCGCTAGTTTGTATGCTTGTCCCCCCACTTTGTATTTTTTCGCCCCCAAAATGAAAGTACTTTTTTGGGGTGTTCTTAACTTTTTTTCGGGATTTTTTTTTACACAGTTGTCCTTTGGGGGGTTGCCCAAGGGTTCTGAGTGGTTTCCCCACATTTGCACCCCAAAATAAAGACTTACACTTCTTCTCTCCTGCTATTCAGAGGCAAATCTTTTTTGCCTATTACATTGCATTTCGCGGATGCGAAAAGCGCTTGGAATTGAATACAGAGATAAGTTTCCGCCACGCGAAAAGCCGTGATCGGCGATACTTTTCCGCGGATCTTGGCTTTTTACATCTAATTAAATACGGACCTAAATTGGATACATTACAATATGCACATCATCATTTTCCACTCAATAACCTATTAACTGCGTTTATATCATTGCTATTTACTGAAAAGGCTTGTATTATAAGCTTGCCCCTTTTCTAATTCTGGAATTATTGCCAAGTATACCAGAAAAGTGATGTGTTAATTTAGTCCCTACCAGCAAAAATGATTGTATGGTGCACTACATGCTACAAAACTAACGTGCAAAATGAAAACTGCAAAAATGAAAATGGCTAAACAATGTTCATTATTTATATTTTATATTGGCGCTCCGTTACAAAACAAATTATATATGTATTATGCCGTCATTGTTTGGCAAAAAAATGTATACCTGATGCCTGTGTTTTTTGTCAGGTCTGTAAGTATAAACTCTATATTTGCAACTAGAGTCTATGGCCACCCTACGGGTTCTGCTTGTGTCTTGTAATATGTAATAACTATACCTACTTTACTGATTGATATAATGCTGGTTGCCAATAGCAACATATGCTGATTACCATCAAGGCTCTACATAGAGTTTAAAACATCTATCTTTTTTCCTATGATATATTAGAAACAGTATGTGTTTAGATTATTAATGTAACAATTCATTTATTTTTTTCATTCAATGTGTAATGTTTATATATATATTTAGAGTTGAACTGCAGTTCATTTTTTCATATGTCCAATAAAACAATAATATATTTATAATTTTCACAGTCTATGTTTTTTATATAGTGATTAGCGCAGACACCTTATTTGTATTTTTTTGTTCCTATTTGAGGGTGATTTGCAGGTATCCCTCTGGTGTCAGCAGCAAGTCTCTATATTAGACTACACCCGAGTGATTAGTGCACCAGGTTTTCTTTCTCTAATTAATTAGATAGCAGTATGTGTAGAATGATTATATAAACTGTTTTGAAAGTGCCAATTTTTAGTTTAATTACGTTACCTTTAGATTATATTTTGTAGTGGTTCTCTGCATTATTAAGCGTACATATGGTTGGTGCACTAAGCACTGTTTGTGTTTATAAGAAAGTGCACCTAGCATTTTCTGAACTATTTAATTATTTATTATAGGGTAGTTTTTTTGCATTTGCCACTTTCAGAACTGTTTATATAATCATTCTACACATATTGCTAACTAATTAATTAGTAAATACTATCTTTTTTAACATTATTTCTATTTGTTCCTTCACAAATCACTAGTGGCGCTCACTATCAACTTCATTGTTTTCAAAATTTACATGGTAGATTGCCACTAAAATACTCCAGTTCATTTAGCTGACACCCACGTAAATGAAGGAGTGCACCATATCAGGTATTTATTGATAAATATTACCGTAACAGGTCTCAACAAAAATCTTAATCTGTTTGGCGCTGAAATCATTCACAATCCACAAATAAAACAAGGCTTGCTAACAACTATTATTGATAGTTTTTATCAACAAATAAAAAAAAATCGAAAAAGAAAAATAGTTTTGGGCCAAATGTAATTTGCCTACGATTTGCGGGAGACGGTGCGATACCGGCAGGATAGTCACTAGATGTAAAGCGGAAATTACATTAAAGCGGAAACCAACCTGGCTCCCGCAAATCTGAGATGACTTCATTTGGCCCTGAGCCAAAGAAAGTATTTATGTAGCGTATACCCCTGATTGGCGAGGGGGTATTTATTTTGCTTTAAGAGGACTCCTACTAAATTAGCGTTAAGTTATTTTCCCAGCTATTGAAAATGGATTAAGTTGATTATAAAGGCTGAATTGTATTACACAATAGTGATGGAATCATTAAGGGTCTGTTCTCCTCCTGCAGAGCCTACGACAGAAGAAATAGTGAAGTTTCGCTCTGTGGGAGACGACCTGGCCATGCACTGTAGAAGGCTCACCAGAGCTACGCATGGACAGTGGGACTGGATCCCATATGACTCCAATAGGACAGTGAGCATCAAAGTGGAAAATGACAAAATAATAAGCCACGACAACTATGAGGGTCGCCTGGAGATTTCCTCTAACCTGACTATGAGACTCTCACCGCTGCAATTCAGAGATGCTGGCAAATACAAATGTCTCTTCTCTGACCAGACAATCGGGAAGACTCTGACACTCGTTACTATTCAACGTAAGTTTCACTTGCGTGCAGCAAGCTTAGGTGTCTGTTAATATACTGTACTGTCGGGGAAATGTATCAAACCTTGAAGAGAGATATAGTAAAGAAGTTTCCCTATGCCACCAGCTTCTAACTGTCATTTCATAGACTGTGCTAGATAAATGACAGTTAGATGACAGTTAGATTGGTTGCTTATGGCAACTTCTCCACTTTATCTCTCTCCACGGCTTGATACATCTCCGCTGTATGTATTACTATAATTGTTTTTATAGCATCCAATCAGCTTCTAGCTATCAATTTATAGAATATACTAAATAAATAATAGCTAGTATTTGATTGGTTGCTATGGGCAACACCACCATTTGTGCTCTTTGGAAGGTTTCATAAATCTTTCCCCACTAGTCTGTCATTTTATTATTATTTTACTATTAGATGTATCTCTATTTAAATGTACACCTTATTTGATCTCTCTCTTGTTTCTTCCTATTGGTTTGCACGCCAGGAGTGTGAACCTTTGTATTGTTTTCCCCTTTGTGTTCCACATAAATGCAAGTATTGCTGCAAGCATAGGCGTCAGAACAGAGGGGGGGGGCACTGCATAGAGTAGGTATAATGTGCGGTCTTTAAGGCATTGCAGAGGCTGTTCAGCTATAATGAACAGCCCCTGCCTCCTGCTCTCTGGTGGTCCCGCCATTCCCTTACTCCATGGTGCTGGCCTCCTCCTCCCCCGTGCTACCGACAAGCCTCCACCCAGCAACGAGTGAGTTGGAGGGAGCACCAGTATTAAATTGTATCCCCATATAAAATTGTTCTGACGCCCCTGGCTGCAAGTATTAAAATATAGGGGCTGATACATCTGCAACTGATTGCCGCAATTCTTTAATCCTCGGGGAAAATCAACATGTGTGAGGGGCATTACTGTGTTTGTCATAATGGTGTGAGGGACATTACTGTGTGTGCCATAATGGTGTGTTGGGCATTACTGTGTGTGGCATAATGTATAAGGGCATTACTGTGTGTGACATAATGTATAAGGGGTATTACTGTATGTGGCTTAATGTATAAGAGGCATTACTTTGTGTGGCATAATGGGAGGGGGAATTACTTTGTGTGTCATAATGATGTGAGGGGCATTACTGTGTGTGCCCTCGTGGTGTGAGGGGCATGTGTGTGGCATAATGTATAAGAGGCATTACTGTGTGTGGCATAATGCATAAGGGGCATTACTTTGATGGTATAATGTGTAAGGGGCATTTCTGTTGTGGCATAATGGTGTAAGAGGCATTACTGTGTGTGCCATAATGGTGTAATGGGCATTACTGTGTGTGGCATAATGTATATGGGCATTACTGTGTGTGACATAATGTATAAGGGGTATTACTGTATGTGGCTTAATGTATAAGAGGCATTACTTTGTGTGGCATAATGGGAGGGGGCATTACTGTGTGTGCCATAATGCTGTAAGGGGCATTATTGTATGTGGCATAATGGGGGGAGGGGGTGCTCCAAACTACTGCCTTTCCCCGGGTGACAAAATTCCTAGTTTGGGTCCTGCCTTCATAAGCCCGTTAAGCCTTTAAGCAGCCTCAAACTATTTGTCAAGTGCCACAGGCACTTACATGGGGCCATCACTAGGAGTTTGTGATTGATGCCGCTACCCAGGGTGCAACTCTGTCACATCCTCAGTAGTATCTGCATTCAGTTTACAGAAATGACATAATGATATCACATGTGGAGTATGGGCCACCCCAGGGCACATTGTACTGTCCTGTTATATCTCTGCACCTACAAGTTACTAAACAGTGGTGAAAGTGTTTTCAATGCAGTGACAGCAACAAGAGATATTATTTGCTCTTAAAGCTGCCATTTGTACTCCTAACTCTTTGCGCTTGTTTGGCTTTGACAAACCATTTCAGAGATCAACTATAAATAATGGAAACGCACATTAACCTAAATAACAGCAAAATAAATACAAAGGATAGAAATGTAAAGCCATCAGTGAAAAATACATCACTGATCATATTTTGGTTGTATGAATTGAATTTTCAGCAGTTTTTGTTCATGTCTTAAACAGTTGTGATGTATTCAACAAGTTAGTACCTAATACAGAAAACTGCACATGCATTATTAAGAAAGATATTTATGGAAACTGAAAGTGGTGGGTATTGGGATAGACAATGAGGGTGATACCTTGTGACTACAAAGGAGAGAATGTGACTAGGTAATGTGAGGAAGAGGAAGGTCAGGTACAGCTAATGGGACCCATACTTCTGCGACTGGTCCCCATTCTGCTGGCACCGGGGTTAAAGAATCGGGGAAATCCAACATTTTGGACAATCTTGATTCCCCGATTCCAACACTAAAATGGTCAGAATCGGCAAGTTGGATTTATTATTTATAACATGACATCTTTCCCTGATTAGCTGACATATTGCTGATTGTTGATGCCCGCGTATTGGCGTATTTGATCTCCGGATCAGATCAGCGTCGGCAGAATGGGGAATCGGGCCATAAAGTATGGCCCGCTTAATTCTCCTGGCAGGTTTCTGGTTGTTGTTGGACACTTCACAGCGTAGTCTTTCATACAGTGTACAGTATAGGCATTTGCCTATACCCTTACAGTTACAGTACTTTAACGTAAACACTGTACATAAATAACTGTAACATCTGCTCCCCTGTTTTCCAGTGGCAGCGTCTCCATCAGCTGAGGTTTCCTATGGAAAGAGTGTCTCCCTGACCTGCTCCATCTCTCATCTCAGCCCTATGGATTATAATTTACTTGTCTGGGCAAAAATGACTGAAGCGGGTTTAACTCCTGTAAAGACTCAAACACTAACTAATACAGTAAAAGAAAACAGTGTAATAATTCAGGATGCCAGTGAGGAAGACTCACACTGGACATGTCTGGTTTTCCATCACAGTGAGTTAGTAGCATTCGTACCATTCCAATTACAGTACAGAGCTGCACCAGCAGAGCCTGTTACAGACATAGATAAAACACCGGCTGCCTACACCAGCTCCATGAGAGGTATGTCTCTCCCTATCATAGTATTGTTGCAGTACTGCTTCTCAGAATTGTACTCATAATACCCCTGTTATACAGGCTTGACTTCCCTGACAACCCCCCTCCACCATCCCACGCCCCTTTTATTACATTAGTTGACTTAAATGAGTGTAATGAAAATGACAAAATAGATATATTTTCCTCCCTATTACTTGGTTTTCTGATCACTAATTTTCTAATTTTTAGAACTGATAAAAGTATGTAGCGCCTGAATCCATCCGTCCATTCATCCCCGCATGTCTATAGGTTTAACCGTTATAATGCAGATAGATTTTGCATTCAGCAATGTAATTCATACTGTACTGTAAAAGGCACAATTACTACTTGTACCAAATGCAGCTCAATCCCAATAAAGACACAAAAGAAAACACCTTCACTATGTTTTAAGGACCTGAGTCAGACCCGCTCTGAGCGATTTTCTCCCATCTGCGCAGGCGTATAATTCGCAGTGCACAAGCCATTCATTGTGATTGGATTTTGGTAGCTCGTAAGCCACTATCAGGTCGCTACTTTGAGTGACAGATAGTGCCGTTTGTGGGTGGTAACAGGGGAAGGTGCTTGTGAACGGGGGAGTGGATATGCGAATGCAGGTGTGTCTGGCCGCTAAAACGGCTTTTAAAGGGCGTGCATAATTAGCAAAGTAGCGTCATTGTACACATCACCTGCATGTATTTCAGCCAGTTTTGATAGCTGTGCTTGCGCCAGGCTAAGGCAACCCCAAGGGCTGCGCGCAGCGCCAATGGCTCACGATGGTCTCGATTAATCCTTATTTTGATGACGTGTGTTGCGAGTGGCAAGGAGGAGTCTTCAGTCATTTGTGAGCGCACTTTGCCATAGTTCGCTAAAACATAGTGGGTGTCCTTACGCGATGCAGTTCAAGAGCTTCATTTAAATATTAAATACTGGCCCCTTTTTGCCAGTGAGCGATCGCATCTTGCGAGCGGGTCTGAATGAGCTCCTAAGTGTATTACTAAAACATCATTCAGTATACTATGATTATATAGGACATTACCAGGCAGCAGCGATGCTAACAGCGTAAAACTCTGAGAGGTCTATTTACTAAGCCTTGGATGGAGATAAAGTGGATGGAGATAAATCCCCTGATTCAGAGGCGTTTGCTATCTGCGAGCGCTCGCTCTGAATCAGGGCGGGCCATTTTTTCTTTACCCCGGCCTTAAGGCCGCTCGCTAAGCTGTGGGTGACCACCCACAGCTTTAGCGGGTGGCCTGGCGATGGTCGCGATTATCGCGACCATCGGGCTTGCGACGAGACCCTTGTGGTAGGGTCTCGTCCACCGCAAACCCCAGTGAACTTCCTGCTCTAATAGAGCAGGAAGTTCACTACTGACATCACGTGTGATGTCAGTAGGGTCGCCCACAAATGGCAGGCGTTCCTAAGGGAACGCCTCCATTTGTGCAGCCACCCCCCCTGACCCGCCTACAAAACGGGGTGAGCTGTTGATCAACATGGACAGCCTCCCCGTCTTGTAGCGAGCCCCGGAGTGAGTGATTTCTCACTTGCTCCGGGGCTTGCGCACGCCTTCCGTGTGCACTGCCCGACATCGACCCGCTTGCGAGAGCTATGCGCTCGCGAGCGGGTCTGAATCAGGCCCAAAGTACCAGCCAACCAGCTCCTAACTGTCATTTTTCACACACAGCCTGTGACATGGCGTCGGGATCCCGGCACCAGAATCCCGACCACCTGCATCCCAAAGGTAAGTATTAGGGGTTAGGGGGAGTGTTAGGTTTAGGCACCAGGCAGAGGGAAGTTAGGGTTAGGCACCAAGATGGGAGGTTAGCACTAGGCACTAAGCAGGGAGGGTTAGGGTTAGGTACTAAGCAGGGAGGGTTAAGGTTAGGCATCGGCAAGGGAGAGGTTAGGGTTAGGCACCAAGATGGGAGGTTAGCGCTAGGCACTAAGCAGGGAGGGTTAGGGTTAGGTACTAAGCAGGGAGGGTTAAGGTTAGGTACCGGCAAGGGAGAGGTTAGGGTTAGGCACTAAGGGAGGAGATTAGAGTTAGGCACCGGGGAGGGAGGGTTAGGGGTAGGGGTGTGGGTTAGTCTTACCTTAGTTACCGAAGGGTGTCGGGATACTGACTGTCGGGATGCCGTTGATGGTATTCTGACCAGCGGCATCCCGACCGCCAGGATCTCGTACCCAACTCAGAGGAATATAGGTGGTGTTATTTTTTTCCTTTAGCCACCCTGGGTAGCGCCTTGGAGATCATCGCTTTTTTACACATTACTGGTACTGACATGTAATTAGTTTGTGCTTATTACTGACTAATAACATAACTCTCTCCTTACATGTTACAGATGCTGCTGATAATGAAAATATCATACCGGACATTGTATTTTATGCTAGAAATATCTGTTTGGTCCCTGTGTTTGCTGTGACTCTGCTAATCATATGCAGATTTTTTAAATAGAGCAAGATTATTTTCATTATTCTATAACTATATATTTTTTCATTGAAAATTGTTTAAAGTGCAAATAAAACTAAAAAAAAATATGTGAACAAAGTTTAAAGTACATAGAAACATGATAAAACAAATTTACATTATCTGGTAGTATTTGTGGACTCAAGTTTTGCATTATTATTACTTATTATAAAGTATATTTGTGACAATTAAAGGGCCTTTTCTAAATAAACGCACTTTTCAACTGTCCAACTGGTTCTAAGTGAGTTGGTCCGGGTGCATATAAAAGCCTGGGGGGCCAGTGTGCGGTGCCCTCGTTTGTGCAGGGGCCAGAGTCTTTGCTCTCGATATACGGCGTCAACTTTCTGAAGATATCAGTGGAAAAATGGAGCCGGCTGCAGAGAGACCCATTTACCAGTAGAAGTGTGGTTAAAAATCTCCCCGGCCATAGTTCCCGCAAAGGAAAAGGGGGCTGAGCCATAAGTCATTTGGGCGTGCCATGAGTTACTGCATAGGAATGCACCCCATGTATGCATTCCTAGTCATTCAGAGTGTCGGGAGGCGGAGTTGCTCGGCCAGATCTCCAGACAGCTAGACCAGTCCATTAGGCCAAACGCCAGAATTGCCAAATTTCTAGTCTGGCTATGCCCTGCACCCTTTATAGATACGCCCAGGGTTGGACATGCCCACAGGGATACAGGAGAAACCCCCGGTGGGCCTCACCCCCTCCTCTAGGGATCAGGTTCCAGACTGTGCACTTGAATTATACATTATGCATATGTTACATTATACTGCACAGAATTATGGTGTATTTTCTACAATAATAATCTATTATCATGCACGCACTAGCAGTATTTACTATATTTATATATATATTTATAAAGGGGTCCCGACCATGCACACTCTAATGGTTAGTCAAGCCTCTTTGGAGGCCTCTATAACTGCATTTTCCCAGTCAGTGGCGTAAGTTTGGTGCCCCCTCCCGTCACAGCTGCTGACACTGTAATGTAGCAATATGCATGCAGACAGGCTATAGATAGATGAAGGCAGCACCTGATGGTCTGACATGGAGCTCTCCACTAGTGTATGGTGGCTTCTCAGGTGACGGGAAGGGGTGCCATGTATTGGGCGGGTGTGACGGTACACTCCGGGTACATAGTTACAGCCCTAAGTGGGGTGAATATGTTGTGGACAAGGTGCCCCTTCAGAACCAGACCTCGGCAGCAGGTGCCTCCATTGTCTCCCATAGTTCTGCCCCTGTTCCCGGTAGGCCCTTCATGCCTCAGTCCGACACTGGATACGCCTATGAGTTGGACTTTATAAGTAATGCTTATCCTAAATGTAGGTGAGACCCATTTGTATGAGCCAAACAGACTTGAAAATAAAAGGAAATATGGGGAAGTGCTATGAATAGCTCAGAGGTAAAAGGTACAAGAAGCACAAACAGAGATAGAAGAAAAGAACTAATAAATGTGTTAAATACTTGCCAACATACTGGGTCAGCACAGCAGGGGGAAGTGAGGGGACCCCCCCGCTATACAATGGCGATATTAACATTGTTATTCAGCGGGGAAGGGGCTATGATGACGCAATTCAGCATAGGTTGCGCCGTCAGCCACCCTAGACTGCCCACTTGTGCTTCATAAGTGTCCTGCTATGGGGGGCAGGTGTGGGTGTGGGTGGCTGCATGGGTGGCTCTAGGAGACTTGCCTATTCTTATGGGTGGCAGGTAGCACCACAAGATTTTCGGGAGCCTCCCGGCCGTTCCGGGGGAGTAGGTAAGTATGACGTGTTATATATGAAGTAATAAATTGATTTTGATTTTTCAATGTCTAGTCATAATCAATGATTTCTACTCATATCTTCTTTGCGCACAGAGGACATAGCGATGGTGATTGACTAATTTTTGGTCAGTCAGTTCAGGTGAATCAATAAATGTTTCTTGTGCTTACAAATCAATGTTTTGTCACCAATATTTTAGTGTAAGCAATATTTTGTTTCCATTGATGGGAAAATTGGAACAGTAAATTTTTCCCATTGCATTCCCTTCCCTAGATTGAGCAGTTAAGAGTCCTTTCATCTTGTGCTCCTGTTATTTTCCAATGTACCACTTTCCCTCGGGTTCTTTATGTCCACTCTCTGTACCTGATCGTGCTTGGTCTCATATAACCCATGGACTTAGTCACGGAGCTACCATCTTGCCATGGCCTTAATACAATCTGGGTAGTGGTGGACAGGTTCTCCAAGGTTGCTCACTTTGTTCCATTGAAAGGTCTACCTTCAGCTCCAAAATTGGCTGATGTGTTTATAAAAGAAAGCTGCATGGGTTTCCCAAGGATATTGTTTCAGACCATGGGGTGCAATTTCAAAGTTCTGGAGGTCGTTATGTAAGTGCTTTGTTATCAACTGAAGTTTATCATCTGCTTATCACCCTCAGGGTAGTAGACGGAGCATTTAAACCAAGATGTATGTCTCTGCCAATCAAGAAGACGGGATTGCACTGTTGCCATGAGCCAAATTGCTCACAATAATTTGTATCATGAGGCGTCGGGGTACTCTCCTTTCTTCATTCAATATGGACTGTAACCTGTGATACCAGCCCTAAAGTGGTGGCCGACAGGTAGAGGAGGAAGGGTCCTGTACTGAACTCTTGTGACAAAGGCCCTGATTCAGAGGCGCTCGCTATTTGCGACGGGACCCTTGTGGTAGGGTCTCGTCCACGCAAACCCCAGTGAACGTCCTGCTCTAATAGAGCAGGAAGTTCACTACTGACATCACTGGTGATGTCAGTAGGGCCGACCCACGAATGGCAGGCGTTCCTTCAGGAACGCCTCCGTTTGTCCAGCCACCCCCCCTGCACGCCTTCAAAACGGGGCGAGCTGTCAATCACAATCGACAGCCGCCCCGTCTTGTAGTGAGTCCCGCAGCGAGTGAAAATTCACTCGCTACGGGGCTCGCGCATGTGCAGTGCACATGCTGCGCGTACGATCTGCCCGGCCATCGACCCGCTTGTGAGCGCTATGCGTTTGCGAGCGTGTCTGAATCAGGCCCAAAGTTTGGTTGCCCACTAAGCACTTGCAATTAAAAGTTCCCACAATGAAGTTTGCTCCCAGATTCATTGATCCTTCCAGATCCTCCAGGTAAATAATCCGGTGGCAGTTTGCCTGAAACCTCCTCGTACTCTTAGGATTCCCAACGTATTTCATATTTCTCTCTTCAAACCCTTGGTGCTCAATAGATATTCTATACATTGCAACCCTACCTCTACGATTCCAGTGGACAATCAAGAGGAGTATGAAGTAAATCAGATTATAGATTCCAGAATGTCCCGAGGTACAGTTCAATTCTTGGTGGATTGGAAAGGATATGGTCCAGAGGAACGTTGTTGGGTCAAGGCCACTGATATTCATGCATCTCAACTCCTCCAAAAGTTTAATCAAAAGTTCCCTGGCAGGCCATTTGTGGGGTGTAATGTCACAGCGTAGCCGAACCTGGCAGTCACTTACCGGGTCCGGCTACTGCATGCAGACTGTCGCGGCTCCCATAGGGCACACACCCCACTCTCTTTTACATTTGAAGGGCCAGACACTGCGATTGGGGGAAATTGATTGGTGCCAGAATTGAACCTTGACCTATATAAGGAATTTCCTGGGAGCACTCCCATACCTTGCTCCAGCATAACTTGACCTTGTACTATTGTCTACCTGTCCTCGACCTCGGCCTATCCTAGTGACCCATTTTTGTCTGATCCCTTGTTACTGCATTTGGTGATTCCTGGTTTGATATCGGGTTACGCATGACCAGATTCTGCCTTCTCCCTGGTACTTTGCTATCCGGTTGGTTCTGACCCGGCTATGCCTCAGTACATACTTACAGCAGCTCTCCAGAGCATGCTAGCACCTGTAAGAGGGAACCTGGGCAGAGGGCCGCAACCAGCGTGTCGGGTGTAGCCAAGTCCATGCCTCCTTGCGTGGTTCCCTGGTTAGTACCACCGGCACGTTAGACTCCGCGTCTCTGTTTTGGGTCTTCACCAACATCCAGTACCCATCCGTGAGCTGTTACAAGAATATTTCTACCCTTGTATCACTTGTTTAGCATCCTTTTGATTGGGAGCAATGATCCATTCACTATTTTCAAATTCAGAGGTATCCTTCCTCTCTTGAGTAATAGCTACATAAGCATAGCACACACCCAGTTGTGTCAGCTCTGTTCTACCTCATTGACAACCCATTCAGGTACAGCATAGTATGCAAATGATCCTTTATGACCTCATTGCTGATTGGCCACCAGGGCACTCCAGATTTTCTTTTTATCCTTCTCTGTTTCTTGATTTGCAGGATGGTTAATCTAATTTACGATAAGTCATCATTTGGGCCTTCTCCATAGTTTGGATAAGAGTGGTGGGCTCTGCAGTGCATCTGTAATCACCGGCAGTTTTAACAGACACCCTTATCTTCCAAAGATTCCGCTAGCCGCATCAGGGTTTGCCAGTTGAAGGATGTATTAGGTCCCAGGAGTGGAGCAACCTCTGTTAATATCTTCCTTTTATTCCCTGGCACCTCTGCTACTGGTGCTTGATTTACCATACTTGGTGGCCCAGCCTTTGGCTTCTCCATCGGCGCATTTTTCCTTATTGCTCTATTATTTCCTCAATAACTATAGTCACACTTCAGCCCAGGTATTCGGCTGTCACTTATCGGACGTGGCGGGCAGGGCTCTCCCCCCCTTGTCACTGCCACTTAATATGTTGCCGCCTGCTCTGCCTTTTAGAGTTGTGCATGAAGCACTAACGATTTCATGTAAGCTACAGCAAGCTGACTACAAATATCACCTACGTACTTTGTGCCTGATTCAGACACGCTTGCAAGCGGGTCAATGGTGGGGCATTTCACACGCGCGAGCCCGGAGTGAGTGAGAAAATGGCTCGCTACCAACAGGGCGGCTGTCGATGTTGATCGACAGCTTGCCCCGTTTTGTAGGCGGGGAGGGGGTGGCTGGACAAACTGAGGCGTTCCTGAAGTAACGCCTGCCATTTGTGGGCGGCCCTACTGACATCACTCATGATGTCAGTAGTGAGCTTCCTGCTCTATTAAACCAGGAAGCTCACTGGGGCTTGCGGGAACGAGACCCTACCGCAAAGGGTCTTGTTGCAAGCCCGATGGTCGCGACCATCGTGACCATCACCTGGCCGCTTGCAAAAGCTGTGGGTGGTCACCCATAGCTTAGCAAGCGGCCAGGAGGCCGGTTCAAAAAAAAAAAAGCGTCCGCCCTGATTCAGAGCGAGCGCTCGCTTTCTGTGAGCGCCTCTGAATCAGGCCCTGTATCTGATTCAAATAAGGCATTGCCTATATTTGCTCGACTCTGAGCATGTTTAGTGCCAGAGTATTAGGTCTCCTAGTTCCAGTGTTTCCTGCTTCCCAGTATATTGTGCCTTCCTGTGTTACAAACCCCGGATTTCTTTCAAGACTCCTGATTTGTTCCCTTGTGTGACCTCATTTTTTTTTCACTCCTCCTGACTTCCAACTTGAGATTTCCCAGCATGTCTCAGTGTACCAGACATTGGGGAAGATTTATCAAAGTTTGGATAGGGATAAAGTGCTAACCAATCAGTACGTAACTGTCACTTTACAGGCTGATTGGTTGGCACTTCATCTCTCTCCAAACTTTGATAAATCCCTCCCCATATTGTCCTGCGTGACTTTCCTTCCACCTGCTGATTAGGTACCATGCTTTCCACAGTTAACAACCATTCACATCATTATTAACTTGCTCTATGTATCAAAACTGATTTAATGATCCCCAAGCATGTTCCTCTCACCACCATAAGACAGCTGCAGGCATGTATAGGAAAGGGTCCTAGACTGCACACCCTGAATATTTAATAGGAGGTGCTACCTTTTGAGACTATTTATTTATTTTATTTATTACCAGTTATTTATATAGCGCACATATTCCGCAGCGCTTTACAGAGAATGTTTGGCCATTCACATCAGTCCCTGCCCCAGTGGAGCTTACAATCTATGGGCCTGATTCAGACCCACTCGCGAGCGGCTGTCCGCTCGCAAGTGGGTCGATGTTATGCACTGAGCATGTGCACGACGGAGGGAGCTCCGTCGTGCGCATGCGCCAGACGCGACGAGCGAAGGAAAGTCCTTCGCTCGTTGTGTCCGATCAAAGGGGGCGTGCTGTCAATGTTGATTGACAGCACGCCCCCTTTGGTGGGCGTGCCGGGGGCGTGCCTCCCTGACGGGGGCGTTCCCACGGGAACGCCTCCCGTCAGAAGCCGGCCCACTGACATCACTAGTGATGTCAGTGGGAGTGATTTTGGCTCTGATAGAGCCAAAATAACTCAGGAGCTTGCGGTTGAAAACCTCAACCGCAGGCTCCGGCTCGCAATTTTGATGGTCGCGATGGTCTCGACCATCGCGGCCATCACAAAGCACGCTCGTATAGCCTGTGGGTGGTGACCCAGAGCTATACGAGCGTCCAGGAGGACGCTCCATGAAAATGGAGCCCGGCCCTCATTCAGAGCGTGCGCTCTGCTCAGAGCGTACGGCTCTGAATGAGGGCCTATGTTCCCTATCACATGTACACACACATACACACTAGGGTTAATTTTTTTTTGTTGGGAGCCAATTTACCAGTATATTTTTGGAGTGTGGGAGGAAACCGGAGTACCTGGAGGAAACCCACACAAGTACAGGGAGAATATACAAACTCCACACAGTTAGGGCCGTGGTGGGAATTGAACCCACAACCTCTGTGCTGCCCATAACTATAAATGCAGGCACAGAAAAAGACAAATCACAGATGCTCAACATGGAGTTGAGCACCTGTGATTTGTTTTTTTCTGTGCCTAAAATCTGTGGCAATAAGTAAATAAATGGTATTATCCTGGTGTGCAAAACCAGCTGCCTATGTTTAGCAAAAGAACAGGAGCCACAAACCTGCTCCTACAATATACATGTAACAAATAAATCCATTGTAAGCCATGGCAAAAGGCAATAAAATACAAAAAAAAATTAAAAATCAACCAGACTTCCCTTCAATCTTTAGGAGAAGTTTTCTATCTTCAACCAGAGAGAAAAGGAAACAGATGAAGGGCGCCAAAATGATATTGATATTAATAAATGTAAGTCCCGTAGGACTGCTGCTTCTGGAGAGGTGCTGAACCCCACAGAATAACCCTAATAAAGGCAAAGAAAAGAGAAGGAAGAGCAGTACAACTGACAGGATATATATATATATATATATATATATATATAAATAAGCTATTTAACAATAAATAAATAATAAACTGTAGGAGTCAAGTTCAGAAATAAATAATCCACAGTAATTTGATAAATGAGTATAGAAATAAATAAGTGAAGTCAGAAATTGAGCCAAAAATAAGCAGCTGTATATGCCAAGGATCAGATCCTTACAAAGGAAAATAAGTCATTTATAGTTGCAATCACAATAAAGATCTGATAAAAAACAGTAAACAACGGTGGATACAATGTATCATGGAGTCTCATGAATGAGACTTTGGAGAGTGTATCCACTTGTTGCTATATTCGGATGTAATCCAAGGCACTGAGGACCTCATTCAGAGTCGGCCGAAGCGGCCTCACGGCCGTACGGAAAAAGGGGCCGGATATTCAAATGATTCCCTCGCAAGTTGCGTCCCTAAGTTCGGATCGGTAGTTGGCCGACCAAGGGGAGGAAGCGGTCGGAAGACAAAAAAATACGCCCCCTTCTCGTACGCATTGCACGTCATCTCCGGGCATATAAGGATTAATCGAGACCATCGGCAACCATCGGAACTGGTCGTAGAGCTTAAGGTTGACCATACCCTCTCTTAAGCTCTATGATCATGTCAGTGTAAAAACCTCCCATGTCACATGTGTCATGACGCTACTTTGTTAATTATGCACTCCCATAATCCGTATGCACTCCCATAAAACGCCGTTCGCATAATGAGGCACGCCTGCGTTCGGATCTCCACTCCCCCGTTTTCAAGCACCTTCCACTGTTACCACCCACAAACGCCTCCGTCTGTCACTCAAACTACCGACCTGGCTGTGTTCAAGGAGAGAGAAATTTCTAATCATAGCGGCTAGTTTGCGCACGTGCATTGCGAACTTTACGCATGCGCAGTATAGTGAACATCGGTGGCGTACGACCGTGCGGCCGCTTCGTCCGACTCTGAATGAGGTCCTGAATGTGGTAGATAAATTTGTATATATATCCGTTTTGCACTGATACACCAGTAATTATGAACTCCCAAACCATTAATGAGCAGACAGATTTCCTCTCAATAAAGTCATAATGGTAATGTTAATGAGGGACAAGGACTCACTTGGTCATTCATGAGACCCCATGATACATTGTATCCATCGTTTACTGTTTTTTTTTAAATCAGATCTTTATTGTGATTGCAACTATTACTATAAATGACTTCTTTACCTTTGTAAGGATCTGATCCTTGGCATATACAGCTGCTTATTTTTGGCTCAATTTCTGACCACTTATGTACTGCTCTTCCTTCTCTTTTCTTTTGCTATCTTTAGTCTGGGGCAGTCTGGAAAAGTGTGAAGATGACTCTACCCAGGAGGAAGGGGTGGACCTGTTACGGAGTGAAACTGGGCCCCTTGTACATCTTTTCTGCTACAATCCCTCCATACTCTGGTAGGAGTCACCCCACAACTGAGCTAAAGAATTTGGGTGTTTTCTGCTTTAGGTCAAGTGTGCAAAAAAAAGTTTTTACACTATGGACCTTTTAATGTGGAATCTATCTCCTGAACATGGTGTGAGAGAAGGTGAATCCAAAGCTCTTATTGATCAAGAACAAGGAGAGGAAGGAGGTTCATAACAGGACTGTCCATTATCTCTCATTGGTGAGTGTATAGCAAAGGGAGCATCCCCTTCATCTTTTATACTAGGTAGTGGACTACACACTTGTTTCATTATATATCGCCATATTATATAATGGAAATTGAAGACTCTATTACACTAATATGCATTGTGTTCATTTTACATGCATGTACATCCACTAAGGCTGAAGACAGAAATATTCTCCTATAGATAGCCGGGAAGTCTGGGTGGTGCATAAAACCTGCAGCAGCCTCTGCTGTACCACATCCCTTAGCCACAACCATTTTCAGTTCATGTGCTCGCACTCAGTGAGGGGAAGTGCTACTGTACAGTCACTCAAAGAGTTAGAGGAGATGAGAACTGAGTATATAAATCAGGGAATTGGTATAATAGGCGTCAGCATGGGGAAAAAGAAAAGTGTTCACTGCAACTGTCTATAAGTGGGCCCCCATTTATTAATGAGCGCAATTGCAATGCGATCTGGGCATGACATTACCACCCTATAATCGCATTACAATATGCGATCATAGCACCCGGATGTATTATCCGGCACATGCAGGGAGAGGGGCTCCGAAAGGATGTGCCCAGAGAGCTGCTGGGACTGCTGCCCAATCCCACTGACTGCACATGCACAGCCGCCATTGCTGCGAACTCCCCACCATCTAATTATGCGCAGTGTTGCCCATAGGCTACAGTGGTTAACCACTTGCCTGGCACGGTCGTATCAGATACGACCACACCAGGCTGGGCTTTCCCTGACATGTTTGTATCTGATACGACCAGTCAGAAAAGCCCTGTTAGCTTCCAGCAGCCGCCCTTCTCAGAGAGACCTGTTGGTCCCTCTACACCTGCGGCTCCCCCTCCTTTGTGTCCCGATCACTGCTGGTCACAGTGATCGGGCACCGGCGGCACACCCCACCCGGTGGACTTCCATAGAAGCAGCAGCCATGGCTCATGTAGCCGCGGCTGCTGCTGTGACCCGATCACTGTGGCCAGCAGAGATCAGGCAGCCGGCCCCACCCCCTTCAGTAAGAAGCAGTAATGGTGGCTCTGGTAGCTGCCGCTGCTGCTGCTATGTATCCGGGCCACCAGCAGGACACCCTCCCGCTGCGGCTCCAGAACAACAGTGATCAGTGTGGAGAAGCAGCAGCAACTCATCGGGTTTGCGTACAACAATGAATCAGGGGCCTGATTCAGACGCACTCACTAGGCTGCGTTCGCTCGTAGCTGCCATTGTTTCGCAATGTACGCATGTGTATGCATCGCAGTGCACATGTGCGAACTAGTCCAGGTGATCGGGAAGCATTCACTCGCTGTGCATAGACAGCCCAGCAGAATGAGTGACAAGACAAGCCGGTTGTGGGTGGTGACAGGGATTAGTCGATGAAAATGGGGGAGTGGTGGTGCGAACGCAGGCGTGTCTGAGCATCCTAACGCCGTTTCAGAGGCGTGCATAATTAAGATGGAGCGTCATAGTACACGTCACATGGCTGGTTTTTACACTGAAGTACTCGCAGTGCTTGCAGTAGGGTATGGTCAACCACAAGCGCTGCGTTTGCTTCCGATGGTACTCGATGTTACCGATGGTCGCTTACACTTCGTGGAGATGATGTGCATAAGTGGGCATCTTAAGACAGGCTGGTGGGCATCTTAATACACACAGCGATTGCACGCCAAGACATAGTGGGCATGCTATTGCCTTGGCATGCGATCGCCGGATTTGCATTCTTTGGCAGTGTGCATACGCATCTAGCTAGCGGGTCTGAATCGAGCCCCAGGTAACTTAGGACTTCCTATGTCAGAATGTCCTCAGACCAATCTGTCTCCAAATGGCAAAGCCTTATCAACGAAATATATTAAAATACTTTTCACAATTGCGCACAGCACCAACATTAACTTTCCTTCTCTGCTGCAGAACTGGTCATTAACCATTACATTTAAATAAAACATTATTAAACTTGCATACTGTATACACTGTACTTAAACTAGAGATGAGTGGTTCGGGTTTACCCTGTTAAGTTCGAATCTCAAAAACTGCATCTTATTGGTTAGCCGGCTCTCATGTGTTTTGGATAGCCAATAAGATACATCTAAACCTGAGCTAATTTGGCAAAAAGACCTGAACTGCTCATTTCTAACTTAAAAACACTTTGTATATTCTCAGCTATACATTCCCAGGTTAGATAGAAATTGGAAAGGAACTGTGGAAGCTGCACCGCACTCCTTAGCTAAGTTAATATACATTTATTTAAGGAGAGTTGCAGGGTAACCCTAAACCCAAAAATGTGGGGTCTGCTAATGAGCCCTTTGCATTAGGCCCACTAATTATTTAAAATGCTCTGAACACACAAGTATCATCCTTACACAGTGAAGCCTAACAACATGTGGTTTCACTTTAGGATGATGGTTTTAAGTAGAGATGAGCAGGTTCGGATTTACTCGGTTTTACTCAGATGTACTCGGATCTCAAAATGGCATTTTATTGGCTATCGGCTATCACGTGTTTTGGATAGCCAATAAAATAAATCCGAACTAATCCGAACTTGCGGTAAAATGGCGATAAGAAGCGAGTAAATCTGAACCCGCACATCTCTAGTTTTAAGCCACTTCAGATACAGATATCTGTATATTCCAAATTTGCCAAAAAAATTCACCTGTAATGTCAACATTTAATTTTAAAATAGAATTAACTTGTTCACTAATATTTTTTTTCCTACTATAAAATAGACTTACCTTAGGCTGAGTGATCAAAAGTGGTCAAATCTAGCAGATATACTCACAGAAACACACGCTAACACAGCTGATAACTGACTGCTCGCTGCCAAGCATTGACCTCTCTACCCAAGCTGAGTGACATCACAGAGGCTCTTTGTGACATCAGTCACATGGTCAGCCCAGTCAGTGCTGGAAAATCTCAACTTGGCTGCATTGTGAACAGGCAAACATTATATGTAACTGCCCATAGCATTTTAAGGACACTAGTGATGATTTAAATATCTCATATATGTATATATTTCTATAGATTATTTTACACAGTTCTTACAAGAGACAATGCAGAGTATTACTGTATTATATATTACAGTAAGTGCAATACACAAACTCTACAGTAATTATACAATGTATGCAATACAATACATAAGAAATAAATAAGTATACGAGGTATGTCTATAAAATAACGAGACTGTGATTCCACCTAGCAAACAAAGCAGTCAGAACCGGTTCTAACTGCATACGTAGTAACCTTGAACTTGCATGACAAGCAGCAACTCGCTATGACGTTCAGTTGATGGTGAGTCGTCATTTAATTTGGTCGTGTTTTCTGTAGAGTGCCGAAAAAATGCTAAGTTTAAAAGTTGAACAACGTGTCAATTTGAAATTTTTAGTAAAATTTTTTCGATATCAAGGGTGTAATTTTGCAAGAATGGGTTCCAGAAGGCACAACAGGTAACCAGCATTATTATAAGGATGTTTTGAAAAAGCTGAGAGAAAGAGTCAGAAAGAAACGGCCGCAACTGTGGAAAAATGGTTTCGTTCTTCACCAGGACAATGCGCCTGCTCACCAGGACAATGCGCCTGCTCACCAGGACAATGCGCCTGCTCACCAGGACAATGCGCCTCCTCACAAAGCACTTTCTGGGCAGCAGTTTATGACCGACAATCACATTACTACACTTATACATCCTCCATATTCACCCGATTTAGCACCTTGCGAATTTTATCTTTTCCCAAAAGTTAAATCAGTGCTTAAAGGGACACATTTTGAATCAGTTGATGCTGTAAAGAAGAATATGGCAGATATGTTGAAACAACTAACAGAAATCGATTTGCTCCATGCCTTCCACCAGTGGAAAACAAGACTACAGCGATGTATTAATGCAAATGGGGACAAACATTAAATTTGTAATACCAATAAATAAAGATGAGTTATTTAATGAGTCTCGTTATTTAATAGACACCTCGTAAAAAGTAGAATCAGACAATAAGCGATGAGGTCCCTGTTCTAAAGAGCTTACATTCTAATTATTAGCTGGGATGCACACAGATACAGAAGTTAGAGGAATTTTTGTATGTGACCATAGTAGTTTTATGTCTGATCCTGACTAGTTGAAGGCTAGTTTTTAGGTTAGACTTAGAAGTCAGGAGACGTATTCCAAGGTAGAAAATATTGCATAGATAAGGGGCATAGATGTAGAAGACTGTAAGGTGAGAGACATTAGCGGTAACATTTAGATTAGGGAAATAGCGAAAAATGAAAACAGATATATAGGGAGGAGGAGTAGTGGATCTAGGTTGTAGGTAGGATAGGCAGCCTGGGATCAAAAGTGGAAATGATGGGACATGGAATGAAATTGCTGCAGAATTTGCAGTAGAGAAGATGTGAGGCAGACAGGCCTGTTTGTATGTAATACTTATTGAAACCGTAGAGATTATTATTGTTGGTGATGGACTGGCAGTTGGCCCCCATCTAGACCTTGAGTTATTGGTGATAGGCTGGCAGTTGGACCATACCGAGACCTTCAGTTATTGGTGATAGGCTGGCAACTTGCTCCCATCTAGACCTTGAGTTATTGGTGATAGGCTGGCAGTTTGCTCTCATCTAGACCTTGAGATATTGGTGATAACCTGGCAGTTGGACCCCACCTAGACCTTGAGTTATTGGTGATAGGCTGGCAGTTTGCTCCCATCTAGACCTTGAGTTATTGATGAGAGGTTGGCAGCTTGCTCTCATCTAGACCTTGACTTATTGGTGATAGGTTGGCAGTAGGCTCCCATCTAGGCCAGTTTGGTTTGAGTTTGCAGATGGTCTCAATGAATTCTCAACATTTTTAATTTGCCACCAATTGGCATATTCAATATGGGAGCGAAAAGTCTGTGCTGGACTTTTCGCTCCACATCGGAGGTTTGAGGGGGGATAAAGTATCGGGCCCGTGCTCGCTTATCCCTAATCACTATAGGTACCCCCGATTTGGCCTTCTGCATATTGTCAGGATTTTTAAATAGCCGCAGCAGGTGTTTTTTCCTGACTTTGAAGAAATGATGAAGAATAGCACTTAGGTTTTTTTAGGGACAAAAATTAACTATGCCCATCAAATTTGGGGTACATGAAAATGAGTGCAAGCATATTTTTAAGTCCCTAAAGTGCATTTTGAAAATTCTTCAAAAATGCACATGCTGCTACCACCCGCATTCTTTTAAACACCTGCCGCATACTTGGGAACTCCCCTGAATTAATTTAGTTATTTACAAAATTGTTTCCCTTATTTTTTTTTTTAACCCCAAAATTTAAATAATTTTTTTGGGGTGTCCCTATTTTTTTTTTTACTTTTTTTGACACAGTTAATTTTTAGGGGCTATTCCCAGGGGTACAGGTTATTTTTTTTAAGCCTGCACCCCTAAACCCCAATTCTGCACTTTTTTTTGCCATGTAAAACATGGTGAAAACTTATCCCCGTTATTTTTCAAAGACTTTTCCCACCGGCGACAAGTCTTTGAAATTGAATATGGGGATAATTAAAACAGGCGAAAATGACATCATCGGTGATAAATTATCGCTAATTAAATTATTGCAGATTCCGACATTTCGCTTCAAATTGAATAATGCCCCATACCTTATTTGAATTTGCAAAAATAAAGCTGACCCTTTTCTCTTGCCATTTAAGTCTCCTTTGTCTTAATTTTAGATAAGTTGGGGTTCTGATAAATGCTGGGATGGGCAGGCTGACTTCAGCTGTTACGGTGTTTAACGATAAAATGCCACACAAAAGACCAAAAGTAGCTGAGGACAATGTGAATTGTTTGCTGAGTCTGGTTCTTCCATCAAAAGAACAACTTCTGCAGAAGAAAAGTAACTGGTGAGACATTGAACCTCCTGTTTAATGGGCAACAGAAGTGGCAAACGTAGGATTTCTAGAGGCGGGTTTCTAAATGCTTGATTTTAGAGTGAGTGTGGCCAGTCGATGAGGAGGGCATAATTAGCAGTTATCCAGGTTTAATATGCGTCATACAAAGTGTATTGTGTGTCATAATTCCAGCATATACAGGACCAGCGATCACAGTAAGCCATTAGGTGCGGCAGTAGGTCCATCCTGCCTGAGCTGAATGTTTTTTATTTTAAATGTGGGCACCATTCCAAGAACATGCATATTACTATTTCTATTGTGTTAATGGTGTGGGCTGGGGAGGGGGGTTTCCAGGCAGACGGAAACCCCCCCTGCGTTTGCCTATGAACATGGAACCAAACAGCAAATACCAGCTAGAATGTCGCTGTTCCGTGGTTTTCACATACAATTTACATTAAAAGCACATATTTACCTGAGAATATTTTTGTCCCAGTTGTTAGAATATTTTTCTTTGTAAAACAAATCACAGGGAGTTTTCTCGTCTTTGGTTGTTACATTATTCATGCTGCCTCTGTCAGATTTCTCTTTCTCTCTAACAATG
This sequence comes from Taudactylus pleione, assembly GCA_031769625.1. NCBI lineage: Eukaryota > Metazoa > Chordata > Amphibia > Anura > Myobatrachidae > Taudactylus > Taudactylus pleione. Next base: position 817,853 of record JAUIMM010000160.1, read on the forward strand.
TCATTTGTCAAAGGTACACTTTAATGATAGGATGTTTTTAGCATTTTGTATTTTGAAGTATAGCCTATTGTTCTGTAATTAATATTACAAGACAAACAAGTCCTCTTTAGAAAGTTTGATAAACGTTCCCTGAACAGCCTTTTATGGTACAAAGCTCAAAATCTACTTGGTGATTTCTTTTTTGTTCAGCTCTGTAAGCCTGGCCCAGGTAGCTAGGCGTTAATTAGCTAAATCAGATAATTAATGCTAATGCAGCTATACGTTACCAGCCATTGTGCAATGGGTAAATTGTAAATACTCAAATCCACCTTCCTGTAAATGCAATGTGCCTAAATTGTAATAATAAATTTAGCTCACACCACACAAATATTCCAAGGACTTTCAGAACTTTCTTCAACAAATTCCATATGTTTAGAAAGGGTTTCCCTGAGTAGTTAGACATTTGGAAAGAAACATTAGAAGCGTAAAGGAAAATATGTGTTTTTTTTTACTATACTGCTCTCCTGAGCAAAAATAATAACATTGCTTTTGGGACAGTTACAGGGTATCCCAAAGATGCAAAAACATTTTCATTGTAATGTCAGCATTACTTTGTAAAATGTGAGTAACTTGTTCTTGTACAATTTTTATGTAATATAAAATAAACTTACCTTACACCAGGTGATCCCTTGTGGTCAAATCCAGAAGATATAGTCACAGAAATAAACATTGAATACTCACACACTCACTCACTCACTCACTCACTCACTCACTCACTCACTCACTCACTCACAGACAGCTGCTCTCTGCCAAGCACTGACCTCTATACCCAAGCTGAGTGACATCACAGATTTTTTTGTGACATCAGTCACATGGTCAGCCTAGTCCAGGCCTGGCCAATCTGTGGCTCTCCAACTGTTGTGAAACTACAGTTACATGATCAACCTGCTGGTAAATCTCAACCTGCCTGCACTGCAAACTGGCAAACATACAGTATGTAACACTTATAACATGCTAACATTGAATTTAGTATGTTATATATGTATGTATATCTATACTAATATAATAAGAATGTTGTGCTAGTATGTTTGTTCTAAGTTAAGAGATAAGTGTGGCACTATGCATGCGGCCGGTAAGGGGTGGCGTGGGGACAGGGGCTCTGGGCCTGCGCTCACTTGAATACATAGCAGGATAGGCTACATAGCAGTCTGTGCACAGGGCACACAGTGACATTGGTGTGAGTGGTGGGTGAATAGGAGAGGTTACATAGCAGTCTGTGTACAGGGCACACAGTGACATTGGTGTGAGTGGTGGGTGAATAGGATAGGTTACATAGCAGTCTGTACACAGGGTACACAGTGACATTGGTATGAGTGGTGGGTGAATAGGACAGGCTACATAGCAGTCTGTGCACAGGGCACATAGTGACATTGGTGTGAGTGGTGGGTGAATAGGAGAGGTTACATAGCAGTCTGTGTACAGGGCACACAGTGACATAGGTGTGAGCGGTGGGTGAATAGGAGAGGTTACATAGCAGTCTGTGCACAGAGCACACAGTGACATTGGTGTAAGTGGTGGGTGAATAGGATAGGTTACATAGCAGTCTGTGCACAGGGCACACAGTGACATTGGTGTGAGTGATGGGTGAATAGGGTAGGTTACATAGCAGTCTGTGCACAGGGCACACAGTGACATTGGTGTGAGTGGTGGGTGAATAGAATAGGCTACATAGCAGTCTGTGCACAGAGCACACAGTGACATTGGTGTGAGTGGTGGGTGAATAGGATAGGCTACATAGCAGTCTGTGCACAGGGCACACAGTGACATTGGTATGAGTGGTGGGTGAATAGGAGAGGTTACATAGCAGTCTGTTCACAGGGCACACAGTGACATTGGTGTGAGTGGTGGGTGAATAGGAGAGGTTACATAGCAGTCTGTGCACAGAGCACACAGTGACATTGGTATGAGTGGTGGGTGAATAGGATAGGTTACATAGCAGTCTGTGAATAGGGCACACAGTGACATTGGTGTGAGTGGTGGGTGAATAGGATAGGTTATATAGCAGTCTGTGAATAGGGCACACAGTGACAATGGTGTGAGTGGTGGGTGAATAGGATAGGTTACATAGCAGTCTGTGCACAGGGCACACAGTGACATTGGTGTGAGTGATGGGTGAATAGGATAGGCTACATAGCAGTCTGTGCACAGGGCACACAGTGACATTGGTGTGAGTGGTGGGTGAATAGGATAGGTTACATAGCAGTCTGTGCACAGGGCACACAGTGACAATGGTGTGAGTGGTGGGTGAAGGAGATGCTGTCATCATCAGTCTCTATAGCGCTGCTGGTCATGTGGGCCGCCCCCACGACACGGCCCTATGCAAAGCAATATAACCAGAACATCTCAAATAAAAAAAATGTTGGCAGAAGTGATTTCATCGTGGGTGAAGCAGCGGGCAACAGCTATTATTTATATATAGAGAACAATTTGTACAGGGCAATTGACAAGAGACAACACAGAACATTATAGTATATTAGAGCAACTGCAATCCATAAATTAAACAGTAAGTATACAAATGTGCACAATACAATAAGTATATAGAATGGGATCAGGCTGTAGAGGATGAAGTTCCTGCTTTAATGCAAAGAGAGACAGAAGTTGTAGGAAAATGTGCTGTAGATTGTTGTATTTGACCATAAGCAGTGATCATGTACGCCTGATCCTATTTGACTGTTTTATTCATGAGGTTTGTTCCTAGTGTGCACTAAGAAGTGAAGCAAGAATGTGCTTTATGTATTACAATGAGAGAATTTTCCATAGGTGATGGTTAGAACGGTAGAAGGCTATAAGGTGAGACACAGCAGGAGAGGAGAAGGAGGTGATGCTGGCTTACTGGTCAATATACCGACACCGGAATCTGGAAGGCCTTCAGAATGCTGCCGCTGCCATCCTGAAGAGATGAGGATACCGACGTCGGCATCCCGACCGTCGGCATCCCGATGGTAAGTATGCGGGTTCGCTCGTGGATGGGGGGCTTAGGTTTACGGACCTCCCGGGTGGGCTAGGGTTAGGCACCGACCGGGGAGGGTTAGGCTGCGGGGAGGGGGGTTAGGGTTAGGAACCACCGGGAGGAGGTTAGGGTTAGGCACCACCTGGGGGTGTTTAGGATAAGGGTGTTGGAAGGGGGTGTTAAGTTTAGACACCACCAGGGTGAGGTTAGGTTTAGGCACCACCGGGGGGAGGTTAGGGTCAGGGGAGGAGAGGGGGAGCGTTAGGCTACTTACCGGCCCCTGTCGGGATCCTGAACATTGGGATGCCGGTGTCGGTCTTCTGACCGCCGGCATCCTGACCGCCGGGAAATTATATGTATTCCGACACAGCAGACAATACTGTAGACACCACAGGAGCTGATAAGCAAAATCGTGAGAACTTAACAAATGTGTATGGAGAGCACATGAGTAGAGGACCTGGGTGATGTGCAGCCACACACTTCATAGGGAGCCAGAAGAGGTATTTAAGAAGGACTGTTGAAACCAAATGTGGAAATGATTGGGCATGAAATGGTTCTTGCAAGCCTGCTAATAATAGGTAACTGTTATCCAAAACTGAGAGAATCATAGCGTGAACTAAAGTCTTGACTGTCTTTTTTGAGCTTGAGCCAACTGAGACTAGACTTACGCCAAAATGTAACAGAAATTCAAACTAAAAACATTGCCCGAGCTTTAGGTCTAATCTTAAACTGTCATTAACAGCATTAAAAAGGCTCTAAAATGTGGTACCCAAATCCTAAATGTACAAGAAAATGTCAAAATCATCCTTTGCACCAGCTGTATCACTGTGTACATATGGTTATGGGAACTCACTAAAAGGATCTTTGCTTGACTTTGGGAAAGTGATGTAGGCAGAATTTTATTAATTGTTCAGTAAAGTGTTATTTACATACTACAAGTAATATTGGGAGTTATAATTCTTCCTGTGTAATAAAACGGGTTGGGTATGAATTACCGGCTGTCGGGATGCCGGTGGTCAGAATACAGACAGCAGCATTTCAACAGCCAGAATCCCAACATCAATAAGAAATCAAGGTAAGGATTTTTCTAACCCCCTACCCTAACCCATGATCCCCGGTGCCTAACCCTAACCTCCCCCCATAATGCCTAAACCTAACCTCTCCCTCCCCGCACCCTAATCCTAACACTCCCTACCCGGTGCCTAACCCTAACCCTCCCCCTAGTGCCTAACCCTAATCCCACTAACTAAACCTAACCACCCCCTAACACCCCGATACTTACCTTCAGGATACCGGCAGTCGGGATACTAGTGCCGGGATCCCAACATGTTGGGATTTCGGCGGCCGGAATTCAGAACATCGGCATCCCGCACGCCGGGATGCCAACTACATCCCAATAAAACATTTACTTGCCTTACCAGTGCATTTTATAGAGCTTGTCCACTGTACAGTTTTTGTATTTCCCCCCTCCTTTTGCAGAATGGTGGACGCTCTGGGAAATGTGTATGGATGAAACAGTAAATATGACACATCATAATTCAAACTACTTCCAGAGGTGTCACTTACCTCTTTGACACCCGGTGCGGCAGGACTGAAATGTTTTGCATGCCATAGGCGCACACGCTCAAAAGGGGACGTGGCATCGGCGTGGCTATGCCTGCAAAGCCACGCCCTCTATGTGTGCCGCTCCGGAAGACGTTAATGCCTCCCATTCTCGGCACACAGTGGGCTTCCCCAGCACTCCTGCAGCTGCTGGGGCAGCCCACAATCTCTCCCCTTCCTCTCTCCATGTCACAGTGACACCATCCGATGGGGTGACACAAAAATAGCAGAGGATGGTGAAAATAGCAGAGGATGGTGTCACCAAGTGCGGCCCGCACCCCCTAGTGGTGCCAGTGCCTACTTTCACTTTAGAAACACACCTTACTGTATTAATTTAACCATTTTCTTCTAAAACATTACGGGGTCATTTAAGTCTTAAAACGGGTTGGGTACGGACTGCCGGCTCTTGTGATCCCAGTGGTCAGAATCCCGACACCGCATCCCTACAGGCTTGGGAGACCAACTCTTGTCGGTCATTATCCTAACCCTCCCCCTCTACCTAACTCTAACCCTAACCCTCCCTCCCTGGTGCCTAAACCTAACCTCCTCCTCCTCGCTCCCTAAACCTAACCTTGGACAGATGTGAGAAAGCAGCACTTGGCGTCTTTATGCTGGTTGCGCTTTGGAAAGCATTTAGCAAATTTCTGCCGCTGTGTTCCGTGTGAATTCGCAGCTGCGATGGCAATTGCGATCCATAGGCCCATTTGTTTGTACAAAACAAATGGTACTTAAGATTTTTATTTTTCGGTGGAAAGCCATTCACCTAATCTGACCTGTCCTCTGAAACCATCTGCAGTTTCAAACAGGCAGTGATGTTATCAATGTCCCTCCCACAGTGATGTTATCAATGTCCCTCCCACAGTGATGTTGTCAATGTCCCTCCCACAGTGATGTTGTCAATGCCCCTCCCACTGTGATGTTGTCAATGCTTCTCTCACATGAACTTCACATTCACAAACAATAATGAACAAGTAACATGAGTCCCTACAGCCCAGTGCTATTCCCCTTCCTCTCCAATACACCAAAACAGGGGCTTTAAACTGCCCGTGCACAATTATAATTGTGTCGGCAGTTTGAGCTACCTCCTTCATTGTGCCTGGTGGTATGACAAAAAATAAATGACATTCTGAGCTCCTTGACAATGTAAATATGACACTCCACTAGGGGGCAGTACTTCTATGCATCTCCAGGTTGTGTTTCTGACTGCCTATCACTTTCAGGATGTGTCACTTGAATAGGAAGTAGGTAAGTTGATGGTTAAGTGAGAGGTGTTTTTGAATAATTGGACGTATTCTGTAGATAAAAAATGTTAAAGTTGCTTTTACTAACATATTGATTTAATGTTCTCTTCCAGAATGTTCCAATAAAGGTATGTTACATTCAGTTCTCTTGTTTGATTTTGCTTGTCCGTCAATAGTAGCTTTTTCATAGAGTAAGTGGCGGATAGCACTCCAAAATACTGTATTTAAGACAACTGGAATTGTAAAACAAAGATATTGTAAAAAATACAGAAGTGAATATGGTAAAATACATAAATGGAACTTCAACTTGTGTTTCTTTCAGACATTTCTTTAAATCTTAGTTTTCATATACATGAAAGGAAGACAATAAATAAGTTACAGTATGTACTAAGGCAGGGGTGGCCAACCGGTCAGAGGCAAAGAGCCAAAAAATATCTGTAGTCATGTTAAAGAGCCGATATCATGCGCGCACCAAAGGTGCCCGCGCAAAAATGGGGCGTGACCTAGCTGTCACAAGGCCACGCCCCATTTTTGTGCGCATGCCTTTGGTATGACATTTGCAGAAGCATGACCTTGTCTCGCACCGCCGGTTTTAGTCACGCTGGGGGCGAGCCCAGAACATTAAAAACAAAAGCCAGATCCACATAAAATACACTGAAACAAACCAGAACCGCATAAAATACAATTAAACAAGCCAATTATACAGTTCTGCACTGTATAATTAAGTGCAACACTCTGTTCCTGACACTGTGAGGGAGCCAGCCGGAACTGCACACAGGGCAGTCCGCACCTCCGGCAACCCCCTACCCCCAATAATGAGGGAGCCAGCTGGAACTGCACACAGGGCAGTCCGCACCTCCGGCACCCCCCTACCCCCAATAATAAGCATGGTGACGGGACCATAGGGTTTCGGTTGTGAGGCCACGCCCCTTCCCTTGTGGCCATGCCCCTGTCCATATGGTCACACCCCTTTTTTGGTGGCGAGCAGCTTTTCCGTGCACACAGCATCTCTACCCGCACTGGGCGACACCGCAGGGAGGGACGCCACTGAAGCCACTTCCACATAATATACATTGAAAAAGCCAGAGCCACATAAAATATGTTTTAAAAACCACATAACGTGAAATACATTTTGAAATCCAGAACCACATAAAATACATTGCAAAGCAAGATTCACATAATACACACTTCAGCTCCTCCATGTGTCAATTCAGCCATTCCAGCCCACATTCATGTGTCATTACAGCCCCCCATGCCACTGCAGCGGCCCCTCATATGTCACTCCAGCCAAATCCGCTCTGGAGTTATCTGAACAACTCCACTCGTATGAAACCAGGCATCATCCCCGAGCTCCCAGGCTGCCCCCCCACTGACTCTCAGGCAGTAATGCCCATTATGCTGTGCCCCCTGTAGTTGTCCCCCATATGCAGTACCCCCTGTAGTTATGCCCCATATGCAGTGCCCCGGTAGTTGTGCCCCTTATGCAGTGCCCCCTGTATTTGTGCCCCTTATACAGTGTCCCCTGTAGTTGTGCCGCTTATACAGTGCCCCCTGTAGTTTGGCCCCTTATGCAGTGCCCCGTGTATTTGTGCCCCATATGCAGTGCCCCTATAGTAGTGCCCCTTATGCAGTGCTCCCAGCCTGACGACTTACCTGACAACGCTGGCCCTGGCTCCTGTTGCCGCTGCCTCTGACTGGATCTGACTAGATCCAGCAGGCGCGCAGGGCAGGCTTCTCACATCGCGGGTGACGTCATGACTGTCATTATTCAAACATAGACTTTAAAGTGACAGTTGGGAGCTGATTGGTTGGTTGGTATCTCTCTCCACGACTTAGTAGATCTATCCCATAATAGTGTAATAGATGGTATGGGTGATAAAACAGAATAGTCCTTAAGTCAGCGACATAATTGACAACAGTTTTCAGGGATGTTACGACCCTTAGTTAATGTAATCACTCAAGCAATCCTTTATTACAGGTCTTTGAACTGCACTTGGTAGTGTCAGTCATGTTAGGTGGAAATGTAGATGGTGGTGTCTCTTAATGCAGGATCATTCGCAGTGTGATTTGCGTTACATATATCACAAATAGTGTGATACTGTAAAATCAAACATATTATAACACAAGGATAACATATATCAATAAATAAGGGTTGGGTACGCAATGCCGGCGCTCGGGATCCCAATGCCGGCATGCCGACAGGGTTAGGATACTGACCCTTGTCGGTCAGTATTCTATCCCTACTCCCCTCCCCCTCTCCATAACCCACCCTCCCCGATGCCTAAACCTAACATTCCCCCCTAGTGCCTAAAGGGTATGCAGTCGGGAAGCCGGCGGACCTAATCCCGACAGCCGGCTTCCTGACTGTGATATCCCGGCAAGGGTCTAAAGACAGGCGTCAATATGCTGATGCCTGTCGTTAGATATACGCCGGGGGCCCGACTCCCGGCACCCCGATTCAAGGGACGCGCGGTGCCGAGCGCGGATAGCTGCGCAGGGGGCGGAGGGTTAGTTTTAGGGTTCCCGTGGGGGGACTTAGGGTTAGGCACCCCCCCGGGAGGTTAGGTTTAGGCTAGGGGAAGGGGGGTAGGGTTAGGCACCCCTGGGGGGAGGTTAGGGTTAGGCAACCCCCCGGGGGACTTAGGTTTAGGTAACGGGGAAGGGGGGGTTAGGTTTAGGCACTTAGAGGGGTGATTAGGGTTAGGTACTGGAGGGGAGGTTAGAGTTAGGCACCCTTAAGGGAGGGCTAGGGTTAGGGGGTAGAATTAAGTTAGGTAATACTTACCTGAGGACGATCAGGATTTCCCCATGCATCCGGCGGTAAATCATACCGATTCCTGTATAAAGATAACCTCCTCTCCCCACACACTAAACCTAACCCTCTCCCTAGTACCTAACCATATGCCTCCCCCTAACCCCAATACTTGATATCGGGATGCCGGCACCAGCACCCCAACACATGTCAGAAGCCTGGCGCTGGCATCCTGATGGTAAGTATTGGGGGCATCCAAAGTGCCAGCAACCGATTGTTGGGATTTTAACCGGAAACCATTTTGCATACATCTTTCCTCTGTGCTGGATCAAGTCTTCGGTAATAAAGAGCTTTACAATAAAAGTCGGGAGGTCATGGTGAAGCTGACGCGTTTCAACTCAGTCACACTCTTCCTCAGAGCTTTTTGAGCATAAACACATGAAAAACATAATAATTTACCTTGATGAAGCTGTAATATGCGTCTAACTGATGACAGTTGTTCAGGTACGTGTCGTACAGTAATGGTGGGAGAGACTTACATTCATGTTACTTTTAAACTCATTACTAGCTTGTATTTTTGTCTTATTGATATATACAGGGGCGTATCTATAATGGGTGCAGGGTGTGCGGGGAACAAGGGCCCCTGGGTCCAGGGGGGCCCCGCAACGCACACCCTGCACCCATAGAATTACTTACCTCTCCGGAGTCCCACATCGGCGTGGTGGTCCGGCGCTGTAAAAACGACTGGAAAATGTCCACAGCCATTTTCCCATAGTTTGCGCAGTACAGGGAAAATGGCCACCACGGCCATTTTCCCAATGACCAGCGCATCCTCTATAGACGCTGGGCACACTCTAGTGCCCAGAGTCTATAACTCCGGCACTGGCCATGCACAGAGAGGAGGGGGCCCATGTCGGAGACTGCAAACGCCCCTGAATATATATATCATGTTCCTTTTCTGAACTGTTTTTTGTAAGAGGAAGTGTTTTTTTACATACATACTTATTAAGGCTTTCACATTATTAGATACATCCGCTGCATACAATATACTATTCTTCAGCCACAAGTGATTTCACATGTTTTACAAAGGAGATGGAAATGTGGTCAGTCAATGTCTCAGCCATCTGCCTGATGTTTTTGGCAACTAATTTCATGTCTTCCTTAGGTAAGTATTCACCAGTTATACATACTCCTGTGGCATGGAAAGGTTCATTAAAAATTATGGTGAAGGCTTCAAGCTTTTCTAGCCATATGAATGAGTATTGCTACATTTAAATTTAGCTCATATAAGGAATATATGAAATATGTATCAACTGTGTATTTTTGCATATGATAGGGAATGATCTGTAGTAAAGTTAGAAATCTCTGTGAGGACATTATAAAATCACATTTGGCTATTGATGATTACAGTATAAGGAAATTGGTAGGTGTTTTAGGGTTTAAATTCCAGGTTTACTGCAATAAGTGTGAGCGTTTCTGATGGAGTTAGAACCCTGATATGTCCCTGTTTATATAAACACCTCAACAACTAATAAGGTTCATTGTTTGCTTTCAGCCTCATCATTTTTGTTTGCTTCTGATGTTCTGATGGACTGATAAGACCTGGTTTTTATTAAGCAGTCAGAGACATGGCGGTATATTTACTAAAGTGCCAGTTTACAAAAAAGGGATGTTGCCCATACCAACCAATCAAATTCTACTTATCATTTATCTAGTACCTTCTAGAAAATGATAGCTAAAATCTGATTTTTTGCTATGGGCAACATCACCACTTTTGTAAACCCGCACTTTAGTAAATATACCCCATGTACTAGAAGTTGATAATGACTGTAACATTAATGCAATCATTTCCTGCTTGGGTGCCCCCTGGCAGCCCTGTTGCGTTATTTGTACCCCCAGCTTTTGCAAATCAAGACATTTGTAATGAATATAATTGCTCTTAGACACAATGTTTTATTAATGCCACATATATGTAAGCAATAGACGTGCCACAGACAAGATTGGAAAATAAATAAATAATGACCCAAGTATATTTTTCACATATTACAATTTTGGTAACATATAAAAATGCCAATAAATCTATAGTCCACATATGCTTTCATGTACAGCGATACAGGGATAGACTTTTCGTTATCAGCATCCTGCTGTGATGCATGGTGCTAGATATCCCTAAGACACTGTTTCCCTATGTGTCTAAGGGGTTTATTTACTAAGCCTTGAGTGGAGATAAAATGAATTGAGATAAAGTACCAGCCAATCAGCTCCTAACTGTTATGTTATAGGCTGTGTTTGAAAAATGACAGTTAGGAGCTGGTTGGTCGGTACTTTATTTTCTGTCCACTTTATCTCCATCCAAGGCTTAGTAAATAGACCCCTAATTCCCACCTGTATGTCCAAGCCCATTACAGAACATATATCAGGTACCCCTGAATACCTCAGAGACTACCCCTTGGGGATGCTATTACCCCAGATTGAGAACCATTAGCTTAGTGCAATACCAGGAATTGTCTCTGTAAAACAATGCACTTGCCTTACAGTTTGAGCTTGGACAATATAGCGTTGCTGCAGGCACGCTAAGAATTTGTCTGGATAAATGGTGGACGAGAGCCATCTGTACTGTAATAAACAGGGCTATTTTTATTGTATTCTGACAGCTGTTCCAGAAGGAAACCAATTGCATTTTACGTCTGATCATTTGTGCCCTGAAATGTTGAGAGAGTGATGTAGATGGGACATTTCCTATTCTACTTACAGCATGTTAACCGTGTCGGCAGTATAACTTTAAACTTTAAAAATGATGGCAATGTCCCATTGACACTACACTGTCGTCATGTTGTCTGCTGACAGCGTTAATAATGTAATTACCTCCGGCCATTTAATTACAAAAATATTAAACTAAACAAACTTGAAACTGTTAAGAGACATAGGTAAAAAAAAGGGTTACCGATACATGTTTACATACTGTGCCTTTTATTAATTGTATTAATAAATACCTTATGTGAACATTTATTTGCTTTAAATACAAAAATGCAATGATCAATTATAGTTTAAGCTGCTAACAATAAGCCAATTTGTTTTGGATGAAATTAAAAATGAATAAGATGAAAATTCTCAGCTTTGATATGAAGTATAGTTAAAAAAAACAAATATTTGTTACTCTTGTATTTGTTACTCTTGTATTTGTTACTCTTGTATTTGTTACTCTTGTATTTGTTACTCTTGTATTTGTTACTCTTGTATTTGTTACTCTTGTATTTGTTACTCTTGTATTTGTTACTCTTGTACGCGATTTTCTTCTAAGTTGCAGTACCCCTTTATAAAAGATAAGATAAGGAAATCCTTCACCCATGCATATATTGTATTTTCAACTCAAACACTTTTAAACATTTCTACATGAATTTGTCAATAACTCTTTTACGTTTTAGTCATTTGCCCCTTACAACTTCATAAAACTGATGGTCATTGTCTATCGCAGCTATAGTAATTGCAGGGGGTGCAATAAATACATTTTAAAGGTATTTCAAGTACTACATTGGTGCTTTGTAATATTGCTTTGCATCAGAGGAAGAACTGTTGTATAAACAAATATATTATTTTCAAATTTGTTGTAGTCTTAGTCAGAAAGAGTAATTACAATATGGCAAAAGAAAAGAAAAACAATAAATAAGGGCCGTATTCAATTTGAGGCAAAAAGTCAGTTTTCGCATGTTTTTGCAGAAACTTTTCGCCGATGACGTCATTTTCACCTGTTTTGACTTTACTCTGTATTCAATTTGAAAGACTTTCCGCCTAGGTGGAAACTCAATGCAATCTAATAGGCGGAAAAGTTTCACCTATGAATAGGAGGCAGAAAAAAGTGCAGAATTGGGGTTTTGGGGTGCAACGTTGCGGGAACCCCCGTGCAGTCTACAGACAGTCCCCCAAAGGTAAATTGTGTCAATTTAAAAAAAAAAAAAAAAAACACTTAAGAACACCCTAAAAAATCACTTTGAATTTGGGGGTGAAAAAAAAAAATGTTGGGGGACAAAGTTCAAAACTAACGAACTTGACTCTGGGGGGTCCCCAAGTATGCCTCATGTGTTTTTTTCATTGCAGGGGCTTGAGGCAGGTGGATTTTTCACAATTTTTTCAACTTAAGTTTAGCAACTTTAAAATACACTGGCCCCCATTTTCAAGTACCCCAAATTTGCTGGCATAAGTTATTTTCTGCAAAAAAACCTCCTAAATACTATTCTGTACCCCTTATAAAAACACCCTATTTAGCAGCTATTGAGCCCGTTTAAAAACACCAAATACCTTCAGCAAGTCAAATCGGGAGGTACCATAGCTAACCCCCATGTCAGAGCATCTTTTGGGGGGTGTCAGGCTGATTTCCCCAAATCTGACAGTACTTTCCGCTTGTTTAAGTTTCGCTGGGTCCCGTTTTCGCGTACTTTCAAATTGAATACGGGGTAAAGCAGGCGCGCGATACTTTTCCGCCTACAGAACACGCGATGTAGGCGAAAACTCTGGGAGGCGGAAAAGTATCGCGTGTCCGCTCAAACTGAATACGGCTCTAACTAGTAAAATATTTGCCTATTTGAATTGTGGCAGATTTAAAGACATCTTAATAAATATGATCAAAAATCTAATGAATAACAATGATATATTCCCTTCTGTTAGTCCATTTCTAGACTTCTGTACAATATAATCGGATTTATAGTGAAACATATTTGGAACACTGCACGAGTTGTGTAATGTTTCAAGAAATTGTGTAGACAGAAGACATTCTGGGTCTTCAGCCTTGGAACCAATGATCTCAGTGGAATTGTTTGTAATTATTATATTTGGGATTAGACTTGTTAAAAACAGGTTTCCATATTTCATTGAATTCCGTTGCTTTCTAACTTGCTTTCTCCAGCCTCTGACTATGATGTCACCACATGTGATGTCTACCTCAAAAATATTTCACGACTCGTGCAGACGTTTCATTAGGGCTGTAAGTGTTCCACAAAGAATTTCCCCATCATGTGTGATATTATTTTAATTCCCTGTAATTTTTCCCCTCCTTACTATATGATTGTCCCAGATCTGGTTTGAACAAATATGGATTTGGATTATGTGTCTCTTGACTGCATTGCGCTTGCTCAGAAAATGGGCTCATTTGACTAGGTGAGCGCAGAGTCAAACACATTCTGAATCATACTTACCTAGTTTTAAACCTGGAGAGAAGATGCAGAGAACCACTTCAGGCACCAGGGATTGGCTTTCACGTCATTAGGCCACACCCACTTCACAGCAGAATGCAGTAAATTGCGGGTCTGAGAAGAGGCGGGGATAGAATTATGTAATTCACTGCATTTTGGCCCCACCCCTTCCACATGGTCCAGCGATTCCCAGTATAATCACCCCATCCTGCGCACATCACTAGGAAGGGAGATCTACAGTACCTGTGTTAAACCTGGAAGTTTTAACACTTTCCTGTGGTGCGGGGGACTTCCCAAAAAATCTCTCGCACTTTCTGGGAGAGTATGTGTTCTGAATGCACCTACACTTATGGCCAAAGCGTTAGAACATTATTGTTAAATAACAGTACAGCAACATTGTTGCAACAAAGTAACAAACTAGCACATAAGTGCTTGCTAGGCTGCCAATGCTGCTACTGCTAGTTTGTTGCAACAATGTTGCTGTGTTGTTATTCAACAATAATGCAGCAAAAACTTTAATACCACTTGCAAACCATTTTATGATCTATTTGGGGACACGCATCGCATAAATTGCAAGCGTTGCTTTTAACATGTGTTAGAACTGTATTAAAAAAAATTGCTTCCCTTTAACACTTGACATTCCTAAAATGTTGTCAAAATTATGATTTTTTTTTTAACGTTAGGCTATTTACACATTATTAAAGCCAATTTTCCTTTTTTTTACAGAAATAAAGCAGAGAAAAGTACCCCGTGGGACTGATATCACTCTGACTTGCCCATTTTTAAAAGCAGATGGATCATCGCTTTCTGTTTCTGCTCCTTCAAACAGTAACATAAGACAGTTTTATTATGACGACACCTTGTACATTGTTATTTCAGATTTTTGTCAACATCACAAAGGCCCCTATTTATGTATAAAAGATGACAAAGTGTCCCTTGGAACAGTGTTAGATTTGACTGAATGTGAGTACAACCAATTACAATGTTAAGTACACGAAACCGTTTTCTGACTGGGGATCTGCATTACATATATTGCCGATATTGGGCGGGATGTACTAAGCATCGCATCTGCGATACGGCACATCCCGCCTCTCATCTGGTACATACCGCGGTTTATGTACCTAGAACTGCAATGACAATCACAAAGTCTCCTGATAAGAGCTGTCCTTTGAGAGTCCCTAGTACAGAGGGACTTCCATATTTAACACCCACAAGTCCCTCTGGCATTCTTCTGTGCATGCGCTGAAGGCCATGGGCCGTGGGGGGGGGGGGGGGGGTGAGATGGGAGGCATCTGATTGAATCCCTCTCAGGCAGGGCAGGCCCAAGCCTGAAATTTTTGGTAAGCAAATATAGATTTTGGCGCCCCTTGGTGAAATAAACCCTCATATATCAGTGCGGGGTCGCAATGATGCGATCGTGAGGTTACGCCCCCGGCCCACCCTCAAAACTGACATGCCCTCCAGCTGTACCAAGCTGTCTGCCTCTTCCGGAAGAGGCAGCCAGAAAGTCGGCAAGCCTGGTGTAACCGAGTGCAGTAACTCATGTTGTCACCCCACATGGACTTTTTCCTGCATCAGACCATACAGAATCCTTGGTAATAATAACAATGGCCCCAAAAGGGGGAAAAAGAGACACTGCGTGGGACCCCACATGATAAAACACACACACACACACACACACACACACTCACACACACATACATGTACAAGGTTTTAAACACCGGCAGTTTGGTAGTGGTTTTGCTATCCACAGATTTACTAAGGCCAAAACCACTGCAAAACCGTCGTCAAAACAAATTTTAGAATAGAACAGGGCAGTCATTTAGAACGCGCCATCGAACCGCCACCAAACCGCCGGGGTTTAGAACCCGATGTCTAGTAAATTTTGCCCATAGCCACTGCATGAAAAAAATAAAACGCATTTGCCTCCGTGTGAAAATAAAACACATAGATCTTTGCAGAAAAAAGAAAACACACATAGGCCCCCACATGAAAAATAATAATACACACACATAGGCCCCCACCAGTGAAAAATAATAATACACACATATAGGCCCCCACATGAAAAATAATAACACACACACATAGGTCCCCACCAGTGAAAAATAATAATACACACATATAGGCCCCCACCAGTGAAAATGTATGAAGTGTTATAGGGACATTGGGACCACCCTAGGTGCTATACCGAAAGATCCATACTCAGAGAGAGGGTGACAGCACTGAGTGACAGGGAGAGGGTGACAGCAGTGGGTGACAGGGAGAGGGTGACAGCAGTGGGTGACAGAGAGAGTGACGACAGGAAGAGGGTAACAGCAGTGGGTGACAGGGAAAGGGTGATGAGAGGGAGAGGGTGACTGCAGTGGGTGACGGAGAGATGGGTGACAGCACTGGGTGACAGAGAGTGACAGCACTGGGTGAAAGAGAGTGAGAGCACTGGGTGACAGGAAGAGGGTGACAGCAGTGGGTGATGGAGAGGGTGACAGCAGTGGGTGACGGAGAGGGTGACGACAGGAAGAGGGCTACAGCAGTGGGTGACAGGGAAAGGGTGATGAGAGGGAGAGGGTGACTGCAGTGGGTGACAGAGATGACTGCAGTGGGTGACAGAGAGTGACAGCACTGGTTGACAGGGAGAGAGTGACTGCAGTGGGTGACTGAGAGTGACAGCAATGGGTGACAGGGAGAGGGTGACAGCAGTGGGTGACGGAGAGATGGGTGACAGCACTGGGTGACAGAGAGTGACAGCACTGGGTGACAGGGAGAGGGTGACAGCAGTGGGTGACGGAGAGGGTGACGACAGGAAGAGGATGACAGCAGTGGGTGATGGAGAGATGGGTGATGACAGGGAGAGGGTGATAACTGGGTGACAGGGAGAGGGTGATGACAGGAAGAGGGTGACAGCAGTGGGTGACGGAGAGATGGGTGATGACAGGGAGAGGGTGATAACTGGGTGACATGGAGAGGGTGATAACTGGGTGACAGGGAGAGGGTGATGACAGGAAGAGGGTGACAGAGAGAAGGTGACAGCCAGTGGATGACTATTATACAGTATTTCAATTATCTTACCTGTGCCCAAATGCAGTGCAGCACGTGGATGGCAGCCTCCTTAGCAGCATCTAGATGCCCCTTCAGGTTGTTGCTAGATCCAAGGAGACCCTGACGTCATCAGTTACGTGGCTCCTTGTTGGATGTAACGCCGGCTCCTGTGGGGGACAGCGGCAGGAGATGGCGCCCTTACAGCTAAGAGCCGTATGTGGCTGCGTACTTGGCGTAATGGGCCGGCCGGCCCTGCTCTCAGGGGAGGCGTCCTGAAAAGAAGCCCCGTGAAGAAGCTTTGTGCATGTAAATGGTATTTTTGGGGGGTTACCTCATTTTTCCCTTTAGTACATCCCACACCACGTATGTTGTTACTCTTTAATGACCATAAAACCTAAAATACAAAATGGTTTATTGAAAAGAGCTAATAATAATATTTGCAAATACAGAAATTCCAACATGACACCTTTCATGAGTGAGATATTTGGTTGGTTCAGGATTTCCCATTTATATTTCAATTGAGCAAGCCTGGGTTTAGTTTATTTGTTGGTACTAGGGATGCCTTTTACATCAATTAAGAAATGGAATACATGTTAACCCAGGTGATCATGTGACCAAGCAGAAAAGCGAAACGTACGTCATTCACAAGCAGTCTCAGAGGAGACTGTTCACTCTCCAATCTGTACCTCTCGGGACATTGGTGACCAAGACGCGCCTATCTACAGCGTAACATCGGAGCAACCACATCGGGCAACACACAGCACAGACCAATTTTTGGGGGGTTTCTGATCCCCAGCGGTATTTGTGAGTAACTTGCACTTAGTGGCAGAATATTGGTATGCTCATAACCGCAGGTACTCTTTCATTTTACCGCTGACACATGGGCAGCTTAAACTACAAGGGGGTAATTGTAAATCGAGGATGACTGAGCTGCAGATGATTAGTTAACCTTGAACAGACGGGTCCTATGTAGTACCACTTTAACCTGCATCTGCCTGTGTCAAGTACATAACAAAAATGAATTTCTTCATTGCGATTAACACTGTTACTTACGATAAGGTGTCATTACTATGGGCCTCATTAACGAGATTTATCACCAAAACGAGTGATAAATTTCACTGTGTATGATAAATGATGCTCCAGCCAATCAGCTCCCAACTGTCAACTGTTAGAAAAATGACAGTTGGGAGCTGATTGGCTGGAGCACCATTGATCATACACAGTGACCATAGATGTATGGTATAGATATCATTATAAATATTATTCATTGTGAGTAACATCGTCACTAACGAGCAGGTGTTAATACTACGTGGAATACAGGTATCAACATAGAGAATTACTAACCATGCTGTGTGGCTGCACATACAAGCAGCCATAATTTATGTGCCTTATTACATATTTCTATTGTTTGCAGATACATCAGATTGGCTGGTGTTATTATCACATGTGACACAGATATCACTTTAAGCATTACTCATTATGATTAACACTGTCACTAAATAGCAGATGATTTCTGGATGTGCTGTGCAATACAACCAAACCACACTCAAATCTCACATTCACATGAGAGGCAACACAAAACAAAACATAAAACATACGTAGGGGGGTTGTATATAGCTCCTCCTCCCTAAAAAATGGCAGAGGGGACAACTAAACAGCAATAGAAAGCATCTAAACATCAAATGAGGTGTTATAAAAGTGAGAAATCTCTTGTTAAACCACCATCTTATATATAAAATTAATTGGTCAGTTTTTTTTTCTTTCTGGTTATGCATTCGGACACCCTTGCACCGATTAGGATGAAACCAATGCGAAGTGGTCTAGTTGGATCCTGGCCAGGTTTTAGCGGGGTTAGGGTCCCAGTCGGTTCTCCAGTTGTTATACGCTGAGAAAACTTTGACCCAGGGAGCCAGTTCTGGGCCATCCACTGGATGGATTTGGACGAAATCAAATAATTTGGATGAAAACTTCAAAGACTTGTAACATTGGATCCAAGAAGACATACTAGGGGGTTAAGGTCCCAGTCGGACCTCTGGCTGGTATATGCTGGGCAGAACTTTGACCCGTGGAGCCTGTTCTGAGTTTTCCACTTTATGGATTTGGACAAAAACTTCACAAAGTGGTAACATTGGATACCAGAAGATATACTAGGGGCTTGAGGTCCCGGTTGGACCTCCTGTTGGTGTACGCTGGGCAGAAGTTTGACCCAGGGAGCCTATTCTGAGTCTTCCACTTGATGGATATTTTATGAAAACTTCACAAAGTGGCAACATTGGATACCAGAAGACATACTAGGGGGTTGAGGTCCCGGTTGGACCTTCTGTTGGTGTACGCTGGGCAGAACTTTGACCTGGGGAGCCTGTTCTGGGCCTTCCACTGGATGGATTTGGATGAAAACTTCATAAGGAGGTGGAAATTGATCTGGGATGCCTAATGGATTGGTTGGGGTCCTGGTCAGACCTCACAGCGGAGTGCGCTGGGCAGAACTATGACTCAGGGAGCCTGTTCTGGGCCTTCCACTGGATGGATTTGGATGATCACATCATTTGGACAAAAACTTCTCAGAGTGGTAACATTGGATCTGAGAACACATACTAGGGGGTTGGGGTCCTAGTCGGACCTCCCGTTGGTGTACGCTGGGCAGAACTTTGAGCCGGGGAGACTGTTCTGGGCCTTCCACTAGTTGGATTTGGATGAAAACGTCACAGAGGGGTGGCAATTGGTCTGGGATGCCTAATGGAGTGGCTGGGGTCCCAGTCTGACCTTACAACGGTGTGCGGCGGACAAAACTCTGACCCAGGGATCCTGTTCTGGGCCTTCCACTGGATGGATTTGGACGACATCACATAATAAAACTTAATAACTTGGAGATTTAAACCTGGGCAATGCCGGTTACTTCAGCTACTAACTTATAAATGGTTCCAGCCAAACCACATAATTCAGAAGCCTATGTTCAGTGAATTGTTTTTGGAATTTCCATTTTAGCATTCAGCCAATCTGTACATAGGTTCATTTTAGTCCATATATTCAGCTGGTTACTCTTGTACTACATCCTCAATCTGTTTGGCCGTTCCCCATTTGCAAAGTGAAGTGGGCCTTGCTTGCGATGTGCGGTAGAATGCATGGAATTTACCAATGCAATAATATTTCGAGCCTGTTGTTAACTTGTTATAACATCTGTACTTTGATTGTTTGCAGGGTATATTTCTGGGTAGAGTCATTATGTAAACATATAACTACATTTTAGAACCATTCATGCAGACCAGGTTTTGGGCGTATCTCTCTATTAGCCTTGTCAACCTGTAAATGAGTTAATGCTTCCCTGGAAATAGCCTCAGTAGAAATTGTTGTACGTTCTCAAATCTATCAAAAATGTTCTGTATTTTTAAATGATTAAATGGGAGATGTATCAAAGCTTGGGGACCTATTCATCAACGAGTGCATGCACACGGCTGTAGGTCTTGCAGTGCGGAGATGGAGGAGGGATCTTCACAACCCCAGAACTCCTTCCCATAGGAAGGAGCGGGGCTCTGTTAATCAACGCCATCTGAAAATGGCATTGGTTCCCACAAATTTGCTGAATACTAGCCGGCCTCATTCGGGCCCCTAATAATGAATGGGGCCTATTACTTAAACCATGCAGAAATTAGCATTTCTGCATGTTTAACGGGCCCACTAAGGATCATGAATAGGCCCCTTGGAGAGAGATAATGTTAACAAGTATCATACAATATTGCCTGTTATACTGAGGCTTAATAGAGCTGCTCCAGCTAGTGTTATCTAGTTTGCACACTGTCATTTTTCACAATTTACTGTATTTCCTGACATCATGGAATTAAAATGGTATTGTAAGCAAATAATTGTGACATATGATAGGTGATTATGGAAATACAAGGGGGTACTAAAGTGAGAGTTTTTAGAAGTGGAGATGTCGCCCATAGCAACCAATCAGATTTGAGATTTTACCTTCTAGAAGGTGCAAGTTAATTGTTAAATAGAATCTGATTGGTTGCTATGGGCAACATCTCCATTTCTAAAAACTCTCACTTTAGTAAATATACTAAAAGCAGTATAGCAAAACATTTAAAAAAAAAAAAAAAAAAAGAAACATCAAATTAATAAAGAACAGAGTATAAAAAGGATTACGGTAATCTCAAAACACCTTTTCCGTGCACATAGATAGCAAGGAAAATAAAACAGATGGAATTGGGCAATTCAAAGATAAGCTATACAGAATTAAAGTACAAGATAAAGAGAAAACTTATTGCTTAAATATGTGTATTTTGTCTGAATTCACAAAGGATTTTAGAAAACAAGAAAATAGATTGGGTCACAATAGCCGGTTGCACATCATCACATGAGGAGGTACAGTTAAGCCTAAATAAAATTGCCATGTCTTGCAAGAACTAAGGGCCTGATTCAGACCCACTCGCGAGCGCTATGCGCTCACGAGTGGGTCGATGTTAGGCCACTGCCCATGCGCACGCCAGAGCCGGGTCCGACGTGCACATGCACGAGACCCGGCTAGCGACTGTCGCTCCGTTGCTCCGGGTCTCGCACCAAAAGGGGGCGGCTGTCGATTTTGATCGACAGCTCGCACCGTTTTGGAGGCATGGCATGGAGGTGGCTTCACAAACGGAGGCGTTCTCATGCGAACACCTGCCATTTGTGGGCGGCCCCACTGACATCACCAGTGATGTCAGTGGGAGAGCTTCCGGCTCTATTAGAGCCAGTAGCTGTCTGGGGCTTGCGGCCACGAGACCCTACCACAAGGGTCTTGTCACAAGCCCGATGGTCGCGATGGTCAAGACCATCATCCTGGCCGCTCGCAATAGCTGTGGGTGGGCACCCATAGCTATGCGAGCGGCCAGGAGGCCGCTCCAAAAAAAAACAAAAACGCCCTGATTCAGGGCCTAAGTTCCATCAGCGATATACTGTTATGTTTTATATTTATGGACTTTTTCATGACCAAATCAGTGCTAGAATAGTAGAGGAAAGCAGATAAGCAAGGACACAGTCATACACCCCACACATAGCATCACCCATGACACAAAATGCTTAACTCCCTCTTCCCTGGGGCTGAATGATGATGTGGCGGTGCTGGATAGGAGCGACTGCCAACTTCACTGCTGCCCGGCCCCAGGGCTGGATTAAAGGCCATTTGGCCCTGGGGTTGAAAATATTCAAGGGCCTATATTGAGAAGGGGAGATGCTGTGACCAGTGCTGTGTGGGTGTGGCCAGCACCACGTGGGAGTGTACAGCCCCTACACTTTTAACCTCATGGTCTCCCTAAAAGCATAAAAATGCAAAAATTGCACATTTTTGTGCTCGAAAACAATTTTAATACTAATGATTTATGGCCAACTGTGTGACCAGCTAGGCAGCAGGTCATCATCAAGCTGCCACGATGATGGGTCTATTTTTATGTGGAGGCCTGGGGCTGTAGGTCCATCCATTGTTAATCTGGCCCTTACCGCCCCGCCCCCATGCACATGGTCAGGATCGCCTTCTACAGATCCCAGGGATTACAGTCGGTGCAGGGGCTGCACTTCTAGATGCGGCTGCCTAAGGTGCGCGGACTCATACTCTGCACACTTCATGTGCACATTTATGGGTACTAGCAATGCTGTGTGTCCTGCTGCTACGGCATTACCACCCCGGCTGGTTCAGCTCAGTGCTGCTTATAGGAATATTGGGGGAACCCCCACGCCGGACTTCTGTCTGATCACCCTGATTTTGTTTCTTAATTTTAACCCTATATTTCACCTATAACACAGAAGCACTGCACAGATCATACAGATCTGTGCTGTTCTTCTTCAGAACATGGCGCTGAGGAGGTGGTCTATTTTGGAAACACGATTCTTAGTAAATCTGTGAGTTGTGTTCTAGACAAGGGAAAGTACTTGTGAGTTGGTTCGATGGTCTATTGACTTCTTTTGGCCTGTTTGGCCATCTATTTCTGTATGAATCGTGTTTTTATGTGTGTGTTTGGCTTTAGTAAACCTCCAAGTTGCAAAAACAGGCCACACTGGCACAGGAATGCAATCTCAGCCAGGCGTAATTCTTAGTAAATTCACCCCCCCCCCTAGGCCCAGCGCATAAACAATAAATTTCCTTTGAATTAGGATGATGTAGTTGCTGGTGCTAGAATTCAGAAACAGGTAGGTTCTGATTGTGTTTAAAGGGATATCGTAATCATGTATTTTTATATGACAGCAAGCTCAAATATGTATTATTTGTTGTAATATTTGTATTATTTGCATTATTTATGATAGTTGTATATTTATAATTAGTTTACCTATTATAGTTACACCCGTGAAACTGCTTCTGATAGCTGGCAGTCAATTTACATTGCCTGGAGACTCGATGCCTCTTATCTGATGTGTATTACTTACTGTTTGCGGCCGATAATCTCGCACACCTCCGATGGCTGCAGTAGCAGAGGAGGGAATGTTCAGGTATCATTTTCTCTGCCACTACAGCTATCAGATCCATTTTTACCTATCTAATAGCAACTTGCCTATATACGGAGCAGCTTGTTCATTTCTGACACACAGCGTAATTGAGTGCCGACCACTCGGTCTGACATTTGCACCATTTGCACTTAACCGTTCCATGCACCCATTGTTAAGCCAGTTGTGAATGATAATAATACAGATGGGAGCCCATCATTTGGCATTGTTGGGTGCATATCCCGCAGTTCAGAGGTCAGCTGGTATATACCTCAAGGAACTGAGCTCCATCTGTATAAACTACTATTAGAACCAAATTACACTGGATCTTATAGTGTTGATGTACAGGAGACTGATTAAACAATAATTGCAATTGTCAATAAAAAGTTTTAAAAAATTACATTGCCACGCCTTGTATGTGAAACACGTGAATTCTGCAGTGCACTCGTAAAAATGTGCGAGGACACAGAGTGGCAGTTACCTAATCCCCTCATATTAACCGCAGCCAATTTATATTTATCTTCCTAATCCTGGCCCCATTTCTTTCTTTCTGGGATCCGGTCACATTGTTCACAGTGACGCATCTATTCTAATGAGCTGTCAAAAAAGAGCCATAACTCTCCACTAAACGCCAATGTAAAATTTGAACGAATGGACTAAGAAATACAATTACATATGAATTAATAAATATGCCCATTTCATCGAAAAATAGGAATCTGGGTCTAGTTATAAACTGGCTAAACTTGTCCTCTGTAAACTGGAAACTCTTTGAAGCAGTAAAGTTTGTAAAATTAATACTTATTTTATTATAAACCCTGTGCTACTAATCACTCTAGCATCTATTGGAGGTGAAATTGTGAAGTTCCGGCCTGTTGGGGATGGTCTTTTACTGCTTTGCACAGGGGTCAAGACAGCCCCATATATTAAGTGGCAATGGTCATCATCTGACTAGCTAAATAAAGACACCATAGAAGTGAATTCTGACAAACAAGCTACAAGCACTGGACACTTTTACAATCGTCTTAAGACTTCAGAAGGAACAACATATGCTATCCAAATTTCCCCCGTGAGTTTTATGGACTCTGGTCAATATATGTGTCGTCTTCCCGGAAACACTGTTGGAATTACCGTACATCTTGTTACTGTTGAAGGTATGTTTGCTTTAGAATTTAGTTTTATTATTCTAAAATGTTCCGTTTTCTTATTCTACTATAGAGACACTGATCCAGAATTTGGAAAATGAGCCACCTAATGGTTTCTAGCAAGATTCAGGTTCAGCCAGTGAAAATATTTTTCTACCATTTTGTTGCAGACCCCATAGGTATCAGAGTTAAACTAACATACGGCAGATGTTTTGATTATTTAGGGAACTCATTCTAAGGGTTGTATTTAATTAGAAGCGAAAAGTGCCGTTTGGCGAAAAGTTTCCGCAGATTCGAACTTTCCGCGTGTTTTCAAAGTATCTCCAAATTCGATTCCAGGACGATTTCGCCTCAATGCAATGTAATAAGCGAAAAAGATTTGCCTATGAATAGCAGGTGAAAAGAAGTTCAAAATCTTTATTTTGGGGTGCAAACATGGAGAAACCACCCAGAACCCTCAGGACAGCCCCCCAAAGGACAAATCTACACAAAAATGTAACAAAATTACCTCAGAACACCCCAAAAAGTACTTTCGTTTTGCAGGTGAAATAGTAAAAAGTGGAGGGACAAGCATAAAAACTAGCGAAATAGACTTCTTGGAGGTCTGCAAGGATGGGTGACGTGTTTTTAGGATTGCAGGTGCATGTCCCAGGTGTGTTTCACGTTTTAAAAAAGTTCACTTTAGAGAAATAAGAATATGCTAGCACCCATTTTCAAGTACCTCAAATTTGCCAGGGCTACTTATTTTCCCCCCAAAAAATACAGCTTTATGCCATTTTTCACCATATTTGCAAAGACGCTAATTAGAAGCAATTTAAACTGCTTAGCTACCCAAAACACTTTTATTAGGGCTATTTGTACACAACTACTGTACATTGATTCCCTATGTTAGTGCATCTTTTTTGGGGGTTCAGACTGATTTCCCCACTTTTGACAGTACTTTCCGCCTGTTCCGCATTCGCCGCTTGCCGTTTTCGCGTGGTTTGGAATTGAACAGGACGAAAAGCGGGGGTGCGCCTGAAAATTTTCACATCTGAAACTGGCGATGTAGGCGGATAGTCGGCAGGCGAAACCTTTCCGACTTTTCGCGTCTAATTGAATATGGGCCTAATTTTAAAAGGTTACTTTGAAATGACAGTCATGTCCCTAGTCTTGTATATCCTTGCAGATTTTCTCCTGAGAGTCTTGCATGCCTGTCTATTGCCTCTGTCTCTCTTATTCCCTCCTTTATTTATTGATCTTTCAACACTGGGGCAGATTCGATCCTTCATGATAGTCACGCGGGAACGGTTGGGGAAGGATGGATATTGGGTTTTTGTATTCTACTGTGATGTGCTCAGTTGAACATTGTGGTGGTACATCATGGGGGGATTCAATCTCCCGTCTATGGGGTATATTTAATAAAGTGAGAGGTTTTAGAAGTGCACATGTTGCCCTTCGCAATCATTCAGATTTTATTTAACATTTAACTAGCACCTTCTAGAACAGGGGTGGGGAACCTTTTTTCTGCCGAGGGGTATTTTGATATGTCTATATATTATTTGTGGGCCCGGTGCAGACCACGCCTCCTCTGTGTGATGTCACACAGGGGCGGGGCGACAATCACCGGCGATTACAGCAATACCCGGAGCATCCTGAGGATGCTCTGGGGAGCTGTAAGGGCAGCGGTGTGACCGTATGGAGCATCCTACAGACACTCCAGGTGGCATTGCTGCATAGATTCTGGCTGCAGGGTGCCATTCTAGGCACTCTGCTAGCCAGATGAGGCTAGCAGAAAAAAGCTCTGAGAGCCAAACCAAATGATTTCGGGGGCCTTATATGGCCCCTGGGCCTGAGGTTCCCCATCCCTGTTCTAGAAGATAATAGCTAGAATCTGATTGATCTCCACTTCTAAAAACTCTCACTTTAGTAAATTTACCCCTATGCCTCTTTTCCCTCTGCTGTTATCTTAATTTGCCATTCCAATTCATCTCTTTATTATTTCTTCTTTTATTTCCTAAAGTTTTTATTTTGCCATCTCCCCCTGCTTCTTTTTAACCTTCTAACACTTTCTTTATATAAACAATCCTTACTCTAAGGATCTCTCTTAAGGGTGATAGGTACAGTGATGCCTCTCTTCCCTGTTCAAATTGATGGTGTAGATATCTGATAATATATCAGTGTGGTCACTTACCAATCAGCATTCTCGCTAGTGGCAAAACTTGATGAAACAGCCCACCTGAATGAGGAGGTCAGCAATTCAGATCCTCCCTCCCAAGGACCACCCTCTGCTCTTACTCAGAAGAGATAGGTGGGGATCTCGGTAGGGTGGGCTGGCAGCACAGGGCTCTTCCTTACATTTTGCTATGGGCTTGGTGATGGCATCATCTGCCCATTATTTCTTGTGTGTTTTATTTTTGTGCGGAAGACATTACAGGACAATTCTAAGGTGATGTCCTTGATTAGCCCCAGATCTCTGTGTCAAATTTAAAGTGATAATATTGATATAATGATTGCTGTTTTGGTTATCAGGTCTCTGAAGAACCAATATGTTTACAAACCAACTACAGTATTTAGTGGAGTTGGCAGGTCTAGGTATATCATACCTAAAATTTATCTATACTACAATCTCAGTAGGCTTAATATTAGAGTGAAATCTCGCCCTCCAAAGATGATAAATATGTAAAGGTTGATATATCAAGCAGTGATAACAGTGATAACAGAGGAGATGTGGACCAGTGGAGAAGTAGTTCAACTCAAAAAAGTCCCAGGAACGGGACGGAACGCGTTGCTGCCCATTGTCTGACCACTTTGTCCTGTGCTGTAACCAAGCTCCTGCACGCTTAGTACCCACCGTCCTCCGTCCTGGTGCGGGGAGTTCCTTTAAGCCGCGGCCGCGCTTACCCGTCACAATTGGAACCATCTCCAGCTTCTCCCCCAGCTCCGTTCTCCGGCAGGCATTCTTCACCTTGTAGGCGGACAGAGAGCTACAGCACCGGAGTATCCACAGCTGTTTGAGACCCTAATGCTGGTTAGTAGTACTACTATTCTTTCTACCTCTGTGGTGCCCGATGGGGTAACACCTAGACCACTTTAATACGCTAGCTTCTGTTTCAATCTACAAGCCTCACGCTGCTTATTCCTTTGGATACTTTAAACAGGCACTATTGTTACAGGACAGTGGTTATATTGTTGCCATACAAAGCTATCAATCAATATGTCATGCTAAGTGCTAACACATGATGCACTTGAACTGCCTACAAATGCACTGACTGTTATTTCATGATCTGGAGTACAGCACAGCTCCATTAATCATCTAGCCATCAGCTATTTGCTCCAATTTATTTATCTTTATTTTCAATTGAGAACTACGTTTTTTTATTTTTCTTATATTGTTTACATTTATTTGCTTTGTAATTCGAATGCTAAGTCCACCACATGATTTATTTTATTTTATTTATTAAATATACCTAATTTAACTTTGTTTACCAGCGCTGTATTTTTTCTATTTATGTTTTTTGTGGGGTTGCAATTTGTTCCCCTTTTTTGCCACTTACCACTGCAGGTGTATTATCTAATATTTAGGAATCAGTTTTCAAGCGCTAGGGTTATTCTATCTTTCTCCAGTGGAGAAGTTGCCCATGGCAACCATTTATCGTCTACCTATCATTTTATAGAATGTACTTGTGATCTCAAAGCTGATTGGTTGCTATGGGCAACTTCTTCACTGGTCCACTTCACCACTCTTTTCACTGCTTGATACATCAACCCTATAATCTAAATTCTTTGCAGTTTTGGTATGATAAATTATATTTAGAGACTATTAGAAAGAGACAGTATTAATTTAAGCATTAACGATGGCTAAAGGAATTCAATTAGAAACTAAACAAAAAGCCTTAATTACGTTTTGAGCAATTCACTTGTTCACTTACATATTACCAGATTAATTTATGTGACATATTGGAATTTAAATTGTGATTTTTTTCTTCCTGTTTTTATGCTTCAGTGAAAGCCCAGCCACCATCTTTAGTTGATGATGACAACGTTTTGGCACTTACATGTTCAGTGTCTCATCTTATATCGAATACCAATATTGTGTTAGTGTGGGTGAAAATTAATGGATCTAACTCTGTTCCTGTGAAGAGCGAGACAGTCACTCAAATGTTAAAAGAAAACACACTGTTTATGTTCATAAAGGACATTAATGAACACACAACAAACTTCACGTGTTTGGTGTTTACGGAAAATCGCTTGGTTACTTTACTTCCAGTAAAGTTGAATTATACCAGAAATCCCAAATCAGAGCCAAGCCTTACTGGAACCACAACGTCAAATCTTAGATCTAACTCAAGTTCGGGTATAGTATTTATTTTTTCGTTGATTCATTTGCATGTTAGTTCCTAATTTTTCCAATCTTTAACTGAGCATATTTAATCTCTAGAACAGTGGTTCTCAGCTCCTCAAGCCAAGCCAACAGCTCTCCCAAAAACAGGACGTCTGACGGTGAAAGCGGGTGAGATAATTACTGACCCAGCAAAATACATAGATAAACTCACCTTTACCTGATTAATAAAATTCCTGTTGGGCTATTTGAGGAGTAGAGTTGAGAACCATTGCTCTAGTACTGCCACTGATCCCATATTTATTAGGTTATTAGGGCTAAACTTTTATACCAATTTCATTTTGTGTAGAGCTTAAAAGTAAACTTGTATAAAAAATATGGCTAAACAATCTTCGTCATTCTATTTCCGCTCTATCAGTCTCTTTATTCATTACCAGTATTCTTCCGAATTCAATATAGAATACTTTTACTTGCACATAAGGCTAATAAACAAACTATACATACATCTCTGCGTCTCTCCTCCTCGCACATCACCTGCTCATTCACAGTTCCAGGACTTTTTTTGGGCTGCACCCACTCTGCGGAATGCCCTCCCATACAAAATAAGACTTTCCTCTAGTCTCCAAACCTTCAAGCGTCCCCTGAAAACTTACCTCTTCAGACAGCTTATCAAATTCCAGAACCACCCACATAACCTCAACAAACTATTTTACATAATTAAATCCTCTCTATACAGTCCACACATAACGTTACATATTATCTTTTTCCTCACTTTCATATCCTGCTGACCCCAGGCCAACATTCCTGTGTGACTGAATCATACAGCCCACCAAAAACCTCTGCAATCTGGCGGGACCAATATGCAATATTTAGCACTTATCCTTGTGTCTCAATGCATATTTCCCTATAGATTGTAAGTGTGCGAGCAGGGCCCTCTTACCTCTTTATCTGTCTGTTATAACCCAGTTTTGTTCTATTACTTTATTTGTTCCCAATTGTAAAGAGCCACGGAATATGCTAGCGCTGTATAAGTAACTGTTAATAATAAAAAAATATTTGAGCATTTATAATTAAAGCTTATGCCCCCAATCCCCAAATGAAACTTATTACTAAAATATAAATAAAGACATGGGGGACTTAAGTCTAGTGAAAAACATGTAATAAATTATTATACTGAATTAAGAAGATTAACTAAAATAAACTGAAATAAATGGTGGCACCCAAAGCACGAGGAAACAGGTTACACCAGAACTGAGATTCCACAACCATCACATAGGCAATATCCTTCCAAATGGTACCCCAGCCAACAAAAGCTTCAGCCAATTTGGACCCTATTCTGAGTGCTATCCATAAACCCCCATATTACTGGCATCCCTATGATCTCCCTCCAATAAAAACATGCACTTTCCATCTCTTGAACCCAATATCCCTGTTAGCTTTGCTAAACACCACAGCTGGGTTCCAGCTGGAGCTAAAACCCAGAGAAAAAAACTCATCCAGAAAATGTCAGTCAACAAGCCAACCCCTAACAGTCTCCATAACACTTCTAAACAGTTGCTCCACAGACACTCCCAGATCCTCATCAGTTAAATGAACCCCATTAGGCTAATACAAATATGCATTGTGGTAATGCAGCATGTGATACTGTAATTACCCAGGCTCAATATGAACCTCCCCACAGACATATTCAACATGTAGCTTCATGCATGACAGAACAACATGCAGGACACCTCCATACAGGTCAGAAAACAATGTCTGACAAAATAACCTTCGTCCACTCCCAGCATTCAATCACCTCATGTCATCCTTGGCCGCAATAATCAGATACTCCGACCTTGTTCATACCATCCAAGAGGAAGTGTCAACAGATGGTGCCTACCTTAATGAGCTTCACTTCTCAACAATTAGGCCATCAACCACAAACAACATAAGCCTCCCACACCAAATCATCACGCCATGGAAAATTGAGTTATTTGGTAACGGTGAGGAAGACATTGTTTATGACTAGAGTTATTTTTTCAGCGTTGGGTTTGACCCCCAAAAATATTTCCCAGTTGAAATTAATCTGATGTAATTCCTCACTTCATAACTGATGATATCTACATGTGTTTATAGGTCTTAAAACATGGTCAGGTTGTCCTTTCCACAAGTCAAAGTTTGGGTAATAACCTTTGGGTTGCATTATTCGGTGAAAGCAACTGGGAATAATGAAGCCTTATGGCCTGATTCCGGTTAGGATGGATCTCTATGCACTGGCGCAAATGACAAGTTTTTGCATACAGCGCATGCGCAGATGCAAGTTGATGCAAATCTGTGTCCTATTCTGTTATATGGAAATAGGCCAGATTTGTCTTTCCTCGAAATTGGTTATTAGCGGCAACTGGGCGGCAACACTGCAAGACCACGGAACAGCCCTGTCTCATGGAAGTGTCGTGGTAAAGTCATGGGCATGTATCAAAAGCTCCGGCGACTATGAGTCAGGGAAGAGAAGCCTGTTTCTAATGGATCTCTTGCACCTATCATGGGCCTGGTGCACGTGTCGATACTAATGATAACGGGTGTGGTGGCCGGCGTACAATTGAAGGACAGCCCGGCTTTATGATTGCATGTGCACTAATCCCTCCGTTAGTTGAACGGCTTAGCATAAGTTAGTATGGCATCTACGGCTGCCCGCAACTACAGTCACTTTGAGTGCAACTCAGAATCAGGCCCCTCACTATTTTTGACTGATTTTTTACAATGCTTTTAAGATAAATATTTTTATACATCAAAATTCGACCGAAAAAAGTCATAAAAATAAAAATAAATAAAAGTGTGAAATTCGAGTGTTCACAAAATCCGCAAAACAAAATTAAGCTTGGTTTTACCGACACAGGGCCTGATTCAGACCCGGTCGCTAGATGCGGACGCTCGCACCCAGCATATGCAAATTCATCTAAGTGACGGCATGGCATGCCATTAGCATGCCCACTATGTCTTGGTGAGTGATCACTTCGTGTATGTAGACGCCCATTAGCGTGTCTTGAGACGCCCACTTGCGCACGTCATCTTCAGGAAGTGTCTGTTAACAGTGGTACATCGAGGACCATCGGAAGCGATTGCAGCGTTTGTGGTAGACTCTACCCTCCCGCAAGCACTGCGAGCAGTTCAGTGTGAAATACAACCAAGTGACGTGTACTGTGACGCATCTTTGCTAATTATGCACACCCACAAAACTCCGTTATGACAGCCAGACACGCCTGTGTTCGCTACACCACTCCCCCGTTCACAAGCACCTTCCCCAATTACCACCCACAAACGGCATAAGCTGTCACTCAAAGTAGAGGCCAGCCTGTGTGCTACGAGCGCACGAATCCCCATCGCAGAGACTGGCTTGCGCACGTGCATTGCGAATTATACGCATGCGCAGACGGGAGGCTATTGGTCAGTGCGAGCGTCCGCAGCTTAGTGAGCAGGTCTGAATCAGGTCCACAGAGCGAAACTGTGAAATGTGGTAGAGCCATGACGGAGTTGCAAAGACAGGCACTTTATAATGCATTATTATCTCTGTGTTTTATATTCTAGCCTCACTCGGTGAAGATACACCCTCATCCTCGGGAATCAATGTATTGCGCATAACAGTTCGCTCTGTGATTTCCGTAATGATCTTGGTGCCTTTTATTTTATCCACAATTCAGCTTTCAAGGTATATAGGTATGTCCTTACGCCATTTGTAATACAAGAAAAAAATATATAGTTTAATTATATTCCTACATTATAATCAGAATGTATCTGGGTTGACCACTGTTGCAGTGACTACATCTTGGCAACCCTGTTTTGCCTCTTGCAACAGTTCACTATTTTTTATACTTTCCAAGTGCCAGGGTCTGACCTGAGACAAGGTTATTTTTTATTACTTCCAAAACTTCAAGATGATGATCGAATCAGTGGGGGAGATGCACTAAGTCTTAGGGCCGTATTCAATTTGAGGCGAAAACAAGTTATCGGCGATAATTTATCACACATATTCACCTGTTTGAATTATCCCTGTATTCAATTTCAAAGACTTTTCGCCGGTGCGAAAAGTCTTTGTTAAAAAACGGGGATAACTTTTCACCGGGAAGCAATCGGGAAGCCGACTGCCTAAATACCGGCAGCCGGCTTCCCGACTGTCATTTCCCGGCAAGGGTGAAATGCCGGGCGTCTAAATGTAGACGCCCGCATTTTCCCGACGCCCCCCCCTGGGGGGGACTTAGGGTTAGGCACCCCCCGGGTGACTTAGGTTTAGGCAGCGGGGAAGGGGGTGGTTAGGGTTAGGCACTTGGGGGGGAAGTTAGGGTTAGGCACCCCTAAGGAGGGTTAGGGTTAGGGGGGTTAGGTTAGTATATACTTACCTATCCACGATCGGGATTTCCAGCGCTGTCGGGCTTCCGCTGCTTCGAACTCTGCTCCTGTAGGGCTGCCTTGCTGCCGGCGGTATTTCATACCCGTTCCCTTTTCACCATGTTTTACATGGCAAAACAAAAGTGCAGAATTGGGGTTTAGGAGTGCAGGCTTAAAAAAAATAGCCTGCACCCCTGGGAGTGTCCTTTAAAAGTTATCTGTATCAAAAAATAACAAAAAAAAATTGTCAGGACACCCCCAAAAATTTACTTTCATTTTGGGGGCAAAAAAAAAATGTTGGGGCACAAACTTCTAAACTAGCACAATTTATTCTTGAGGGGTCCCCCTGTATGTGGCAGGTGTTTTCTTCATTGCGGGTGGTAGCGGCAGGTGCATTTTTGAAGAATTTTTAAAAATCATTTAAGGGACTTAAAAATATGCTTACACCCATTTTCATGTATCCCAAATTTGATGGAAGTATTTTTTTTTTTTAGCAAAAAAAAAAGCTCATTGCTATTCTGCACCCCTTCTTCACAGGCGCATTTATGCACCTGCCACAGCTATTTAAAACCCCTGATTACCTTCAGCAGGCAAAAACAGGGGTACCCATAGTGATTTCCCATGTCTGGACTTCTTTAGGGGGGAACATTTCCAGAAAATTCACAAATTTTTTCGATACTTACCTTTCCGCCAGGTACCGTTTTCGCACGATCCTAATTGAATACGGGGATAAAGCGGGCGCGCACCCGATACTTCATCCCCGAAAAACCTGCGATGATGGCGAAAAGTCCGACCTCTGACTTTTTGCCATCAAATTGAATATGGCCCTTAGAGAGAGATAGAGTGAAGAGTGATAAAGCACCAACCAATCAGCTCTTAATTGTCAGTTTACAGGCAGTGGGGGTCTATGTACTAAGCCTTGGAGAGAGATAAAGTGGAGAGAGGTAAAGTACCAACCAATCAGTTCCTAATTGTCATTTTTCAAAAACAGTCAAAGTGACGGTTAGGAGTTGAAAGCTTAGTGCATCACCCCCAATATCTTTTTCAAGGAAAACAAATTTGTGTGTAATGGATGTATGGTAAAAATATATATACTACCACAAAAAAAACAATGTATTTGGAGGTACTTTTTTTTTTACCATATAAGACTGCTTTTCACCAGGGCCGGATTAAGGTCTGTGGGGGCCTCTGGGCAACAAACATGTGGGGGCCCCTATTAAATGTGACGAACTGGGGGTATGCGCAATGGGGACCTTATGCAGAGGCCCTCAGTAGTGTCAGTGCCCAAAGTGGTAGTGCCCCGTATGCAGAGACAGTAGTGGTGCCCTTTATGCAGTGCACCCAGTTGTAGTGACCCCAGTAGTTATGCCCCCAGTAGCAATGCCCCATGTAGTAGTGTCCCCAATAATAATGCCCCTGTATACAGTAAATGCCCCAGTATTAATACCCCTGTAGTTGCGCCCCCAATAGTAATGCCCCCAGTAGTAATGTCCCAGTAGTCATGCCCCCTGTGTGTGCCCAATAGTAATGCCCTAGTAGTAATGCCCCCTGTATAAATGCCCCCAATAGTAATACCCCTGTAGTTGTGCCCCCAGTAGTCATGCCCCCTGTTGTATTGGCCCCAGTAGTAATGCCCCCTGTAGTAGTACCCTCTGTATAGATGCCCCGGCATTTGTGCCTCCAATAGTTATGATCTTTCTGTAGTAGTGCCCCTGAGTAATGCCCCCAGTAGTAATGCCCCCCCCAAGTAATGCACCCAGTAGTAGTAATGCCCCCGAGTAATGCTCCCAGAAGAAAAGCTGCTTGCACCAATAAAAAAAAAGCTAATACTAAACTTATGCCCCGCTCCCGCTGCCGCCCAAGTCCAGTCCGCTCAGCAGCTCCTGGGGTTGTGGGATAGCTGGAGCCAGGGGGAATGGGGGGGTCTGGGGGGGGCCGGGGCGTGGAGCACAGACAAGAGTGTTAATGACCCCTTGTTTCAACGAAGGCTATTGAAGCTGCTATTGATTCATAGTGTTAATGATCCCCTCACGCTGGCTCATCCTCATTCACGATATTTCTAATATCCTTGTTCAGGGGAAGTTTAAGAGAAGAGGCGGACTATATATATATAATTGTCTAGCGACAGTTGGTAGTTTTTAAATAAATAAATAAATAATAAAACACTATTCAACATTAAAAAAACAGATATATTATACTCCAATCCTCAGTGCAACCAAAACTTGTACAAACACAGGCCTTGCAGCTCCTTGAGTGTGCATACAATTGCCTCACACTCTTTTTGATGGAGTACGCCTTGTGCCTTGTGATACTTATAGGGCGGTATGTACTAAAGGGAAAATGCAGACAAAAATGACGAAAACTACAGTTTTAGCCATATGACGCACTCGCAGATTAGCTTCCGCGTCATAAACCCGGAAATCCTGTCATCGCAAAGCTTATTGCAGATTAAGTCCAACGCTGTGTGGCGCGATGTATGCTCTCTTGTATAAGTGCTGAGGGGGAGATATATCACGTCTCAGTGAGATACAGTGGAGAAGTTGCCTAAAGCAACCAATCAGCTTCTGTCATTTATCTCACACAGTCTTTTAAATGACAGTTAGATGCTGACTGGATGCTTTGTGCAACTACTCCATGTTCTCTCTCTCCAAGGCTTGATACATCTCACCCTGAGTCTTTTGTATTTTTACATAGGCTAGCGTCTTAGTCTTACGAAGCAACTGCATGCAATATCAGTCCCAGCGTCTAGGGTACTCGTGCATAGTACTTTTGTCAGAACAAAACTGTGTGACTGGACGCGTGGCGTGGCTTAGTCGCAAAGTCTGTGGTACGCCACGATTGGAGGAGAGGAGTATGTGGCTACATCTATAGTGAGCAGAGAGACTTATGAACACCCCTCTGCTTGCTCTATAAAATCCTCCCCTCCTTCGTTCCCATGTCACATGACCGGCCAAACGTCTGAGGCTGTGCAGGTGACAGGCGTGCTTGTTTTTTTGTTTTTGCCTCCAACAAGATTTTGAATACAGATAATGATTGTTAGAAGGGCAGCTGAGAAAAATGTATGCTCTAGACTAAAGGTAATTAAATTGCTATTTAAAAAAAATAATTCTACAGTATGTGGGATTTCCGCTTTAATAACAAATAACTAATTAAAAAATGCAGTGTTCCAGCAACCAGTCATCACCCAAAGTGATGCAGAAAGACTACTTAGTGATACAGGAAAATATTACACA
Organism: Taudactylus pleione; assembly: GCA_031769625.1. Classification (NCBI taxonomy): domain Eukaryota; kingdom Metazoa; phylum Chordata; class Amphibia; order Anura; family Myobatrachidae; genus Taudactylus; species Taudactylus pleione. The sequence goes on from JAUIMM010000160.1 coordinate 854,170, forward strand.
TGTTCTGTTTTTGTATTGTTTATTTAAAGGTGCCATGAATACAGAATCAGCAACATCAACTTCAAACCTTAAAGACGAGCACGAAATATGTGTGAGATTTGAAAAGTGAAAGAAAAGAAAAGAAAGTATGTGAAAGAGATGGAGTGTTGGTTGAATATTGCTGCAGTTTGTGTATATGATCCGTTATCAGGACAGCAATGCTTGAAAAGATATAAGAAAATAATGGTTGCCTTTCGGTAATGACAAACACCCAAACTAGGGCTGACCGCGCCGACAGCGGCTTATCCACTACTGAATTCAGATCCGGATTGGGGTGGGGGGCCACAGCCTGAACACTTTGCTTCAATGTTCACTTCAGTACAGTTTCTAAGAGCTGGCAACGAGTGGGGGCGGGCGGGATATCGAGTGGGTGGGGCGAATGATGAGTGGGGGCAGTGCTGACAAGAGGGGGAGAGCCAGAGGTGTGGGAACGGACCCCCCTGTCTTAAGTGCTTGGGCCCCCTTAAAGCTTAATCAGGCTCTAACTGAATTGCCACTTCACTCTGACACTCGCTAATGATACATGCCCCAGGGTGGTTTTTCCTCAGTAGCAGAGAGATGACTGTTACGTTAGTAACAAACCTACCACCAGTATCTGTTCCTCCTTCCCATGCATGGCTTACAGTAACAATGGCCCTCATTCAGAGCCGCACGTTAACAACAGTACGCTCGTTGCGTTCCGATGTTGACTAACCGCGCATGCATCGGTGTTACACTGCGCATGTGCGTACGGCAGATTGCGAGTTTTTTTTCTCTCGTTCCTAAAATAGCGTACAGGAAGTGACATGTCAAATGTGATTGACAGAACAGGGCGTTTTTGGGTGTTGACGGGGGTGGAGATGAAAAAACGCAGGCGTGGCGAGGCGTTTTTGGGGCGTACATACATTAGCAGATGCGAACGTCAAATGTGTTCGGACCGTCTCATATGTCACTGGAACATCCGCTTTCCCTTCAAAATGCTCGCACAGCTTAGGGTCAGGATTACTCTACCACATTGGCGATGGCCTTCTCCTCTGTCCCGGGACTCAACGATGGTGCTGCGATTAATCGCGGCTGGTCAGTAAAGTAATTAGTGTTGGATTGAAAACCGGCTTGGTATGTGTTTGGAAAGCAGTTTATTGGGATAGCACAAAAGCGTACGCAGGTGGAAATCAGAGCTGCTAATGTCATGATTACACAATCAATTAGCGTACATTTTTGGTGTTTTATTTTGGCCACAATTTGTTGGTTATGGCCTATTGTAACAATAATGTCATCATGTTTTAATTAGCTCCCCTTTTTTTTGGTTTACTGTGGAATTTGCATCGCTATGTGATTTTTTAAACGTTCCTTAAAGAGGCCTTTTTTTTTTTTTAAGAGGGTCAGTTTTTGCCTTTAGGGCCAGGATTAAATGGAACCCATTTGTACAATAATGTCACAATACAATGTCAGTTTTTTGTTTTAAATTTATTGTTTAAACACAAACAAATTGGCCTAATATTTTGTTGCCTTTTTTTTGTGGCAAAGATATTTGGAAAAAAAAAAAAAAAAGCCATAACTGGTAACATAAACGTAAATACCAAATTTAAAAAAATTTCACAAGAAAGGAGAGGGAAGTTTTGACCAGAAAGGAATATGAGCCAAGCACAGAAGGAGTGTGGGAAAAGTCGCCATTGCTGTCACCGTTTTCTCGCCCGTTTGGCTGGGTGAGGGTGGGCGCCAGACCGGGTCCGGGATGCCATCGGGCTGGCCTGTCCAGAGGCAGATGTTGTGGCCTCTGGACTAGGCACAGGGCTAGGCACATTTGGAGGATTGGCTGATGTTGTGCCAGAGGTGGAGGATCCGGATGTTCCGGCAGGAAGGGAGGTCGTCTCCACCATGTGCTGGCGAACGAGCTGCTCCAGGGCATCGGCGATGCGGATGTTGGCCCTGGTATTTTCCGCCAGGGCCTGAGCAATGGTCACGTTGGCCGCAGCATTTTGCTCCAGGGCCTCAGCCACCCGTATCAGACTGGCATCCATCCTCTGCAGAATCTCCGTATGGAAATCCGATTTAAAATTGAGTTCTGTGAGGAGGCCCACTGCCTGCGAGGGGGCACGCCCTGGACTGGCTTCTGCAGGGTCCTCAGCCGGATGTACTGGTTCCTCCCCTGCAGAGCCAGCAGAAATTCTGCGGCCAAGGCTCCCCTCTGGAGCAGACTCATCCGCCTCTGTCTCTGTTAGGAAAAATGCGAAAAGACTCACATTAGAATCTACATATTGGCACAATAGCATTTCAGAGTTGGTGACATCACAAGACTTACCTTGGCCAACATGAGGAGCCGCAAAGTCTGGCATGTCCGTATCCATGTTGGACACGCCAAACACCTCCACAGCCTGCACACACCCCTGTCCCAGCTCTTCTAAGTCTGTCAACTCCAATGACACAGGGGTGGGACCCCCACCTGTCCCCCTTGCATGCCTAGCCCTGTCGGCAAGTTTTTGCTTGAGACGATATTTGAAGTCTGCCCATCTGTGGAATGAAATTGGAACCATTATCCTTTTTTTTTACAATGGGGTTTGTTTATAGGATGGGAAAGTGTTTACTTACCGCCGTTTGACATCCCGGGCTAGACGGACATAATCACCCACCCTATTGACAGCAACGGCGACCTCCTCCCACATTCTCCACTTCTGGCTTTGGCTCATATTCCTGGCTGCCTGGGGCAGGATGTCAACGCACTTCTGGATCAAAACCTCCATCTCCTTGCTTGTGAAATGTGGCTGCCTTTTTTTTTTGGCAGCTTTGGCGGGTTGACTGGGGCCAGCAGTCTCTTCCATGTCATCCTCCTCACCTACTTGGGTAAATATGCAGATTTAGCCACTTCACAACTTGCACAATATTATGTTTTAAAAGAATCATTGAGACAAAATGCATGAAGGCCTTACCGCCGGAATTTTGGCCATTGTTTCCCTGGTCTGAAGCCATGTCTCTGCTTCCAGAATGAAATCAACCAGAAATTAAATGTGATTTCGTGACGTATTTATACATGCGTCCTTAGTTTGCGGCCGCATCATTGATTGTGCGTCCCTATGATTCATCCTTAATTTGTGCGGGAAAATAAACACTATTTATGGCTTGGTGTGTGTGGAGTCGAGGTTGCGTTGTTGGATTGTTGGCGGTTAAGTTGGTTGGATTTGGTTGTTTGCGGTTGGAGGATTTGGCGGTGTTTTTTTTTTTTTTGGTTTGCTACAGTTGTTTTGGTTTTCCGTTCGCATTTTTTTGGTTTATTTTTTGCCATCGTTTCCTGATTTGGTAAGTTTTGTGCAGTCTAATTTGTGGCCAATTGGTGTCTACTTCTGGTTTTTTGTTTTATATTTTTTTTTTTACACTAATTTCATCTATTTTAGTTTGTTTTGGCTTTCGGACCCAAAGACCTTTTTGAGGGAAATCTTATATATTCGATTTTGGTAAGTCCATTATTTTTCTGGCATTTGCGAACTAATTAACGCATTTTTGACTGTTGGTGTAGTGACTTGCATTTGCGAATTAATTAACGCATTTTTGACTGTTGGTGTAGTGACTTGCATTTGCGAATTAATTAACGCATTTTTGACTGTTGGTGTAGTGACTTGCATTTGCGAACTAATTAACGCATTTTTGACTGTTGGTGTAGTGACTTGCATTTGCGAATTAATTAACGCATTTTTGACTGTTGGTGTAGTGACTTGCATTTGCGAACTAATTAACGCATTTTTGACTGTTGGTGTAGTGACTTGCATTTGCGAATTAATTAACGCATTTTTGACTGTTGGTGTAGTGACTTGCATTTGCGAATTAATTAACGCATTTTTGACTGTTGGTGTAGTGACTTGCATTTGCGAACTAATTAACGCATTTTTCGAGGCTTATTCATCATGTAAACCAGTTTTGCTTTTCCCTTTTCCATTTTTGGGGTCCATTTGACCCCTATTTGACGTACGGTGTGCAATGTCGTTTTCATCGATGGCCAAATGTGTGTTTCGCCTATTTTATGTGTTGGCTTGCACCAATTTGACAAACATAAAATGACCCTCTAAATTTTTGATGTCTCATTTTTGGCTTTTTTACAGTTTATACGTATCATAACAATACCCCGGCATGTAAGCAGCTATGGATGGTATCATAAAGCTAAGTTGTTTTATGTTACTTTTGGGGTGGCTCAAAAGCCTTACATTGTAAACTTTGAATTTCAGGTAGATCTGGGGCGAATTGTTCTGGCCCTGCTCCCGGAAGACGACCAACCTCAAACTCGTCCCAGGCGTAGGCATCGTAGGCATGCAAGGCCCCAGATATTTCGAACACGTGTCACCCTTTTTGGAATGCCCGATGATGAGGTTTTAAGACGCTACCGTCTACCTCCCAAAATCATCATAGACACTCTCTCATTAATAGAAAGTGATCTTGAGCGGCAAATTGACAGTCCAACAGCAATACCACCACTGACGCAATTTATGGCGGTGTTACATTTCTGTGCCTCAGGATCGTTTCAAACAACGGTGGGAATAGTGGCGGGCATCTCCCAATCCTCCTTTTCCCGGATCCTGAGGGCAGTGATGGAGGCACTTTTCAAGCACCTCCATCATTTTATTAAAATGCCTTTGGATATGGGTGCCCTTAGTGTGGCCAAGGCCAATTTTTACCAAATAGCTGGCTTCCCACACATCATAGGGGTTGTGGATGGTACTCACATACCACTTCAGCCTCCAGCACGGCTGGAGGCAATATTTAGAAACCGTAAACACTATCACTCCCTGAATGTAATGGTGGTATGTGATGCCTCCCTCCAGATCCTGTCCCTGAATGCTAAATTACCAGGAAGTGCTCATGACTCCTTCGTCATCCGGCAATCAGGGATATGGCAGAAATTAACCAACCTACAAGCTGGTGATGCGTGGCTTCTGGGTAAGTGGAGACCTTTAGTACATAACAATGTTAAGCTTGATACACAGTGTTCCTGATGTTGTCTATTTTTTTTCACAGGAGACAGTGGATACCCTTGCATGTCCTGGCTGCTCACTCCTTATTTGGCTCCCACACCAGGGCCACAAAGTGCGTATAATTCCGCACTTACAGCCACCAGGCAAGTGGTGGAGCGCTGTATCGGCCTTTTAAAAGGCCGATTCAGATGTCTCCACCGCTCTGGTGGCGAGCTCATGTATGTGCCGGATATGGTGTCTAAAATTGTGGTCCTGTGTGGGATATTTCACAACATTGCCATAAGGAGTGGTGTCCCAATGCAGCCAGAGGATGCCTTACCTGAGGATGGCCGCCCCGAGGTTGGTCGGAGGTCAGTATGTGGGGGGGCCATATGCGATGATGTGGTGGCCAGATTTTTTAGGTAAGTTGTAACAAAACTACAGTGTTTATACCTAATGTGTTTGTGTTTGTTTGCGAACATCTAATTTTGTGTTTTTTTTCTCACCATCTTCTGTTTGTTCACATAATCTTTGGCACTCCAACGCTCACTACTTCCTGCTACCCTTACCAAACCTGGATCTGGTCCTTTTGGGCATATATTCTGGAACCCATATCGCAACGCCATGTTTGTGGAATCATGTTGGCATGGTCCTTCGTCAACCAGTTCTTGATTTTTTGTTTTTATTTAATTATTTCTTGGTATGTGTTGTATTTGAATTTATCACTGTGTTCTTTTTTTGGGAGTGACCACTTTGTTTTCTCTGTTATGTTGTGAATAAATGTTTGGAGAGTGAAATGGTCTTCCTTTTTTGGGACGTTAACAGCAAGTGTAACCAGGTTAACACAAGTTACATTTGACTAAGGGGTAATCCAGTACTGACGCCAGTTGAGCTAAACTGAAATATGTTTTCAGCTTCCCAACCCACACCAAAAGGAAGCCTGGCCCAACCTTGGGATTTGTAAGATTGGCCTAAGCAGCTTGCGCACCAACTAGGAACCTGTAAAATGTAGAAATATGTAATTGACACTACACCCAAAAAGGGAAATGACATTGTTACTGTTATGTGTTTCTTGTGTCTGTTTGACATACAAAGACAAAACACAATCTAACTTTTAAAAAAGGGAAATCCTTGCAGGAACAGTCTACTTATGTCATGCTAAACTATCTTGTTTTTGGATTTAAAAAATGAGCCAGAACGTATATTTGTCTGAAAAAATTTATTTAGAAAAGTGAACAAAAATAAAAAAACTACTGGCGAAGGAGGCCAGACAGCCGGTCGAGGGCCACAAGAATGCCAATTACATGTTGGCGCATCTGGCCAACACAATCCGCCACCTCTTGCCGACGCCTCTGTTCCTCTGTGGGTGAGAAAAGTGTGTGGGTTAATACAACAATAGGGAATCCACATTAAAAAAACAAAAACACAACGAAATCACTCCTAAACCTAAAAAAAAAAAAAAAAAGGGGGTGCTGCCAAAAATACAAGGCCTATGTACAAATTCCCACAGGTGTGATATGTGTATGTTGAAATCACCAGGAAGAGGTAAAGGCAAACTGCAAAATCACCAAAAGTCAAGCCACAAAAACACGAAGAAAGGCACGACACATGATTACATACAAACAGTTTGTGCTTTAAAAAAAAACAAAATAAAAACATACCGGGAGCCAAAACGGGAGCTCCGGAAATGCCTCCATGATCCTCCTCGGAGGATCCGTCATTCCCCAAAGAATGGGGAGGAGTTATGATGGACTCCGGGGAGGGGGTAATTGGAAGAGGGGTGGGTGGAGGAGAGGGGGAAGTGGGACGGAGGGGAAGGAGGCCCGACATTTCCGGGAGAGGGTCTGGGAAGGATGGGGAGGAGTGGGGAATAGGGGAAAGATTTGGGGTGGAGTGTTGGCTGGGGGTTGGGGATAGTGGCCGGGAACGCCGTCTGGACGGACGGTGACGGCGGAGTCTTGGCTGTCCCCCTAAAATATGTCAAAGAAATTGCGGTTAGTTTATGGACAAATCCGGGGACCAAAACTAAAAACAAAAAAACCCCCCCAAAAATAAGCCAAATAGGAGTAGAATGAATAAATCAGAAATAGAGGGAAAACATGCACACGCAGATATGAGTACAAATAATAAATAGGACAGACAGGAAAACATGCACACGCAGATATGAGTACAAATAATAAATAGGACAGACAGGAAAACATGCACACGCAGATATGAGTACAAATAATAAATAGGACAGACAGGAAAACATGCACACGCAGATATGAGTACAAATAATAAATAGGACAGACAGGAAAACATGCACACGCAGATATGAGTACAAATAATAAATAGGACAGACAGGAAAACATGCACACGCAGATATGAGTACAAATAATAAATAGGACAGACAGGAAAACATGCACACGCAGTTTGCCCCACAAACACAAACATTAAAACCACAATACATAACACTTACTTTCCTCGATCTGCATGCGAAAGCATGCCAGCAAGCGGGGCGTTCGCCGTTGCAGGTCGGACCACCTGCGCTCCAGCTGCCCGATGTTGCGGCGTGAGCCGAAGGACCGCAGGCGGGACCGTGCCTCCGCATACGCGGAGCGCTTCTGCCGGTTGGTCATGGGTTGAGGTTGGCTGGTGATCCGGCGATCCATGACCTCCGTAAGCACCAGCAGCTCGCGCCTGGTGAATGCGGAGGCTCTCATGATGGCAATGGTGTTTTTCTTAAAAATCATTTTTGATAAAGTGTGTAAAAATTTACTGATTGGCTAATGTATTTTGGAAATTAACAGGAGCAATTTTATTGGTTAGTGTATGAGTCATGTGTTCGACAGGGCCAGAAATCTCTGGAGAGTTATGATAGGCTTGATGCAGTGACATGCGTAAGCAAATTTAAATAAAGAAATTAACCCAGGGAAATATGCGGGGATCCACAGCAATAGAACAATTGTTTAATTGTGGTTCACATGTTTTTTGAACAATAAAAGCGAATGTTTCATCCGTACGTATTCTGCGGGTAAACACAAACACGGACAAGAGTAAAGTTTCTTGCATTGTGTTGAAAAAAAACAAACAATTAAGCTAATTGATACATTGATTGGCATGATACGATTGATGGAGGTAGGCAGAATAAAGGAGCAGGTAATCGACATCTGACAAGGCCACTTCCTGTTTATACTTGTGCGTGCGTTCCTTTCAAGCCATTTCGGGGATGTACGCTCGCTATTTCGTACGCTCGTTAGTTAGAGGAGGGGTCGTCAGAGTTTAGGGAGGAATTTTAGATGCGATCGAAAATACGAGCGAGCCATTGAATTTAAATATTTTTGTACGTACGCCTAACGTACGTGCGCCCGCTTGCGAGTGGGTCTGAATGAGGGCCAATGTCTGTACAGAGGAATATTTCACTACAGTACAGTACAAGCTTTTGCCCATCTGCTCCACGGGAGGTTTCTGTCCTCCCTGAGCTCGCCTTAGGACACCTGCGTTACGGTTTGACAGGTGAACCACCCCTGTCAAACTCCCCAATTGCCACTGTCCCCGGAGCGGACAGTACATTGATTTCAACCTCTTTGCCGCTCAGCATAAAGCTGAATAATAAATTGAGGAGACAAGCTCCTTAATTTTTCCCTTTTTATTTTTATGCAAAGAGGCTATTGATTACATTTCCACTGATATTTCTCCTAAGTGCTGGTTATTATGAGTATATTCATGTTACTGCAATTTAATGATGTTTGGGTGTAGTGACAATATACTGTACATTTATATTCTTCTTTTTTTAACATACTGTATATTTATAAAAACACTGCAAAAGAGTGCAGTGTCAAATTCCTTATCAAACAAAAATCCAACACTTATATTGTTTTTATTAGGTCCTGGACTTATATTTACACATGCATGCTGCGTTTCTATTGTAATTTATTTGTTCTGTGTAGTTTATTTCTTTATACAGTTATTCGTAATAAATAGTTTTTGATAGTAAAGATTAGCACTAGCACTGACCATTTGTTTGTCTGTAATGTCTGGGGGAAGAAACTGCCCCACTTTGGTGGTTAGTGGACAATACAGAAAATATTTTCTGATGGCTAAATGAATAATAGAGATCATGGTCTCTGGTGGCTAGTGAGCATGGTAGACTGTTATAGCCTCTCACTTCTAAAAAAATAAATTGGTCTATTGCCACTGTCTTAACTCTGCTGGTATGTGACTTATATAAGGGAGACAGGCTGGAGTAAAGAGTAGGACATCCAGTACATCTGGCACACTGGTAACTGAAGTTCTTTTAAAATTACCAACACAAATTAATCCCTTATTTGGTCTAAACACTCTGACTGTTGATACAACATTTCTTCAGGGGTAATTATCCCTGAAGAAATGTTTCATTGAGATATGAAACGGATATAACATAAAGCATGTGTGTGTTTTATTTGTGCGGTATTGTCCAAGGGGTATATTTACTAGGCTGGAGGTTTTTAGAAGTGGAGATGTTTCCCATAGCAACCAATCAGATTCTAGCTATTATCTTCTAGAAGGTGCTAGATAAATAAGTGGAATCTGATTGGTTGCTATGGACAACAACTCCACTTCTAAAAACTCGCTTTTAGTAAATGTACCCCTAAGTGTGCCATCCCAAATACCCTACTACTATTACATGAAAATAAATGGGGCACCTTAGCAAGTTGCTTTGCAATAGGGTGAGTGGCGGTCATTGGCACTTATTATATAAATATAAATATATATATGTTTGAATTTATACAAATCTATCTTGCTGATGAATGTACAGTTGCATTTATAAAACACTGAATACATCATATGTATAAATTCTGAATATTAGACAGTACTGTATGTGCATTCCTACCCATATTCAGGATTTAAAATTGTGTATTTTTCCTTTACTTTAGAGATCATCGGATCAAAACTGAATGGCTAAACATTTGAAGAAATTGACACTGAATTTACATGTTCAAGAAAATTTGGTGGGATAGATAGATACAGGGCCATTACTCAGATTAGGCAGGCGTGTAGGGCGCCAGCCAGAAGGGGGCGCCATGTTCCCTACACAGAACTGCCCAGCTAGCTCCACACACCATGCTACCTGCACCTAGCAGTCCAGAAAGCACCACCCACCATGCTCCCTGCTTCTAGAATGCAACCCAGTCAGCACCTGCGTCCCACTCTGGAGTCTGTGTGTGTGTGTGTGTGTGTAGGAGTGGGGGTGGGGAAGTTGGGGTGGCAGGAGCGCTTGAGAGATGTGCTGCTTATCTGATGTAATTGGGTCGGTCTGCCCTTGGATAGATAGATAGATAGATAGTAAGATACTCCATTTGTACCTTGGTGCATTGTGTTAGTGTTCTGTTATCACATTCTGTGGGATATGTCCTCTCAGATTGCGAAATAGATAAGACTGGACTAATATGGACCATGCATTGTTTTGGCTGTTAATTTATGCGTGATCTATATAATATTTTTGAAGATGATATTCTATAAGTGTATGAAGTGCGTCATTTGTTTTTGTGGCTGCACTTTGATTCTTGTGTGAGCCTCTTGCATTCCGTTAACATGGGGGAGATGTATCAAGCCTTCTAAAGAGAAGAGAAGTAGACAAGAGGAAAAATAGCCCAATCGATTTCTACCTATCATTTTATGGAATGTACTTGATAAATGCTAGCAAGAAATTGATTGGTTGCCACGGGTAACTTCTCCACTCAATATAAAGCTTGATACATCTCTCTCCCTCTATACCAGTGTTTCCCAAACTCATTCCTCAGGGAGCACTAACGGTGCATGGTTTTCATTGTTCCTAGCAGGAGCACAGGTGTAGTCATTACTGGCTGACACATTTTAAAAGATCCGGTTGGAGCTAATTATTTTACTTGTGATTCTGTGAGGAGACCTGGAAAACATGCACTGTTAGTGCTCCCTGAGGAATGAGTGTGGGAAACACTGCTCTATACCAATTATATCATCTATACCATTTCTGGGTTGACAAATTGGATGAATTACGTATTGTTTGCCAATTCTGCATCCGAATGGATCCAATATGGATTTATATGTTAGGTATATTTAACTCTGCATTAATATTATATATTCTAGTTTGCACACTCCAGTGTTTCTTAGGCTAGATACACACTGGGCAATATATCGCAAGAGCGTCAGAGGGTGTGTACCCCCATTAAACCTGTGAACGACAGACATTGAATTATTTAAGAATTGTTTATTTTTTGTGGAGCGTACTTTGGGGGTTACACCACCCTTTAACAGACTTATGGGACTCAGGCGCACGCTTGGCGCTGCTCCTTTGTTGATGCATGTGCGGCTACTGCGCATACATTTCACACACAAACACAGCAAAAAAAAAAAAGAAGAATTGTTTATTTTTTATGGAGCACACTTTGGGGGTTACACCACCCTTTAACAGACAGACGCACGCTTGGTGCTGCTGCTTTGAGGATGCACGTACAGTGCACACAATTCACAAACAGAAGAAAATGTTTTATTTTTGTTGGAGTGCACTTTGGGGGTTACACCACCCTTTAACAGACAGACACACGCTTGGCGCTGCTGCTTTGAGGATGCACGTACAGTGCACACAATTCACAAATACAGAAGAAAATGTTTTAATTTTGTTGGAGTGCACTCTGGGGGTTACACCACCCTTTAACAGACAGACGCACGCTTGGTGCTGCTACTTTGAGGATGCATGTACAGTGCACACAATTCACAAACACAGAAAAAATATATATTTTTTGGAGTGCACTTTGGGGGTTACAGCACCCTTTAATGGACGAGCCAGCCGGCCCTTTACTTATGACACAGGCGCACGCTTGACGCTACTTTGTAGATGCATGTGCGGCTACTGCGCACACAATTCACAAACACAGAAAAAAATTAATATTTTTTGGAGTGCACTTTTGGGGTTACAGCACCCTTTAACGGACGAGCCAACCGGCCCTTTACTTATGACACAGGCGCACGCTTGGCGCTACTTTGTTGATGCACGTGCGGCTACTGTGCATACAATTCACAAACACAGAAAAAAAAAATATTTTTTGGAGTGCACTTTGGGAGTTACAGCACCCTTTAACGGATGAGCCAGCCGGCCCTTTACTTATGACACAGGCGCACGCTTGGCGCTACTTTGTTGATGCACATGTGGCTACTGCGAACACAATTCACAAACAGAAAAAAAAAAATATTTTTTGGAGTGCACTTTGGGGGTTACAGCACCCTTTAACGGATGAGCCAGCCGGCCCTTTACTTATGACACAGGCGCTCGCTTGGCGCTACTTTGTTGATGCACGTGCGGCTACTGCGCATACAATTCACAAACAGAAAAAAAAATATATATTTTTTGCACTTGGGGGGAGCACCCCTGATGGACAGAGCACCCCCTGGACAACATTACAGCACCCCTTTAGGACTGGGACACTGCACAACACAGCCCAGTAAGCCCCTATAGACTTTGGAGTGGACAAGGCTCCTATGGACAACTGACTGCACAACACAGCCCAGCCAGCCCCTATGGAGAACAAACTGCACAACACAGCCCAGCCAGCCCCTATGGACTCTGGAGGAGTAGACACAGCCCCTATGGACAACAGCAGCACAGCGCAGCGCAGCACAGCACTACACTACACTACAGTACACAGCCCAGCCAGCCCTAACTCCCACCCTCCCTCTTCACTGTCCACAGCCGAGTGAGAAAATGGCGCAGACGCGGGTACCTTTCATAGAATCCAAAACCTGCGAGATCCGGAAGGCGGGATGATGACGTTTTGCCCCGATTTCAGATCCGAGTCAGGCGGGAAAAGTCGAGCCTGACTCGGATACAACTCGGATCGAGGGGGCTCGGGGGTGGTTCGGATTTCAGAAATCCGAACCCGCTCACCCCTAACCTCCACATACCTGTCCCACATCATTTATACCTCCACATACCTGTCCCACATAATTTACACCTCCACATACCTTCCTCACATCATTTATAACTCCACATACCTTTCCCACATCATTTACACCTCCACATACCTGCCCCACATCATTTACACCTCCACATACCTGTCCTACATCATTTACACCTCCACATACCTTTCCCACATCATTTACACCTCCACATACCTGTCCCACATCATTTACACCTCCACATACCTGTCCCACATCATTTACACCTCCACATACCTGTCCCACATCATTTACACCTCCACATACCTGTCCTACAACATTTACACCTCCACATACCTTTCCCTCATCATTTACACCTCCACATACCTTTCCCTCATCATTTACACCTCCACATACCTGTCCTCACATCATTTACACCTCCACATACCTGTCCCACATCATTTACACCTCCACATACCTGTCCACATCATTTACACCTCCACATGCCTGTCCACATCACTAACACCTCCACATACCTGTCCCACATCATTTACACCTCCACATACCTGTCCTACATCATTTACACCTCCAAATACCTGTCTAACATAAGTTACACCTCCACATACCTGTCCCTCATAATTTTCACTTCCACGTACCTAACCCAAGTCCTTTACACTTCCACGTACCTGGGTCACATCATTTATACCTGTCTCACATAATTTACACCTCCACATACATTACCGACATCATTTACACCTCCACGTACCTGTCTCACATAATTTACACCTCCACATACCTGTCCCAAATAATTTACACCTCCACATACATGTCCCACATAATTTGCACCTCCACATACCTGCCCCACATCATTTACACCTCCACATGCCTGTCCACATCACTAACACCTCCACATACCTGTCCCACATCATTTACACCTCCACATACCTGTCCTACATCATTTACACCTCCAAATACCTGTCTAATAAGTTACACCTCCACATACCTGTCCCTCATAATTTTCACTTCCACGTACCTAACCCAAGTCCTTTACACTTCCACGTACCTGGGTCACATCATTTATACCTGTCTCACATAATTTACACCTCCACATACATTACCGACATCATTTACACCTCCACGTACCTGTCTCACATAATTTACACCTCCACATACCTGTCCCAAATAATTTACACCTCCACATACATGTCCCACATAATTTGCACCTCCACATACCTATTCCACATCATTTACACCTCCACATACCTGCCCCACATCATTTACACCTCCACATACCTGCCCCACATCATTTACACCTCCACGTTCCTATTCCAAGTACTTCACACCTCCACATACCTGCCCCACATCATTTACACCTCCACATACCTGCCCCACATCATTTACACCTCCACATACCTGTAGCACATAATTTAAATCACCAAATACCGGTCTCACATCATATACCCCTCCACATACCTGTACCACATCATTTACTACTCCACATACTTGTCTCACTTCATTTACACCTCCACATATCTGTCCCACATCATTTACACCTCCACTTACCTGTCCTCACATCATTTACACCTCTACATACCTGCATCACATCATATACCCCTCCACATACCTGTACCACATCATTTACACCTCCACACAGGCCCGGACTGGCCATCTGGCAGTTCTGTCAAATGCCAGAAGGGCCGGTCCAGTGCTGGGTCGCCAGTTCACTAGCATTCAGCTGAGCAGCAGCACTTCAGAGACAGCCGCTGCCAGTCAAATCTGAGACCGGCAGCCAATCAGCAAAGGCTGCCAGTCCGTGAGCACTGATTAGCTCGCGACCGGTGCCAGATTTGAATGACAGCGGCTCTGTCTGTTTATGCTTGAGGAGACAAGTGGCATCCCCGGACACTGGAAGAGGGCGCGGAGAGCTATAGTCAGAAACACACAGCAACATGGAAGACTCACACCAACCAGGAGAAAGTCGCCACATAGACCGGACCACACATGTGGGAATAGTCGCAGGAGAGAGGAGAATAACACTGAAGTCTACCCCGGCTGCTCAGAGTCTCCGCCTCCTCGCTCAAAGCTTGTATCTTAGGGGTAAATTTACTAAGAATCGTGTTTGAGCAAGATTGCAGTCTCATACGAGTTTTGCCTGTTTTTCCAATTCACAAAATTACTAAGGGCGAACACATGTGAACTTACAAGTAACAGACATCAAACTTGCATGAGTTTACAAAACAAGACCAAACTCGGCCAAACTCGTAAGTACTTTCCATAGGAAACAATACAACACACAAATTTACCAATAATCGAGTTTTGAAACTCGCATTACCAAACTCTCAACAAAAAAGACTTTTCAAATAGACGACCTCCTGAGGTGAGTGTTTGCGTGAGTTTGGATGTGTTTGCATGTGTTCACAGGTGTTTCAAGTTGCAATTTGTGGGAAAACGGTGATGATGAACAATGATGATGATGATGCTTTTTAATGGTGCTAAATCAGCTACATTTAATTGTGTGAAGCAAAAATGGCAGAATATACTACCATTGCTATTCACTGCATGTGGCTGGGATTTCAGAGGCTCTACCACCAGGCTTGAAGGACCCAGGAGCAAGAAACTAAGCAGAATATTAGGTAATGCATTTTTTTGGATGTGTTTGAACCAGAAAAACGCATTGGCTGATGGTGAAGTCAAACAGATGTTCTGGATGAACTGTAACAACATATTCGATATGCATGACCAAGTCAAACTGGACCTAGACCCTGACACAGCATGTTCCCACTCTGTCTCAGACCTGCATATGCTTCTGGCTGTGTTTCACTTTCTGGCTACTGGTAATTTTCAGTCTGTGACCGGTAGAGTTCTCGTGATATCCCAATGAACATTCTCACGGTATATACAGTAACTCTGGTAATGGCCGCATTTCAGCCACTAATGGATACCTGCATGTGATTCCATAGCCAGGAGTCACACTTGCATGCAGTCAGGGTAGATTTCTTTTTTAGCATTGCGGGCATGCCTAATGTCCTGGGTGATATGGCATTCTTGTGGCAGGTCAATCTGCTGTCAGCCTTTCGTCCAAACAGCACGTGTTGGGACTTCATGACCTCTTGCAAAAGGACCATTTTCTACTCCACAGAAAAATTCACATTGTGCCCCATCTTGGTCTTGCTCCTCTGCCTGGACGCCTCATCAGTGCTGCCTGTACTGCTCTATAGGGCCACTTGAGATGAAACCTCCTCCACCTCACCCTCTCCCTGCCTCTCCTCTGCCCTGAACATATTCCCCCTCCCCCTCCCTATATAAATGCAAAACATACAGAAAAAAAAGACAAACTCCCACAAACCTCCTCTCCTACTACCCACACACATGCCACACACCAAAAAACACTGACAGGACAAAAGAAAAAAACACAATCAAGAAAGACAGAAAAATGAGACAATAAATAAGCACAAAACAATTTCCATTTACCAAGCAGCAATCTATTCCTGTAGACAAAATCTCCTACACCACTAAACACACTCCTTACTGTCCCTCTGCAACCTCCAACCAACAAAACCCTCAAAGGTTGGGCTGTTTGTGCTGTTTTTATATGCTTAGGCAGTGTGTACATGATGTGACTGCTTAAATCAGAACATGTTTCTAGGATAATGCAGTCATTCTCCTGTGTGTTTTATAAACACATCCAGTCTCCTGCCTGATTTACAGTATAAACCAGGGGTGGCCAACCAGTCAGAGGCAAAGAGCCCAAAAATATCTGTAGGTATGTCAAAGAGATCAAACAAGGATTTGGAAATATTACTATGCAAAGGGGCATAGATGTAGTCCCAAAAAAGACAAAAAAGTCTAGGGCGGGGCACTCTTGAAATAGAAAATTATATGACATAAAGCAAATGCAATATTGAGAAAATTAAAACTTAACGTTTATTATTACCTAAAATGAAACTCTCTTATACCATGAATTGTAATGCATGACAGGTAATACTCAACCTAGTAGTTGCATATAGGGGTATATACGAGAGATAAAGAAAAACAAAATATATATATATATATATGATCAGGATCAAACAATTAATAAACCTTGTGAATATAGCAGTCAATGGTTGCAGAAACACATAATATATATGTGTTTAAATATCTTCACTCACAGGTATATAAACCTATATGTATATTTATATAATCACTGACAATACGTAGCGAAAATTAATGAATACAAAGAAGTAGCAGCCAGATGCATGTAATTTAGAACAAGGTAATAGGCGAAATATATAAAAAAAAGGACCTCGAATCTCTAGTACATAATTGAAACTAGATAGAGAGATTAAACACACCACCTCAAAATATGGAATATATTGGTAAAAGTTCAGTACTTTAGAGGTTCAGATATATCCAGCAAAATCACTGTTCAGATATATCTAGCAAAATCACAGAAAAAATGTGATGTGAAATTTAAGCAGCTGTAAGGAAAAAACCCTAAATAGACACCTTTATTCCAGTTTAAGGTGTAGAGTACAAATGAAGACATATAATGTTAAATAAACAGATAAATCAGCATACTAATATGAGTCTGAGTCACCTAAATAGGAAAAAATGAGGTTAGGTGAGATTAAATGATAACCCAGTGGATAACCAAGCTATTAGTGAATAAATTGAAACTTAAATCATCCTAAATGTGTACAAAAAAGTAGCAATCCTACTAAATTAATATGAACAAATATCAAATTCCCAAAAGAAAAATTTAATGATAATAAGAGTGAAAAAAGTAATGTCTGGAATAATTTAGCAGGAGATCACTTCTGCTGTTCCCCATCTGAATCTGATAGGAAATGAGAGAGTGACAATCATGCATAAACCAGATGAAACAACAGACAGCATTTCTACTGTCTGAGAAAGTAGCTGCGTCTCTTCCCTGATACCAAATGGCATTGCAGGGAGAGTCAAGTGCTAAGGGACTCAGATGAGAGAGCGCTATAAGAGCGATAGAAAGTACCTGTAAAAGGAATGTATTCCGCACAGCTGCTGTAGGGTGCGTGTGTGGTCCTGCTACTGTGAGCACTGTGAGAAGGACGCGCGTTTCGCCGGGAAGGCTTGGTCACCTGATCGCCGGATAATGCTTCTGCCTGCTGTTGTATAAAGACCCAGGTGCCCAATCAGTGAGCACAGTTGGAGAGTGACTCAGAATATAGCCAATACATGCAGGCTATGGATTAGCCAATCGCTGTCCGTCCATGTGATCAAGCACATGTTCTGAATAGAAGAATTAGCATATGTAAACTCAGGGGTGAGTCATTGTTATCGTTACATGCAGCGATTCCTATGCAGAAGCTGCAAACAGGCAAATTAATGAACTTGCACTACCAAGTATATTTATAAAGAGAAATATAAGTAAGTGTAACTAAATATAATTAATTATAATTAAATATAACAGCGACAGAAGGACTGGATGGGTAAAAGAATGAGAATAAATCTAAGTATAAATAAGAAAATGATAATAGTGATAAATACACTGGGGGATGAATAAATAATTTAAATAAAGAAATAATTATAGAAACAGCTTAATAAAACCAATTGGACAAGAACTAATCATCCCTGGGTAATAGATTAAGAAGAAAATTTCAAAGATAAAACGGATATAACTATAGGTCATTTGAGATTGCAGATTAGATGTGCATATGCACATATATGCCTTGTACATATACATGTAAATATGCACACCTAGAGGTGCGCATACAGAAACGCATGTACATATACATATTAATTATGAAAAAAAGAAAATTATGAAAAATAATTTAGAAAAAAAAAAAAAAGGAGGAGGGGGGGACATGGAAAGTCAATGAGAACGAATTAAAGGGTAAGATGTGAATAAGTGCAATGTGGAGGTGAGCAATGTCGCGTTATGCAAGGACCTAGTGAATTAAAGAAAATAAATCCCTTAGGGGTGTTGGTAACAGTCAAAGAGCTGAGGGACAAGATCTGGTGAGTGTAAAATAGTGAAGTGCAAGAATAAAATTGATGTAAAAATAGAATAAATACAAAGACAAGAAAAGTGGAAGGCAAAAAGTATGAAAAGATAAGAGTGATAATGATAATAATAATAAAGGAACCTAGTATAGATGTATGTACAAAAAATGTGAGAAATGTGATAAAATGAAAGAGTGATTACCAAAATATGTGTATTAGGCTGAATACCAATGGATGAAATAATAAAGGTGTGTGTAAAAAAGATGAGGAGTGAAAAATTAATAGATGATATCCAAATGTAAAGGGATGTATAAGAGAAAGAAACACAATGCTAAATAATAAACAAGATGGTGATGTGAAACCGAGGCAGGATAAGTGAACAAAGAAAAAATAAAAAGAATACAATGATAAAGTGGATGAGAAAAAAGGAATAAAAAATAGAATAGATGAATAATAAAAATAAGTATTAAAGAATCATTTATTTGGTAAGAAAGACACTGTAATTAATATTTTCATTTAGGCCTCCTGGTATCAGAGTACCCAAACGGAAGATCCATTCACTTTCTTTTTGTTGCAAGATTTTATTTAAGTCACCCCCTCTCAGACCGAGTTTAATTCGTTCCAAACAGAAAAACTTCAGATCTTGTATTCGTCCGGAGTGTTTGTGATGGAAATGCCTAGCCACTGTGTTTCTTTCTCTTATACATCCCTTTACATTTGGATATCACTTATTCACATCTTACCCTTTAATTCGTTCTCATTGACTTTCCATGTCCCCCCTCCTCCTTTTTTTTTTTTTTCTAAATTATTTTTCATAATTTTCTTTTTTTCATAATTAATATGTATATGTACATGCGTTTCTGTATGCGCACCTCTAGGTGTGCATATTTACATGTATATGTACAAGGCATATATGTGCATATGCACATCTAATCTGCAATCTCAAATGACCTATAGTTATATCCGTTTTATCTTTGAAATTTTCTTCTTAATCTATTACCCAGGGATGATTAGTTCTTGTCCAATTGGTTTTATTAAGCTGTTTCTATAATTATTTCTTTATTTAAATAATTTATTCATCCCCCAGTGTATTTATCACTATTATCATTTTCTTATTTATACTTAGATTTATTCTCATTGTTTTACCCATCCAGTCCTTCTGTCGCTGTTATATTTAATTATAATTAATTATATTTAGTTACACTTACTTATATTTCTCTTTATAAATATACTTGGTAGTGCAAGTTCATTAATTTGCCTGTTTGCAGCTTCTGCACAGGAATCGCTGCATGTAACGATAACAATGACTCACCCCTGTGTTTACATATGCTAATTCTTCTATTCAGAACATGTGCTTGATCACATGGACGAACAGCGATTGGCTAATCCATAGCCTGCATGTATTGGCTATATTCTGAGTCACTCTCCAACTGTGCTCACTGATTGGGCACCTGGGTCTTTATACAACAGCAGGCAGAAGCATTATCCGGCGATCAGGTGACCAAGCCTTCCCGGCGAAACGCGCGTCCTTCTCACAGTGCTCACAGTAGCAGGACCACACACGCACCCTACAGCAGCTGTGCGGAATACATTCCTTTTACAGGTACTTTCTATCGCTCTTATAGCGCTCTCTCATCTGAGTCCCTTAGCACTTGACTCTCCCTGCAATGCCATTTGGTATCAGGGAAGAGACGCAGCTACTTTCTGACAGTAGAAGTGCTGTCTGTTGTTTCATCTGGTTTATGCATGATTGTCACTCTCTCATTTCCTATCAGATTCAGATGGGGAACAGCAGAAGTGATCTCCTGCTAAATTATTCCAGACATTACTTTTTTCACTCTTATTATCATTAAATTTTTCTTTTGGGAATTTGATATTTGTTCATATTAATTTAGTAGGATTGCTACTTTTTTGTACACATTTAGGATGATTTAAGTTTCAATTTATTCACTAATAGCTTGGTTATCCACTGGGTTATCATTTAATCTCACCTAACCTCATTTTTTCCTATTTAGGTGACTCAGACTCATATTAGTATGCTGATTTATCTGTTTATTTAACATTATATGTCTTCATTTGTACTCTACACCTTAAACTGGAATAAAGGTGTCTATTTAGGGTTTTTTCCTTACAGCTGCTTAAATTTCACATCACATTTTTTCTGTGATTTTGCTAGATATATCTGAACAATGATTTTGCTGGATATATCTGAACCTCTAAAGTACTGAACTTTTACCAATATATTCCATATTTTGAGGTGGTGTGTTTAATCTCTCTATCTAGTTTCAATTATGTACTAGAGATTCGAGGTCCTTTTTTTATATATTTCGCCTATTACCTTGTTCTAAATTACATGCATCTGGCTGCTACTTCTTTGTATTCATTAATTTTCGCTACGTATTTTCAGTGATTATATAAATATACATATAGGTTTATATACCTGTGAGTGAAGATATTTAAACACATATATATTATGTGTTTCTGCAACCATTGACTGCTATATTCACAAGGTTTATTAATTGTTTGATCCTGATCATATATATATATATATATATTTGTTTTTCTTTATCTCTCGTATATACCCCTATATGCAACTACTAGGTTGAGTATTACCTGTCATGCATTACAATTCATGGTATAAGAGAGTTTCATTTTAGGTAATAATAAACGTCAAGTTTTAATTTTCTCAATATTGCATTTGCTTTATGTCATATCATTTTCTATTTCAAGAGTGCCCCGCCCTAGACTTTTTTGTCTTTTTTGGGACTACATCTATGCCCCTTTGCATAGTAATATTTCCAAATCCTTGTTTGATGTGTTCTACACAAAATTTGTGGGTGCACCACCAATTTAGTGTCATCCTATGAATACTACAACAATGATGAACCTTAATGTTGGTTATTTATATAAATGAATTTCATCGTTTCCATATATTCATGTGTATATAGAAAATATCGAACTTGTGCGAACCAGTTACCTATATTTTGGTATGTCAAAGAGCCAAGATCATGCGTTCGTGAAAGGCGTGCATGCAAAAAAGGGGTGTGGTCTAGTGCCAGCTATATGCCACGACCCTGGTATGACATTTATAGGAGCTTGTAAAAGCGCATGCACACAATCACCATGGAGGTAACTGTTAAAGGGAATGAAAGAGCCAAAGCAATAGAGAAAACATTGAAAAAAAGCAGATCTACATAAAATACACTGAAACAATCCAGTTCCACATAAAATAAACTGATAAAGCCACATCCATAAATAATACACTGGAAAAGCCACATCCACAAAAAACACACATAAAAAATAAATAAAAAAGATTCACATAATACAATCCAGCCCCCCATGTGTCACTCCATCCTCCCCATGTGTCACTTCAGCCCTCCATGTGTCACTTCAGCCCTCCATGTGTCACTTTAGTTCCCCTCCATGTGTCACTCCAGCAATCCATGTGTCACTCCAATCCCTACCATGTGTCACTTCAGAAGCAAATCCTGATGTGCCACTCCAGCCCCCCCTCTCTCCCTGGGCCACTCCAGTCCAGCCCCCCACATGTCACATATAAAATGAAATAATAGAATTAAAACCCACAGCTCTTACCTTGCTGTGGACTGTATAGATCACGTAGGTAGGCTCTGGCGTCTGCGACCACGTCCTCCTTGTGGCTGCAGGTTCAGTCACAAGTTGAGCTCCACCTCCTGGTTGCAGCATGATGTCATAACATCACCCATACATGCCTCCGGAATGGAGCAGACTGCTGCAACAAAGGATGAGTCTCCTATAAACAGCTGGATGCCTATCAGTGGAGACAGTCAGTGTCAGTCAGGGGAGCAACATCAGAAGAACAGAAGAGCCGCATGTGGCTCAAGAGCTACAGGTTGGCCACCGCTGGTATAAAAACATCCATTCTCACACGTGTTTTATAAACACATCCATTCTCACACGTGTTTTATAAACACATCCATTCTCACACGTGTTTTATAAACACATCCATTCTCACACGTGTTTTATAAACACATCCATTCTCACGTGTTTTGCCTAAAACTGGCATGAAAAAACACGTTTGCATCCACCATCGAAAAACACGATTTTGCAAAACTCACTTCTTGGTAAATTTGCGAGTTTGGTCTGGGAAAACAGGGGGGGGCGTGATCAGTGTGATCGCTCTCCCCCACAGCCATAGGAGACTGCTCCGGCTTGCAGCAGCCGCAAGCAGTCTCGCACTGCAGCCCAGCACAAGCTGTGTGCTGAGCTGCTGTGAGCAAGGGGGGGCGACGCCGGACCCGGGCCCCGCCAGGCCCCTCTAGCACGCCCTGGCCCGGGTAAACTGTACCCGCTCCCCCCCCTCTCGGCGCCCATTACCAGGAGTGGAGGAGGTCTTCTATCCAGCAGCTGCACTCCCACCACACCAGGGGCCGAAGTAAGCTGCCACCAGCTGGGCCACTGGCCTGGGTACCTGCAGGGAAATGTGACTCTCTGTCTGCATAGGAAGGTCTTGAAGGTGCTCTCCTTGGAGCTAGGGACCTGATTCAGACCCGCTCGCTAAGGCGCGATCGCTCGCTCTGGGCAAATTTTTACCCATCTGCGCATGCGTATAATTCATTGCGATCTGATTTTGGTTGCTCGTAAGCCACTATCAGGTCGCTGCTTTGAGTGACAGATAGTGCCGTTTGTGGGTTGTAACAGGGGAAGGTGCTTGTGAACGGGGGAGTGGTGCTGCGAACGCAGGTGTGTCTTACCATCAAAACTGAGTTTTAAGGGTCTACCACAAGCACTGCGTGTGCAGCGATGGTTTCTTCCTCTGCCGATGTATGCAGTCAATTAATAGAGTAACAAGTGTTACTCATTGCATTGTATAATAGCAAAGTGGTTGCGTAAATTAGCATAATTTTTTTTTGTTTTGTCTATTTTTGTTTGTTAATTGGATATTAAATAAGATACCAAACCCAGAGATTTTGAAATTCCCAAACAATAGTCCCAATATTTTTAAAGTTTACAAATACATGTTTTTTTCTTTTTGTGGTTTTTAAAGTGAAAGTGCTTTTTTGGTTGTGGAACTGCACATCCCAGCATGCCATTCCAGAGTAAATACATGCCTTTTTTGCAATACTGTTGCAGGCCAGGGCCGGATTTGTTCTATCATACTATTTAAAAAAAATATATTTTATGTTGGAAGAAGGTACAAAAAACATTCTGTTATTGAAGATTAAATATTTTTTTTTTTTTTTTGAGAATTCCAAAACCATAATATTTTGCAATTTCATTTTTTAAAAATGCATCATTGAAATATATTTTTTAAACATAAAAAAATAAACAATTTAATTCATTAAAAATACATGAATTTCTGGACGAATTTGGTTTTGGAATACCATCAGAAAATGAAGATGTGGACACATTGCAGATGTGGGTGAGGAAAATGTGCCTGTGCCGCCACCAGATGAGCCTCCTCCACCTCCTACAAACACATCACCTCAAAATGTGGCAGGCCCATCACATGGAACAATACAAAATCATGATATTCCTTGTGGGCCTTCCAGGGGCACTAACCAGATTACATTTTTGGACATACATTTGGAAAGTTCTAGGTGAAATAAATTAAAGATCATCAATCGGATTTCTTCTTCTTTGCAGCCGAATCCGGTAAGATGAATTTACGGATCTGGGTGGACCGTCGTGGACCCTGCTGGGTGCTCGGTCCAGCCACAGCAGGGCACTGGTCCACCTCACCTTCTATTGGGCCAGTCAGATGTTCTTTGATCTCCCTGACATCTTGGCTTATGGACCTTAGAAAGGAGTTTGGCTCCAACTTGCTGGCCTGGACAGCCTCCATGGCTGCTGCTTGCCTTAACACTGCCACCCTAAGCCCATCCAGGACTTGGGTAAGGGTGGCAGTGGAGGATGGGGGAGGCACAACTGATGGAGGTTGTGTCGTCACCCCATCCATCTGAAGGCTTTCAGCCATGTTACTTCCTAAAAAATGGGTAAAAAAATAAAAATGAATATAAAGTAATATAAAAAAAGACAGATATCGAGCCAGGTGTATGCAAATAATTACCAGACTCAGCATGTGGGTCATCTTGTGGAGGCTCCTGATGGTCTAGTTTTGCTTCCACCACTATCCTCCAATCTAAGGCCCCCAAAAGTCGATGTTGCCTTTTGGTCAAAGCCAAGTTGTCAGGGAGGGGACCCTCTGGCCCATTAAAGTGTTTGATCCGCAAATTCAACTTCGACTTGAGTTGACTGCAAAGGTCACTCCACCTTTTAAGAAATTTAGCAAAAATTAGTTTTATGCAAAAACATTTTGTTATGAGTGATATAGATATATAGGCCCTCATTCAGAGCCGCTCGTAAGCGGCAGTACGCTTGTTCCGAGCGATGTTCGCACATCTGCGCATGCATACGGTTTTTAGTACGCATGCGCCAACCAGTCAGTGCGGCCGAAAATCATTTGTTCGCTATATAGCGAGGGCCTGCAATTGTGAGTGACAGAATGAGGCGTATGTGGGTGGTAACAGGGGAAGGTGCTTGAAAACGGAGAGTGGAGATCAGAACGCAGGCGTGCTTAAAGGTCAAAACGGGCGTTTTAAGGGAGTGCATAATTAATCCAGCAGCGTCATTGACCACGTCACTTGTTTTTTTTTAACTCAGAACTGCTCGCAAAATAGCGGTTGAAAAAACCAACCACAAGAATAGCGAGCAGTTCATACGCTGTTCGATGTACTCGATGAATCTAATAAATAGCGGACATGACGTATGATGTGAGCGGCCAGGGGGCGTTTTTATCAAATAAACGAGCGTATGTTTTGCTCGCTCGTTCAGACATGGAGGCGGCAACAGACCGCAAAGAGTGTACGGTTCATTTGAATAGCCACCCCCTTTTTCTGAACGAACGAGCGCTAATTGCGAGCGCTCTGAATGAGGGCCATAGACCATTTGGCTAACATTTTTATGTTTAACTAATTATTTGTTTTGTTAAACTAAAAGATTTCGACGACAGTATCCCAAAATATGAAATTTTTGGTAAAAACTTACTTATTACAAAGAAAATAGGACTCAAAATGAGTGGAGTGCTTCCGATTGATGATCTTTGTAAATTTCACCCAGATTTTTTTCCGGTCACAAAAAGGAATCTTATGTCCAAAAGTGAATCTGGTTAGTGCCACCTGGATGAGTATCTGTAACCCGACAAGGTTTAACTTGACCTTATATTGTTCCATCTAATGGGACAGCCACATTTGGAGGTTATGTATTTGTAGGTGCTGGAGGAGGATCATCTGGTGTGGGAGCAGGCACACTTTTCTCAGCCTCATCTGGAAGTGTATCCACTACTTCAATTTCTGAAGCAAATCCAAAACCAAATTCGTCCAGAAATTCTTGTATATCAATCATGCAGACCTTTACACTGGCCTCCTCAGAATCCATGACTGCAAATTTGTAAAAATCTGGCGCCTGCTACTGTGCACCACTCCCACGCAGTGCAATATGCAATGCACAAGCGACCAACACACCCTTTAAAAGCGCCCCTCACAATTCAAAACACTTTCACAAGGAGCTGCGTAGTGTTGGGAGTGTCCTACTGGCCTCACAGGCATATCCTAGCTGTGGAATGAGGTGAGTCACATGATGTATGATAGGTGTTATGTTGTTATAGATGTATTAAATCAACAAATGTCCTGTGTTTATCCACCATTTTGGAATGGCCAACCAAACAGACTGCACCCTAGTTGATATAAAGTTTGCACACTGTAATATTTGTCATTGCCATCATGAGATCCTCCAGTTTTAGTAGATGGGAGCTGCGCGTCCTGACCAACATACTGGACCGGTGCTGATGTGCCCAATCGGCTAAAAGTGCGGGCGTACGCGGAGGTGAGGAGGAGGCTCCGGAGCAATGGGCTTCTGCCGTACGGTTGTGCAGCTGGAGAGGAGATGGTCGGATCTCCGTAGGTGGACCCCGGCCCTCCTCGATCAATTGCAGGCGGATAACCGCCAAAGTAAGTAATGCATTTTATATGCATTGCGTGGTGTATGCTTTGTGTTGTGTATGCCTTTCTGCGTGTGTGTGTTTATGGTATATTTTCTATGGCTTGTTTGTTAGCTTCATTTTAAGGTCTGCAGACATTTTTTTTTTAGAAAATGGATGCCAACAAGTTTTAAGCCCTAATTTCAATACTGTGTTTGAAAAATAAGCACAACTGTTGTAGTCATTAGGTGTGTGTGTTGGTGTGTGAGTTTGTGTGTGTGTGTGATTATTTCAAAATCAACATGGTTTCTGACATATGTGTTTAAATGTAGAAGATGGCTGACAATTTGAGTGTCAGGTTACATTTTACCCAGTGTCTCTGGATTATTGTCAAATGGGTGACACAGGTGTCTTTATGTAATCCATTTTTTTTTGTTTTGTTTTTAAAAAAAAAAAAAAAACTTGCTCATGCCTTTGCTCTGCTAAACCAGGGAGATCTGGATATGATGTTTTTTGGACATTGCAAAATTGTAAAAAAATTTCAAATTATATTTTTAAATTGTTAGGATTATGTCAAAGAAGATAAAGGGCTAGGCAAGCCGAAGCACCACCCACCTCTGAAGATGCCTCCCCCCAACATTCCTCCCCACCCACCCCTGAAGATGCCTCCCAACCCACTTCTCCCCACACATCCCTGAACCTGCCTCCCCAACCCACTCCTCACCCATCCCTGAACCTGCCACCCCCACCCACTTCTCCTCGCCTATCCCTGAACCTGCCTCCCCCACCCACTCCTCCTCACCCATCCCTGAACCTGTCTCCCCCACACACTCCTCCGCACCCACCCATGAAGATGCCTCCCCCACCCACTCCTCCTCACCCACCCCTGAACCTGCCTCCCCCACCCACTCCTCCCCACCCACCCATGAAGATGCCTCCCCCACCCACTCCTCCTCACCCATCCCTGAAACTGCCTCCCCCACCCACTCCTCCCCACCCACCCATGAAGATGCCTCCCCCACCCACTCCTCCTCACCCATCCCTGAACCTGCCTCCCCCACACACTCCTCCGCACCCACCCATGAAGATGCCTCCCCCACCCACTCCTCCTCACCCACCCCTGAAGGGCCTCCTCCACCCACTCCTCCCCACCCACCCATGAAGATGCCTCCCCCACCCACTCCTCCTCACCCATCCCTGAAACTGCCTCCCCCACCCACTCTTCGTGAAGCTTGAATTGAAAGTGCCGGACCAAGGACATGAAGGTACATATGTCACAGGTGCCATTATGCAATATATATCTAATGTAAGAACCAGAAAAGAATGCAATGTGAAAGCAGCATTAACCTCAGTAGCCAATGTGAAACACTGTGTAGTACTATCTGGCGAAGGGATACACACCAATTATTCATGGCTATGGTGGGTGTTTTTTTTGTCAAACTGTTTTGCTTTAATAACAAATACTTATTAATTAATTTTTCTTTTCCTTTACATTTCAGTTGAACAAGAGGAGCCACTTCGGGAGCTTCTAAGGAGAGAGGTGGCCACAGTAGCCACATATGTCATCCAAATTTATGAGGCCATTAGACGAATCCAAAATGTTTTTTACATTTTGTGTTGGCCAAAAAATAAAAAAAAAATATTTTTCACAAAAAAAATGTGTGGTGTTTTTATTAAAAGGTCAAAGATTCTAGAAGTAACATCTTAATAAAGTTGAACTATCTGATTCAATGTTTGCGTAGATATGTAATTTTTAATGTGTACATATGTATATATATATATTTTTGTTGTTGTTAAAATAGTATATATATATATATATATATATATATATATAAATATTTTGAAACCAAATATATATATAAATATATGTACGGATATTAGATAGTTCCACATCTAGATATACAGTATGTATATACATATATGTATATATCACAATGTATATATTTATGTCTGGATATATATCTATATTTCTCTCTCTATATATATATATATATTGAGAGCGACAATATATAATTTGACAAACAAAGGTGGGGGAAGTCCAATTTGCAAATTCCAGCCTATATAAATTAGAAGTGAAAAAAAAAAAACAGGTGCGAATTTACGCTGATTGCAATCAGAAGCAATTAAAGGGTCCACCGAAAGCGTAAATGAGAAAACATGTAATTATGATGGCCGCGTAGGGTGACAGCTGCGTCCATCAGACTACTACGAGTGTAGTCATCGCTTGTTCTGTTATGTGGTCCGGTAGGTGTGTTTTCATTGTGGTGGGTGTTTATTCGTTTGCGCTGTGCATTGCGAGCGATCGCTCCCTTTGCATTTTCTTGCTCGCCGCAGCTGCGAGCGGGACTGAATCAGGTCCTAGGTCTAGGAGGGTGCTCTCTTGGGAGATGGGTCTAGGGGGGTGATTTCTTGGGTACTAGGTCTTGGGGGTGCTCTCCTGGATGCTGTGTCTAAGGGAGTGCTCTTCAGGGTGCTAGGTCTAGGGGAGTGCTCTCCTAGGAGCTAAGTCTAGGGGAGTGCTCTCCTGGGTCTAGGGAAGTGTGCAGATAGACAACACAAAACTTTCCATGCTCAGCTGCGGCTTCTGGGATGTAGTTACCAGACTGTTGGACGGGATGCCACCGGTCTAAATCTCAACGGTGGAAGCCCGACACAGGATTTAAGATAGGCGTCAAAATACTGATGCATATCTTAATCCTGATGTCGAAATACAGACAGACACCATCCCGAATTACAGATAAGCCTTGGTCATTTTAGCTGTTAGCCGCGGGGAGGGAGTGTTAGGTTTAGGCAGCATAGCAGGGTTAGTTTTTTTGGGGGGAAGGTTAGGGTTAGGCATCCCTATGGATGCCTTTTGGGGGGAGGTTAGGGTTAGGCACCACAGTATGCAATCGGGAAGCCGACTGCCTAAATACCGGCAGCCGGCTTCCCGACTGTCATATCCCAGCAAGGGTGAAATGCCCGGCGTCTAGATGTAGACGCCCGGCATTTACCCGATGCCGGGAGACTGGCACCCGGCATCCCGATCATAGTGATGCCGGGCGCCACGAGCGGACAGCCGCAGGGGGGAGGGTTAGGTTTAGGGCTCCCGGGGGGGACATAGGGTTAGGCACCCTCCCGGGAGGGTTACGGTTAGGCTAGGGGGAGGGAGGGTTAGGGTTAGGCACCCCAGGGGGGGACTTAGGGTTAGGCACCCCCCGGGGGACTTAGGTTTAGGCAGCGGGTAAGGGGGTGGTTAGGGTTAGGCACTTGCGGGGGAGGTTAGGGTTAGGCACCCCTAAGGAGGGGTAGGGTTAGGGGGGTTAGGTTAGACAATACTTACCTATCCACGATCGTGATTTCCAGCGCATGTGGCCGGCGGTATTTCATACCAATTCTGGCACCACAGGGAGGGAGGTTAGTGTTAGGTACTAAAGGGGGAGGGTTAGGCACTTACGGGGAGGATTAGGGTGCAGGGTGGGGAGGGTTAGTGTTAGATTACAAGAAGGAAGGGTTAGGGGGAAAAGAGGGGAGGGTTAGTATACTTACCCTACCCCTGTTTGGATACCAACCATCGGGATGCAGCTGTCGGCATTTTGACAGGAGGCATACTCATTTGAAGGCTGCCTGCTGGTGCGCTGGTAACCTGTAACAAATTCACCTGCTGATGGCATACAGAGAGAGGATAGAGGCTGTTGGATGGACACAGGGGAAGGTGTGAGGCTGCTAGAGAAACATAGGGGATGTGAGTTGTCTGCTGTGGTGGCATAATGTGTAAGGGGCGATACTATGTGGCATAATGTTATAAGGGGCAATACTGTGTGTGGCATAATTTTATAAGGGGCTGTACTGTGTGACATAATGTGGTGTGAGGTGCTTTACTGTGTGGAATAATGTGGGGGCATTACTGTGTGGCATAATGTGTTATACGGGGAATTACTGTGTGGCATAATGTGTTATAAGGGGCATTACTGTGTGTGGCATAATGTGTAAGGAACATTACTGTGTGGTATAATGTGATTGGGCTCTGTGTGGCATAGTGTGAATGGGTTCTGTGTGGTGTTACTAATGGACACTACTGTGCAGTGTAATGTGACAAAGGGGCACTACTGTGTGGCAACATTTAAATTGGAGGTTTCTATTGTGTGGTCACGACCCGTCCCAGCAAGACCACACCTCTGTCTACTTCAGTTGTGGATGGCAGTTCCAATACTCTTTATGTGCACAGAGCACTAAATAGTGTAGTTAAGGCTCTGCTTTGGTGTGCACAGATATGTCGTCCTCTGTGTTCAGCACCCCTGCACTAAAAAATGCCTACAGTAAACACTATCTAATCCTCTAAACTAATCCTGTTAAGCTAGGGCTTGGTCAATTGGGAAAATGCCTTCCATTTTCTTTGTGTGTTACGTAAACCAATGTAGTGCCAGTTTTACGTAACAGAACCAACCAAATGTCTGACTATGGCACAAGTTTGAATCCCCTGCAGGATGAGCCCTGTTCTGTGTATTTGAATGCAGAAAATTATGTACACTTGTATGTTGTTCTAAAATTAATTATATTTATAAGAGCAAAGACTAAAAGCGGGAGTCAAGAATAGTAAGGGGAGGAGTCTATCCCAGGAGCCAGGGTCTATATTTTGTCCCAGTCCGGCTCTGCCTCCACATACCTGTTTCACATCATTTATACTTCCACCTATCTGTCCAACATCATTTACACCTCCACATACCTGTTCTACATATTTATACTGCCAGATACTTGCCCCACATAATTTATACCTCCAGTTAACTGTCTCAAAAATGTACACCTCCACATACCTGTCTCACATAATTTACACCTCCACATACCTGTCACATATCAGTTACACCTCCACATACCTGTCCCACATCATACACACCTCCACATACCTGTCCCACATAATTTACACCTCCACATACCTGTCCCATATCAGTTACATCTCTACATACTTGTCTCATATCATTTACACCTCCACATACCTGTCTCACATAATTTACAGCTCCACATACCTGTCCCATATCAATTACACCTCTACATACCTGACTCATATCATTTACACCTCCACATACCTGTCCCACATAATTTTCACCTCCACATACCTGTCCCATATCAGTTACACCTCTACATACCTGTCTCATATAATTTACACCTCCACATACCTGTCCACATCATTTACACCTCCACATGCCTGTCCATATCACTAACACCTCCACATACCTGTCCCTTATAATTTTCACATCCACGTACCTATCCCAAGTCCTTTACACCTCCACGTACCTGTGTCACATCATTTATACCTCCACGCACCTGTCTCACATAATTTACACCTCTACATACATGACCCACATCATTTACACCTCCACCTACCTATCTCACATAATTTACACCTCCACATACCTGTCTCACATCATTTACACCTCCACATACAGTACATGTCCCAAATAATTTGCACCTCCACATACCTATCTCACATCATTTACATCTCCACATACCTGCCCTACATAATTTACACCTCCACATACCTGCCCCTCATCATTTACACCTCCACATACCTGTCCCACATCAGTTACACCTTCACATACCTGTCTCACGTCATTACCACCGCCACATACCTGTCCCACGTCATTTACACCTCCACGTACCTATTCCACGTCCTTTACTCCTACACATACCTGCCCCAAATCATTTATACCTCCACATACCTGTCCCAAATCATTTACACCTCCACTTACCTGTCCCCACATCATTTACACCTCTACGTACCTGCATCACATCATATACCCCTCCACATACATGTCCCACATCATTTACATCTCCACATACATGTCCTACATCATTTACAGCTCCACATACCTGTCCACATCATTTACACCTCCACATACCTGTCCCACATCATTTACACCTCCACATACCTGTCCCACATCATTTACACCTCCACATACCTGTCCACATCATTTACACCTCCACATGCCAGTCCACATCACTAACACCTCCACATACCTGTCCCTCATAATTTTCACATCCACGTACCTGTGTCACATCATTTCTACCTCCACGTACCTGTCTCACATACTTTACACCTCTACATACCTGTCTCACATCAATTACACCTCCACATACAGTACATGTCCCAAATAATTTGCACCTCCACATACCTATCTCACAACATTTACATCTCCACATACCTGCCCCACATAATTTACACCTCCACATACCTGCCCCTCATCATTTACACCTCCACATATTTGCCCCACATCAGTTACACCTCCACATACCTGTCTCACATAATTTACACCTCCACATACCTGTCCCATATCAGTTACACTTCCACATACCTGGTCCACATTATTTAAAACTCCACCTATCTGTCCCACATAATTTACACATCCACATACCTGTCTCACATCATGTACATAACCAAATACCGGTCTCACGCATATTTCGCAGCACTTTACAGAGAATATTTGCCCATTCACATCAGTCCCTGCCCCAGTGGAGCATACAATCTATGTTCTCTACCACATGTACAAACATGTATGCTAGGGGTAATTTTTTATGTTTTTTTGAGAACCAATTAACCTGCTCCAGATCATTTACACCTCCACATACCTGTCCCAAGTCCTTTACACCTCCACATACCTGTCTCACATCATTTACACGGCCACATACCTGTCCCACATCATTTAAATCTCCACCTATCTGTCCCACATCATTTATACCTCCACATACCTGTCCCACATCATTTTCACCTCCACATTCCTGCCCCTTATCATTTACACCTCCACATACCTGTCCCAAGTCGTTTACACCTCCACATACCTGTCTCACATCATTTACATCACCAAATACCGGTCTCACATCATTTACACATCCACATACTTGCCCCATATCATTTAAACCTCAACTTATCTGTCCCACATAATTTACAACTCCACATACCTATTCCACATTATTTTCACCTCCAGATACCTGTCACATCATTTACACCTCCACATACCTGTCCCACATCATTTACACCTCCACATACCTGTCACATCATTTAAACCTCCACATACCTGTCACATCATTTACACCTCCACATACCTGTCCCACATCATTTACATCACCAAATACCTGTCACATCATTTACATCTCCACATACCTGTCCCACATCATTTACAACTCCACATACCTGTCACATCATTTACACCTCCACATACCTGTCCCACATCATTTATACCTCCACATACCTGTCACATCATTTACACCTCCACATACCTGTCACATCATTTACACCTCCACATACACCTCCACATACCTGTCACATCATTTACACCTCCACATACATGTCCCACATCATTTACATCACCAAATACCTGTCACATCATTTACACCTCCACATACCTGTCCCACATCATTTACACCTCCACATACCTGCCCCTTATCATTTACACCTCCACATACCTGTCCCAAGTCGTTTACACCTCCACATACCTGTCTCGCATCATTTACATCACCAAATACCGGTCTCACATCATTTACACATCCACATACTTGCCCCATATCATTTAAACCTCAACTTATCTGTCCCACATAATTTACAACTCCACATACCTATTCCACATTATTTTCACCTCCAGATACCTGTCACATCATTTACACCTCCACATACCTGTCCCACATCATTTACACCTCCACATACCTGTCACATCATTTAAACCTCCACATACCTGTCACATCATTTACACCTCCACATACCTGTCCCACATCATTTACATCACCAAAAACCTGTCACATCATTTACACCTCCACATACCTGTCCCACATCATTTACACCTCCACATACCTGTCACATCATTTACACCTCCACATACCTGTCCCACATCATTTATAGCTCCACATACCTGTCACATAATTTACACCTCCACATACCTGTCACATAATTTACACCTCCACATACACCTCCACATACCTGTCACATCATTTACACCTCCACATACCTGTCCCACATCATTTACATAACCAAATACCTGTCACATCATTTACACCTCCACATACCTGTCCCACATCATTTACACCTCCACATACCTGTCACATCATTTACACCTCCACATACCTGTCCACATCATTTACACCTCCACATACCTGTCCACATCATTTACACCTCCACATGCCTGTCCACATCACGAACACCTCCACATACCTGTCCCACATCATTTACACCTCCACATGCCTGTCCACATCACTAACACCTCCACATACCTGTCCCTCATAATTTTCACATCCACGTACCTATTCCAAGTCCTTTACACCTCCACATACCTGTGTCACATCATTTCTACCTCCACGTACCTGTCTCACATACTTTACACCTCCACATACCTGTCTCACATCATTTACACCTCCACATACAGTACATGTCCCAAATAATTTGCACCTCCACATACCTATCTCACAACATTTACATCTCCACATACCTGCCCCACATAATTTACACCTCCACATACCTGCCCCTCATCATTTACACCTCCACATATTTGCCCCACATCAGTTACACCTCCACATACCTGTCTCACATAATTTACACCTCCACATACCTGTCCCATATCAGTTACACTTCCACATACCTGGCCCACATTATTTAAAAATCTACCTATCTGTCCCACATAATTTACACCTCCACATACCTGTCTCACATCATGTACATCACCAAATACCGGTCTCACGCATATTTCGCAGCACTTTACAGAGAATATTTGCCCATTCACATCAGTCCCTGCCCCAGTGGAGCATACAATCTATGTTCTCTACCACATGTACAAACATGTATGCTAGGGGTAATTTTTGAGAACCAATTAACCTGCTCCACATCATTTACACCTCCACATACCTATCCCAAGTCCTTTACACCTCCACATACCTGTCTCACATCATTTACACGGCCACATACCTGTCCCACATCATTTAAATCTCCACCTATCTGTCCCACATCATTTATACCTCCACATACCTGTCCCACATCATTTTCACCTCCACATACCTGCCCCTTATCATTTACACCTCCACATACCTGTCCCAAGTCGTTTACACCTCCACATACCTGTCTCACATCCTTTACATCACCAAATACCGGTCTCACATCATTTACACATCCACATACTTGCCCCATATAATTTAAACCTCAACTTATCTGTCCCACATAATTTACAACTCCACATACCTATTCCACATCATTTACACCTCCACATACCTGTCACATCATTTACACCTCCACATACCTGTCCCACATCATTTACACCTCCACATACCTGTCCCACATCATTTACACCTCCACATACCTGTCATACATCATTTACACCTCCACATACCTGTCACATCATTTACACCTCCACATACCTGTCCCACATCATTTACACCTCCACATACCTGTCACATCATTTACACCTCCACATACCTGTCACATCATTTACACCTCCACATACCTGTCCCACATCATTTACAGCTCCACATACCTGTCACATCATTTACACCTCCACATACCTGTACCACATCATTTGCACCTCCACATACCTGTCCTACACCATTTAACCCAAAACTGAGCTTGTCTTTATTGGCCAAATTATGCTATTTAAACCCCTCCAAGTGCATGATTACTCATTTGGTGGGGTGTACCAGAGGTTATTCAGACCCGGACACTAAGCCGTGATCGCTCGATATGGGCAATTGTCGCACATCTGTACATGCGTATGAGGCAAAATTTGCATGCACGAACCAGTCACTGCGTCCGGGAATCGTGCGCTCGTAGTACACAGACTGGACGCTACTTTGAGTGACAGTTAGCGCCGTTTGTGGGTGGTAACAGGGGAAGGTGCTTATGAATGGGGGAGTGGTGCTGCAAATGCAGGCGTGTCTGGGCATCAAAACAGCGTATAATGGGAGTCCATAATTAGAATGGAAGCATCATTGTACACGTCACTTGGTTGTATTTCAGCCTGCAGTGATCGCAGTGCTTGCGGCGGGGTAGGGAAGCTCCGATGGCTCTCGATGTTACTGATTAATCATACACTTCCAGGAGATGACGTGTGCTAAAAAAGAAAAGTGGGCGTCATTACACCGGCGTACGCTCGCTCTGCCGTTGCTCTCTAAGACATAGAAGGCATCCTTAAGCCAGACAGTGCGATCACTGAAATTTCATACCCGGCCCCTGACGGCTGCGAGAGAGCACAGCTTAGCATCCGGGTCTGTATCGCCCCCTGTGTCCCAACATTTGTCCTTAATATGAATATTTTCCCTGCTGTTTCCCTGCTCAGGGGGTGCGCACAAATAAATGTGACTTTCTGGAAATCACTTGCTTAGCTCACCATGTATGTAACAGCTGCTCAGAACAAGCTCTACTGTACACAATCAAATTCCATATGTACATTTCACATGGTTTTATATGGGCAATATAACAGTGCAATTAAAATGTATTTTTCATTAGAATTGTCTAAACTTTGTCATTGCCTGAATAGACCAGATGCTAATTCTCACAGCCTGTATTTGTGGTGACTACACTCTGCAATAGTAGAATTTCTCATCTACGTAACAGTTGAAGTCTTACCATAGTTTGGTCAACTATCTGCAGGAAATATTAGAACTTGTCCATCACTTACTGGCACATCACTAAATGTAACAACCACAGGTGTACATGTTGTATAGATTACAACCACAAGCATTGCTCTACATGCTGTTTATTTATTGCTTTGCTTTTCATGTCTGTGATGTACTTCTGTGTACAAAAATAACATTAAAAAAATTTACCCGACTGTATATGATTTTCTGTGGATTCATATATTCTACACTATATTTGGAAACATATTTTATTAGTTGTCCATATACGTCTATTTTATGTTCTATCGTATAGATACTCAAACCTGCCGCATTCCATCCGCAAACTGTACTGAAGAATCAACGTAACAAATTAAAAAGAATTCAGGAATTGAACACATGAATTATATTTCATGATTGGTGTATTTTATACCTCATTACAGTACTACGTTGATTTATTTTGCTGCACTATGGCTTACTTGCATATGCTTAAATGTCGTTGTTTATATTTATAAATACCCATTTCAATGCGGCTTTACTGAAATGAATGCAGTGTTAATGGTGCATGAAATGGTTTATGACTAACGGTCTGATTCAGAGATGTACCCTAATTACACAGCCGCTAAGTTTTGTGATAATACTGTATGCTAATGCTGGCGGAGGCGCCTTATGTCAATCTACGCCTCCTGTTGGCTTCTCTGATCCACTGCTGCATCCAAAGATGTCCCGCCCCCCCTCCCTGCCCGTACACACTGCCCGATGGACAGATTTGTCTGCTATTGGCTGTGCAGCAGAGCCAACGCAATATGTCTGTGAATAACATCATTCACAGTTATATGCTGGTACACACTGGCCGACGGGCACCAACTGATCGGCCAATATATCTGTCAGTGAGTACCCAGCTTTACTTGAACTCAGTCCTTATAGTTAAAACAGCAAATAAGTTATACGAGATTCTTTAATAACGTTTTATCCATGTTGCATTTACATTGTTAAAATACATAAAAATATAAATGCAAAAATAAAATTATGATTCAGGGGTCACTTGTCCTGTATGTTGAAGAGCAAGTGCAAATTCCTTTTCTGACCTACTTGCACAGGAAGGGCATGGCCAAACTGATTTGGGATATGGCTCAGAGGGTGAGGGGATGCTTAGTGTGGTCTAGAGTCAGAAGACTTCTGTGCAGAACTGAGATAGGGGAAGGTCAGTAGGAGGCCAGAGCTAGGGCTGGTTTACTGCCAGGAGGCAGGGAGCAATGTACTTTTATATATAACCTGAGAACTGAAACTTTGTTTTTGTTTTATTTTGCTCCTTTTCAAGTACGAGGAAGTTCCTTTTCTTTTCTCAATGTTTCAAGTTCAACACATTTACCCAGAATGAATGACTAATTACTGGCTGTACACTGAGCTATATCTGTTCTGTTCAACCACATCATTCTACAGGACCACCCTCTGCCCGAATCTATCTCCAAATGTGGTCTATCAATGAATATACAAGCTTTATTATGCTTTTTATTCTATACTTTACTTCTGGTGAGTATTCTTTGGCACACGATAACATAATTAAATGTATTCTGTGTTCTTAATATTCATTAAAGATAATATCTTATATTTATATTTAAGAATGACCAACTTTTGTATTGATTATCATTTTTCAACAAAGTTTACGTTATTATTATTATTATTATTATTATTATTATTAGTAGTAGTAGTAGTAGTAGTAGTATCCTTTATTGTAGTTATAGATTTAAAGAGCAGGTTTAAATACTTTACAATTTATTGGTGTCTAGATTTCTTTTAAAATACTTGATTTGTGTTTTAGTATTTTATTTACGGCATTCCATGCACTATGCTCTGCTGTACATTATTAGAGATGGCAACAGCTTGAAAATATTTAGGTGGTGAGGAGATATTTCTATTGTTTTAGTAATTTTGTATTTTACAAAAGTGCATGGCAAAAAAAAAAAAAATAGGCTTCCGCTAGCTGCAATGGACCGGATTCAATTCACCGCCAAAGTGCGTTAAGTGTTAGAAGGCTGATTCTGCACGCAAGGTGCGAGCAGAATTAGTCTACCGCAGCTGGCCAGAAAATGCGCAACGCAAGCTGCCAATAGCAGCTCGCGGCTAAATGAATCCGGTCTGATGTGTTTTATTGGAAAACTTCTGCAATGTCTGATAGTTTATAAAGATGAATATATGAATAATGCTGATTACTATAAGGTACTAGCTGAATTGATATTTTTGTATAACTTGTAGTTTTTGCAGAATTGTTCGTTTATGAGTATACAGTATATTGAACTTATTGTGAGGATTTTTATTCCAGGACAAGAGAAGCAAAAGGTTCTGATCGGGAGTGATCTCACTCTGACATGTCAATGTGAAGAGGCTGCTAACTGTTCAGTCTCCTTTCCCAAAAGAACTAATGCTAGAGAATTTCATTATGGAGATACCTTGTATATTGTTCTATCAAATACTTTGAAAAATAACAGAGGCCCCTATCGATGTATTAGAGACAGTATGATGACATCATCAATGGAGGTGGAATTAAAGGAATGCAAGTACAAATCTGAACGTGAAGATATTACTAGTTTATTTGCAATTAGCACTGATTTCCTGTTTGATATGTGATTAATCACTGTCAGTATTTTTCACAGACTACCAAACTAGTATTTTTGACTTGTCATCCGCCAGGCACCCCTTCCCTCGCCCTCGGGCATCAGAGGGCACTGTGTTCTATATACTGACGTGCTCCGTCTATGCACATGGGGCCCGATTCAGCAAGGATCGCTATTGCGATCGCAATGGCGATTACGCACGCAGTCTCACTGCGAAGATATGCTAATGATTTCAATCGCAATGCCATATGCAGTCTAACATAAGGACACTAGGGATCGGTATGAAATACCGCCGGCCCTCTGGCCGGCAGTTCGAAATCCAGGCAGCGGGAGGCCGACAGAAGCAGAGTTCCCGGCAGCGGAAGCCCGACAGCGCTCGAAATCCCGATCGTATCTAAGGTAAGTAAAAACTATCCTAACCTAACCCCCTAACCCTCCTTAGGGGTGCCTATCCCTAACCTCCCCCCCAAGTGTCTAACCCTAATCCCCTAATCCCCCCTCTAAGTACCTAACCCTAACCCCCCCCTTCCCCGCTGCCTAAACCCCCGGGGGGTGCCTAACCCTAAGTCCCCCCCGGGGGTGGCTAACCCTAACCCTCCCTCCCCCTAGCCTAACCCTAACCCGCCCGGGGGGGTGCCTAACCCTAAGTTCCCCCCGGGTGCCCTAAACCTAACCATCCCCCCCCCTGCGGCTGCCTGCTCACGGCACCCGGCATCCCTTCGATTGGGATGCCGGGCGCCTGTCTCCCGGCGTCGGTCAAATCAGCGGCATCTACATCTAGATGCCGGGCATTTCACGCTCGCCGAGATAAGGCAGTTGGGAAGCCGGCTGTCGGGATTAAGACAGCCGGTTTCCCAATTGCATCCCGGACACTCACCTTACACACATCCGTAATACTTAGCAAGACTGCGAAACCATCAGTAACATCGAGTACCATCACAGCCTCACGCACAGTTGCATAAGCTCGGACCTTACTCAGAAATTGCTAACCTCATCGCACGCAGTGAAAGCCCAAGCTGTGTATGGCATCGCAGTGGATAATTTATGCACGCCCCTGCAACTGCATTCAATTACACTGGTACGCCTGCGTTTCACTGACCACCCCCTGTCACCACCCCCAAACAGTTCTTCCTGTCAATCACTGTGCGATGGGTCTGCGTAGTCACTGCAATCACAGTCCTGATCGCAGGGGAGTGTTCGCGCACCCGCACAGCGATGCATACCCATGAGCAGAACGCAACAATCGGCCGTTTGCATGCGTAATCACAATAGCGATCCTTGCTGAATCAGACCCACGGTGCGAGCCGTTAGCTGTGGAAAGAAGGGGGGTGCACTGCGCATGACGGAGACAGGACACACCATAACCAATTATTATATAGAACATACTGTAAATGTATTTATGGTTTCTATATTTTCGGAGTATGATATAATCTGTGTCATAATATATTAAGAGTGTTGTTGCTGGTGTTTAGGTACTCTGTGGAGCATGTAATCAGGCACATTCACATAATGTTGTAAGGTCGATCTTTTAAATGATTCTGCCCTTTGACATCTTCGACAAGAGCCTGAGCAACATGTTCTATACTGTACCTTATACCTTATTCTATACTGTACCTCATACCTTATTCTATACTGTACCTCATACCTTATTCTATACTGTACCTTATTCTATACTGTACCTCATTCTATACTGTACCTCATATCTTATTCTATACT
Organism: Taudactylus pleione; assembly: GCA_031769625.1. NCBI lineage: Eukaryota > Metazoa > Chordata > Amphibia > Anura > Myobatrachidae > Taudactylus > Taudactylus pleione. The sequence continues at coordinate 895,806 of JAUIMM010000160.1, forward strand.
GTACCTCATAACTTATTCTATACTGTACCTTATTCTATACTGTACCTCGTATCTTATTCTATACTGTACCTCAGGGCCGGATTAAGACCCACATGGGCCTGGAGCTGAAAATGTTCAAGGGCCTATACTGAGAAGGGGAAGAGCTGTGATAGGTGCTGTGTGGGTGTAGTCAGAGTCACCCTGGATTATACACCCCCTAAACTATGAACCCAATTTCTCCCTAACTACATAGAAATAGAAAAATTACATAATTTATTTATTTTTGGAAGGAGGGGGGTCTAGAAAAACTATTGAAATACTTAAAATGTATGGCCAGTTAGGCAGCTGGTAATCATGCTGTCATGTTGATAGGCCTATTTTTGTGTGAAGGCCTGGAGCTGTAGCTCCATCCGCCCCATTGTTAATCTGGCCCTGCTGTACCTTATACCCTATTCTATACTGTACCTCATACCTTATTCTATACTGTACCTTATACTTTATTCTATACTGTACCTCATACCTTATTCTATACTGTACCTTTATACCCTATTCTATACTGTACCTATATACCCTATTCTATACTGTACCTCATACCTTATTCTATACTGTACCTTATACCTTATTCTATACTGTACCTTATTCTATACTGTACCTTTATACCTTATTCTATACTGTACCTCATACCTTATTCTATACTGTACCTTATACCTTATTCTATACTGTACCTCAAACCTTATTCTATACTGTACCTTATACCTTATTCTATACTGTACCTCATACCTTATTCTATACTGTACCTTTATACTTTATTCTATACTGTACCTCATTCCTTATTCTATACTGTACCTTTATACTTTATTCTATACTGTACCTTATACCTTATTCTATACTGTACCTCATACCTTATTCTATACTGTACCTTATTCTATACTGTACCTCATACCTAATTCTATACTGTACCTCATACCTTATTCTATACTGTACCTTATACATTATTCTATACTGTACCTCATTCTATACTGTACCTCATATCTTATTCTATACTGTACTTTATACCTTATTCTATACTGTACCTCATACCTTATTCTATACTGTACCTTATACCGTATTCTATACTGTACCTCATACCTTATTCTATACTGTACCTTATTGTATACTGTACCTCATACCTTATTGTATACTGTACCTCATACCTTATTCTATACTGTACCTTATACCTTATTCTATACTGTACCTCATTCTATACTGTACCTCATATCTTATTCTATACTGTACTCTATACGTTATTCTATACTGTACCTCATACCTTATTCTATGCTGTACCTTATTCTATCTGTACCTCATACCTTATTCTATACTGTACCTTATACCGTATTCTATACTGTACCTCATACCTTATTCTATACTGTACCTTATTCTTTACTGTACCTCATACCTTATTCTATACTGTACCTTATACCTTATTCTATACTGTACCTCATTCTATACTGTACCTCATATCTTATTCTATACTGTACTCTATACCTTATTCTATACTGTACCTCATACCTTATTCTATGCTGTACCTTATACTTTATTCTATACTGTACCTCATACCTTATTCTATACTGTACCTTTATACCCTATTCTATACTGTACCTATATACCCTATTCTATACTGTACCTCATACCTTATTCTATACTGTACCTTATACCTTATTCTATACTGTACCTTATTCTATACTGTACCTCATATCTTATTCTATACTGTACTCTATACCTTATTCTATACTGTACCTCATACCTTATTCTATGCTGTACCTTATTCTATACTGTACCTCATACCTTATTCTATACTGTACCTCATACCTTATTCTATACTGTACCTTATTCTATACTGTACCTCATACCTAATTCTATACTGTACCTCATACCTTATTCTATACTGTACCTTATACATTATTCTATACTGTACCTCATTCTATACTGTACCTCATATCTTATTCTATACTGTACTTTATACCTTATTCTATACTGTACCTCATACCTTATTCTATACTGTACTATATACCGTATTCTATACTGTACCTCATACCTTATTCTATACTGTACCTTATTGTATACTGTACCTCATACCTTATTGTATACTGTACCTCATACCTTATTCTATACTGTACCTTATACCTTATTCTATACTGTACCTCATTCTATACTGTACCTCATATCTTATTCTATACTGTACTCTATACCTTATTCTATACTGTACCTCATACCTTATTCTATGCTGTACCTTATTCTATACTGTACCTCATACCTTATTCTATACTGTACCTTATACCATATTCTATACTGTACCTCATACCTTATTCTATACTGTACCTTATTCTATACTGTACCTCATACCTTATTGTATACTGTACCTCATACCTTATTCTATACTGTACCTTATACCTTATTCTATACTGTACCTCATTCTATACTGTACCTCATATCTTATTCTATACTGTACTCTATACCTTATTCTATACTGTACCTCATACCTTATTCTATGCTGTACCTTATTCTATACTGTACCTCATACCTTATTCTATACTGTACCTTATACCGTATTCTATACTGTACCTCATACCTTATTCTATACTGTACCTTATTCTATACTGTACCTCATGCCTTATTGTATACTGTACCTCATACCTTATTCTATACTGTGCCTTATTCTATACTGTACCTCATTCTATACTGTACCTCATATCTTATTCTATACTGTACTCTATACCTTATTCTATGCTGTACCTTATTCAATACTGTACCTCATACCTTATTCTATACTGTACCTCATACCTTATTCTATACTGTACCTTATTCTATACTGTACCTCATACCTAATTCTATACTGTACCTCATACCTTATTCTATACTGTACCTTATACATTATTCTATACTGTACCTCATTCTATACTGTACCTCATACCTTATTGTATACTGTACCTCATACCTTATTCTATACTGTGCCTTATTCTATACTGTACCTCATACCTTATTCTAAACTGTACCTCATACCTTATTCTATACTGTACCTTATACCTTATTCTATACTGTACCTTATACCTTAGTGAATACTGTACCTCAATTGTCTGTGCTTTTCTGTTTTTCTAACTGAGTTGCTGTGTACCGCCCCAGATTGTTCAGCGCCATTTGACTTTGCCTCGTTCCATTTTGAAACTATGCCTCTTGTCCTTGGTCTTGAATTGTATTCTGATAACCTGAGCTGCCAGTTTTGACCTTCTTTTAAATTCATAACTCAGCAAACCTGGCAGTACAAATCACATAGAAAAGCCCCCTCCTTTTCTTACCCCACCCTCTCCTTGTCTTACTCCAACCCCTCCTTATCTTACTCCACCCTTCCTTTTCTTGCCCCACCTCCTCTTTGTCTTACTCCACCCTTCCTTTTCTTGCCCCACCCCCTCTATGTCTTACTCCACCCCCTCTTTGTCTTACTCCACCCCCTCCTTGTCTTACTCCACCCCCTCCTTTTCTTACCCCACCCCCTCCTTGTCTCACTCCACCCCCTCCTTTTCTTACCCCACCCCCTCCTTGTCTTACTTCACCCTCTCCTTTTCTTACCCCACCCCCTCCTTGTCTTACTCCACCCCCTCCTTTTCTTACACCACCCCCTCCTTGTCTTTCTCCACCCCCTCCTTTTCTTACACCACAACTCCTTTTATGCCCCACCCCCTCATTGTCTTACTCCACCCCCTCCTTGTCTTACTCCACCCCTCCTTTTCTTTCCCCACCCCCTCTTTGTCTTACTCCACCCTTCCTTTTCTTGCCCCACCCCCTCTTTGTCTTACTCCACCCCCTCTTTGTCTTACTTCACCCCCTCCTTTTCTTACCCCACCCCCTCCTTGTCTTACTCCACCCCCTCCTTTTCTTACCCCACCCCCTCCTTGTCTTACTCCACCCCCTCATTGTCTTACTCCACCCCCTCCTTGTCTTACTCCACCCCTCCTTTTCTTTCCCCACCCCCTCTTTGTCTTACTCCACCCCCTCCTTCTCTTACCCCACCACCTCCTTGTCTTACTCCACCCCCTCCTTGACTTACACCACCCCTCCTTGTCTTACTCCACCCCTCCTTCTCTTACTCCACCCCCTCCTTGTCTTACTCCACCTCCTCCTTGTCTTACTCCACCCCCTCCTTTTCTTACACCACAACTCCTTTTATGCCCCACCCCCTCCTTGTCTTACTCCACCCCCTCCTTGTCTTACTCCACCCCTCCTTTTCTTTCCCCACCCCCGCTTTGTCTTACTCCACCGGCTCCTTTTCTTACACCACCCCTCCTTTTTTGCCCCATCCCCTCCTTGTCTTACTCTCACCTCCTCCTTTCCTCACACCACCCCCTAATTGTTCTCCCAACTGCGGGCCTGAATATGAGTCACATGCAATGCCATTGTTAACAGAGTTGAGCGATTTTATTTCTACTGCACTTGTGTGAAAATCCCTAAAAACTTGTACAGAACATGCATTACACTGTGTGGGTCTGATTCATTACCGATCGCAACTGTGATTAAGCATGCAGATGGCCGATTGTTGTGTTCTTCGCATGCGTATGCATTGCAGTGTGCATGCGCGAAGGCTCCACTGCGATCGGACTGCGATCGCAGTGACTATGCAGACCCATCTTAGAGTGATTGACAGGAAGTGAGCATTTGCGGCTGGTGACGGTGGGGTGGTCAGCACCCTTCCTAAAGCTGGGTACAAACCTTACAATGGTTTGACTGTATGTCTGAATCATCCTACAGAAGTAAAAAAGTAGCAATAAAAATATTCTAGACTTTATAAATTCTAACAAAAGTCTCTTGCTGATGGAGCTTCCAGTAGGAGCAACATTTTAATTTACACTTATTGTCCTCCCTTTCCAGTGATCATGGGGTATATTTACGAAAGTGAGAGTTTTTAGATGTAGAGATGTTGCCCATAGCAACCAATCGGATTCTAGCTATTATCTTCTAGAAGGTGCTAGTTAAATGTTAAGTAGAATCTGATAGGTTGCTATGGGCAACATCTCCACTTCTCAAAACTCTCACTTTAGTAGATATAGCCCATGGTCTAAACTTGAAATTCAATTTGCAATCACATCAAACATTACTTTGTGTTTGGGTCGCATGTACATAATGATAGATAAATGCAATGTACTGTACCTTAATGCAATGAAAGTATATGATAACAAGCCTTTGCTGCTGCTCTTCTTCTAGCAAATGGTAAAGATGAAATTGTCATGTTCCGGTCTGTTGGGGATGATCTTCTATTAATTTGCAAAACGGTGAAAAATATAAAAGTGATTAATTGGCAATGGACATCCGCTAACTCGTTCAAAGAAACCACTATAAGTATGGATTCTAATAATCAAGCAACAAGCGCAGGATACTTTTCCGGTCGTCTTAGAAATTTAAATGAACCAAAATTTGCTATTAGAATTTCCCCTGTGAGTTTTCTGGATTCTGGCAAATACAAGTGTACTTCATTAGAACACAGCAAGGAGACTACAATAAGTCTTGTTACTGTTCAAGGTATGTTTGGCTCATTAGGTAATTTGTACTAGTCTTAAATGTAGCCTGTGTTTATTACATATATGAGGTATATTAAAAACTGACTATGCTAAAGTTGTTTTATAGGCCAATTTATTTGGTATTCTTAAACTGTTTAATATTGTCACTACTAGCTTTACTATGTGCATGTCCAGGGCATATTTGACAACAGATACAATGAGCTCAGTGGCGTAATATGTCCGGTCCCCCGCCTGAGTGAGCTTGATATTTAGGCAGCTGGTTACTTTACTAATGTTTGCAATTATTATGAGCACTGCTTTATTATCACATGTAGCCTTTATTCTTATATAACAAAAAATAAATGCTATGGTGCATACACACGGTCAGATTTAAAGGACGATTTAAATGATAATGTTTATCATTTGATCGTTTAAATCGTCCTTTTCTTGCCCCCTCAAATGACCAAACGATGTGCGGGCACGGATGGTCGATATCGATTTTGACCATCGCTCGTGCATGCAGGCCAATCTGGTCGATACCAGGCTAGCCTAGTTACTATAGGGACCCTCGATCGTTGATCAAGGGTTGTTATAGTGGTTGGGGGTTATCTGATCTGACCGTGTGTAAAGGCCATTACAGTACTTTCAGTAAGAAAAATTATATTGAGTATTTAGGCAATATTGATAAATTGGGACATTTTCAGGGACGGTTTTAGGGGTAAATCTCAAACCCTGGGAGAGTTTTTGCAAATTAGGGTCAGTTAGCAACAATTTGGTTTGTGATGAATTATTAGGGGTAAATTTACTAAGAATCGAGTCTGGGAGAGTTTGCTTTTTTTTCAACTCGATTAGCTTCACCGAAACTCAGGAGATTTGAGGCTCCTGAAACTCTCAAATTTACCAAGAAGTGAGTTTAGCTGAGATGGTGAAGCAGAACGAGATTTCTCCCCCCGAGTAGCAGGTTTTGCAGGAGATTACTCACCTGAGATTGCAATGTCTTCTCTCTGCAAAACTCTCCCGAGCAAGTGGCCTGCACATATCAGTGAGATACAGTATGTGTAAGCTGCTTGTGTTCTAGCCTGTAAAAAAACGGGATAAAAGTAAAAAAAAAAAATGACATAGCCCCCCCCCCCCTCCAAAAGACTAACCAGCCCCGGATTTGCCAGCCTGTCCTGGTTCTTAAAATTACGGGGAACAAAGTGAATAGGGTTCCACCGCAATTTAAGAACCAGCGCCTGGTTATATAGGGGGGAAAAAATGCGTGAGGTCCAACCTATATTTAAAACCAGCACTGGAACCTTTCTAGTGGGGGACTGATGCCACACCCAGAGGAGCCCTTTCACCAGGTTCCCTAGCCGCAGCATAAGCCCTGACCGCTAGTCAGCCCAGTCCAGGACAACCTGGGGAGTTGGTGACCCCTGCCCTAGGCTGATAGCCTGGGGCTATCCCCACCACCCCCGGGCGGTGGGTGGCAGGTTGATAGGGTAGGTGTAGTGATAAAAATAGAATTAACAATATTATCTTTACAGTAGAACTGCAGGTCCCAGCAAGCCTCCCCTGCATGTTGTTGCTTGAAGAACCACAAATATCAGCATGCGGGGCATTAAGGGGCTGCTGGTATGTGTAGTTCACCTGTATAGAAATATGTAAAAAAACACAAGACACACAGAGGAGAAGGGAACAGAAACACCTGGTATAGGTAAGTATGTGTGAATGGGTAGGTGTATGTAATAAAGCTTTACTAGTCATGGTGTGTGTGTTTTGTCTTTCTTTAACTATTTATATTACAGTGGGGGTAGTTCCACAAGTGCCAAAGAGCAGGCATGCTGGCACCTGTAGTCCCACTGTAAAATAAAATAGTTTTCTTCTATTCTTTACAATATTACCCTCGTACCGAATTCTCCAGGGGTGTGGGGAAGAGCCCCGGGCTTCAGTCCAAGCCTGGGATTTAGTGGGGGGGGGATTCCTCCTTGGGGGCGTCCCCACCTCCCCTGAGATCCCCGGCTTGGCCCGACCAGCTTGGGATGATAATGCTTTGGCCCCGGTGAAAGGGTCTATGGGCTGTGGCATTACAGCCCGGCCGTTTTGGGTCCGGTGCTGATATAAATATAGGGGGTACCCTCCGCAATTTTTTCCCCCCTATATTTAAAACCAGGACTGGCCCTACAGCCTGGTGTTGGTTTCTAAATTACGGTGGCTGGCAAGTCCGGGGCTGGTTAGTCTTTTGGGGGGGGCCCTATGTCATTTTTTTTTTAACTTTTAAACTTTTTCTTCTATTTACAGGCAGAAACATACATGGATCACAGTGATCTGTGTATGTTTCTGCCAAACTCGCAGATCATAGGCAGGTGTGTTTATTTCACAAATTTTTACAGGAGAGTTTTCCCATCTCATGAGAGTTTAGAATCTCTCTGCTTGGCAAATTCCAGAATCCTATCTTCACTAGTAAAAAGGTTCTCGAGTTTTGCCAATGGTGAATTGAAGAGAGTTTGCTAACTCTCCAGTATTTTCCCGTAGCAAAGGAGATCTCTCTCCTGCGTTTGACTTTAGTAAATTTGATAGTGGGAAAAAATGCCCAAACTCTCCAGAGTTTGTAAACTCTCCCAAACTCTCAGCTTAGTAAATGTACCCTAAATGTTAATTCATGGTCAGATGCTTCCTAAAGTGGAATCCTGCTTTCTGTGTTTCAGTCAGTGCTAATCCATCCTCTTCAGTTACATCTCACAGCAATGTTTCCCTTACATGCTCATTATCCCATTTTATACCGCATAAACGGATTGCGTTGGTGTGGGTACAAGTGAATGGAACTGGACCTAACGGTCTTCCTGGAAAAAGTCAGAATGTGACTTTGGATTCATTGGAACACAAAATATTTTTAGAAGACATCAGTGAGGACAAAATAAACTGGACGTGTTTAGTTTTCAGTGAAGCTCTACTACTGGCTTTAGCACCAATCACGTTGAATTATACCGGTGCTCTGGGAACCAGTCCTACAGACATTACTGACACAACCGTAACAGAACAAGTTACGTACTCAATTCAATATAAAGGTATGTTCTATTTTATATTGATTCAGAGACGGACACTAATGAGATTGCAGCTGCGATTTCCTATGCATCGCAGCTGCGAAAATAGGCTAACGGTTGCATAGCTGATCTGACCTGCCGCAGCCTTGGGAGCTCAACAGACACGCAGGGCTGCATAGGAGATCGTATGGGCTAATTTAATCACGCCCATGAAATGCCGTTCAAACGGACAGACACGCCTGTGTTTTTCAGACCACCCCCCGTCGCCACCACCAAATGCTGACAGCCTGTCACTCACTTTGCGATGAATTCCTCTGTACGTCCGTAGGCGCAATGCGATCCCCGCGCATGTGCAGTGCAGCCTATACACATGCGCTGCAGCAAACAATTGCTCGATCTGCGTCCGTAATCGCCATTTCATCCTGCTCTGAAACAGGCCCAATGAGCAGCAGGAAAACAATCGCTTTAGAAACTTATTCTGGAAAAAAATACAAATACCTTTCTCATATAGAAATACTAAATGCACAGAAAGTAGTTTGGGCGAGGTGCATTCCGGAGGAAGGTGGGGAAGGGGGAGATTTACTAACGCCATGTGGAGCTGTTGCCCATAGCAACCAATCAGATTATGTCTATCATTTTCTAGGATGCAACAGAGAAATGATAGCTAGATCTGATTGGTTGCTTTGGGTTACTCCACCACTTGTCTGTTTTAGAAGCTTTAGTAAATCTTCCCCGGATGATTCATGTCTACAGATTCTCTGTCGGCATAGTGACTGTAGACAAGCTATACCCAACCCAGTTAGTGCAGGTTTACAACCATATACATAGGCCATCCTGTGATGAGGTACCTCTTTGCATACTTACCTACTCTCTTACCTACTCTCCTGGAAGGTGCAAGAGACTCCAAATTTTTTGGGTAGTCCCCCGCACCCCGGAAGAGTAGGTGGATCCCCCGCATCCTGCCCACTCCCTAGTGAAGTGTCTAGGATGGGAAGATAATTACGGATGCCTATAGGAAGGTGCTAAAACGGTGGATACTGTGTCATTTAGCCACACCCCCAAGTTTGGTAGTTTGGGTCTGATTCAGACCCACTCGCGAGTGCACAGCGCTCGCAGGCGGGACGATGGTCCCCCACTGCGCATGTGCATACCGGAGCCGGCTCCGGTGTGTGCATGCACGAGACCCAGCCAGCGACAGACGCTCCGTCGCTACGGGTCTCGCACCAAAACAGGGCGGCTGTCGATTGTGATTGACAGCTCGCCCCATTTTGGAGTCGGGCAGGGGGGGTGGCTGGCCAAACTGAGGCGTTCCTGAAGGAATGCCTGCCATTTGGGGGCGGCCTCAGTAGTGAGCTTCTGGCTCTATTAGAGCCGGAAGCTCACTGGGGCTTGCGATGGACGAGACCCTACCACAATGGTCCCGTCGCAAGCCTGATGGTCGCGACCATCACCTGCCCGCTCGCCAACGCTATGGGTGGTCACCCACAGCTTAGTGAGTGGCCAGGAGGCCGACACAAAAAAATAATAATGCCACCCTGATTCAGAGCGAGCGCTTTGAAAGAGCGTCCGGCTCTGAATCAGGGCCTTTGTCTCCGAACTCTGAAGGTAAGATTACCATGGTGGCTTAGGAATGCGAGACCAACTCGCCTTTTTTTTTTGGGTAAAATAAACATATCCAATTGAAAAGTCACAGTTGCTTCAGATATTCACAGCGTATTGTCCTCAGTTCTGTACAAATATAATATATATGTGTTGTACTATAAAAACTGTAGATATTGTACGAGGAGATATCACATCAGTGGTCATTATTTTTAACACAGAGTGAATGCCAAGATAAATACTCAGCAATATATCCCATGTCTTCATTTCAGAATTAAATGACAAAGGACTGTCTAAAGAAATTCTTATATTGATCATCTCAGCAATCACTGTGATTTTAATTGTGTATGCGGTTCTCAGAAAACTTTCATGTCGATTACTGGATAAATTAGGTATGTCTAACATTGCCAGAATTTGGACATAATTATTGGGACAGTGGGGCTGATTCAGGATTGCACGCAAGTGCGCAGGACCCATGATTGACAGGCAGAGGCATTTAAGGGGCAGCACGGGGGTTGGTTCGGCCAGCACTCCCGGAAATGGGGGTGTGTCTGCCCTGTTTTCCGGGAGTGGCAAGGCCAGGGACTGCGTCTATGGACGCAGTGTCCTAGCCTCACAAGCCGGTCAGCCTGAGTAAGCTGAGGCTTACTCAGCTAGCTGGTGGCCTGATGGTCGCGATGGTGATCCCACCTGTGCCCTTGGTTGCAGTGCTGGGATCGCAAATGCAGCAGGGGGTATCATACACCTATTGGAATCTGTATTAAATCCCGCCGGACATGAGCCCAACGGACCTAATACCGCTAGAAGATGAAGATCCCGACAAAGTAACCCTTTCCCCCCCTAACCCTCCCTTAGGGGTGCCTAACCCTAACCCCTCCAGTGCCTAACCTTAACCCCCTCCTAAGTGCTTGAACCTAACCCCCCCTTCCCAGCAGCCTAAACCTTAGACTCCTGGGGCGGTGCCTAACCCTAACCCCCCCTTACTCTAGCCTAAACCTCTCAGGGGGGGTTCCTAACTCTAAGTCCCACCCTTGGAGTCCCTAAACCTAACCCTCTCCCCACCCCACGAGCAGTCCGCACCCGGCGCCTGGCTTATCTTTTTCGATATGCCAGCCATCAGGCTCCCACTGTAGGTATAATGACATTAGTCCTCTGCCGGGATTTAAGAATTGGGAAGCCAGCGGTCGGCATTTCGACCGCCGGCTTACTGACTGCATCCTGACCTATTAGCAAAGACGGAATTGCAAAGCTGATTGCGTGCAGCTTTGCAATTCTGCCTGAAGCTGAATCACCCCCAGGGTACTAAGAGTTGCCTCCATAGACATAGATATAGGCTTAGGTTTTTGCGGCTTGGGATTAAAAACAAGGGAGAAAATAATTGTTTAACAACGTTTACAGCTTTAGATAAAAGCACATGCAAAAGGTTTAGCATCATCGCTAAATGATCAAACTGTTATCTAAGCAATTTATATACTGAATGTTATATTATTATTGTAACCCCCCTTTTTACCACTAAAGGGTCACTAGGTTACTAACTCCCATGTTGTATAATGCACCCACCCTTAACCTCTCTAGGTGGTGTACCTTTTATTTTATCATTAATCCAGTGCCTCCACCCAAGCTATTTAACTAAGGCTTGCCTGGGTAAGCCATGTTATACACTATAATATTAATATGGTCCTGATAGTGTAATGTGATGTTTGTGTATGAAGATTGAAATGACATATAATATTACAGTGTAACATCACATACATATCTATATATATGACCTGTTCTTCTTCATTCACGTAGACCCAAGGACTGTCAGACTCCTCCAGGAATAAAATTCACTATAATTATAGCTTTAACATCTTTATGTGTCAACAATATAATATGGCAATAAATACTTCCTTTACACTCAGAGATGAAATCATACACAGATTCATATACATATAGGTATACATAAATATTAACTGAACATTGTAGAAAATTGTACAGTTTTAAGTAGATGTACAGTTTATCGCCATAAATTAAGTTATGCTTGGAATCCGGAAGAATAAAATGTTCTTTTTCCGTTATACTATATGGTGGTAAATATGCCTTCAATTGTGCTGGAATATACCACTCCTAACAACTTAAATACATTTGGTCCAAGTCGTCAATTTGCTGTATCTCCTGTATGAATAGTATCCAATGTGAACACTCAAAGTATCCCTCTCATATAGGTTTCCACTTGTGTAGCTAAAAGTTCATTAAGGATTAATAGCCTAAGAGCTGGACGCTAACGATACCTCATATATACAGCCACGCAGAAGCCAGAGTATAAGGCTGTAAACTTTGACATAGCATAGAATATTCCCTATCTGGCTGTAGCTGAAATAAGTTATTTTTTTAGCTTTTGCTCCTCTGTTACTACAAAAAATATAGAACATGCTCCCCCAAGCTTCAATTCTAGCTGTATCCTGATGACAGTACATTGTAATGCATGGGTATTTTATAACTGTCCCAACTGAAATATCCCTTACAGCTCTATGTGCCCTCCTGTTTTCTATGTACTGTAGTAGCTGGCCAGTCATTGTGTGGTGCTACAGAGTGGGTTATTTCCTCACTGCTGTCAGAATACTCCACGCTGCCTCAGGAATTCCACACTGATATCCTCACACTGGCCGAGGTCATCCCTCTCCTTATCAGCTGCACATCCCCTTATCACAGCCTGTCAGCTGTGGGGCAGCCAGGAGGCTGCTGGTCCCTTACACAGCCTCTCTATTTGATGTGGTGTAAACCACAGAGTAACTGTGGCTACTAAGTGTAAGTCTGCTCCATTAACTATCGGCCATAGCTGCCAAATATTGGTGGCCTTGACAACCTGGTCCTTGGTAAATAAACACCCAAGAAAACATCAAGTAAATATAAATTCATGATCAATTGATTGTTAATTCAACATCATGGAAATACTAAGAAATAATTAATTTAACTTCAAGAAACATCATGCAGTAGAAGATAGTGCATACAGGTGTAAAGTGCAAGTGCAAATGGTACGTTTAAAATAAACGACCTGTTTATAAAAAGCTATATTGCACAGATACGTATATAGAGATATAGCAATAATATATAATAAATAACCTATTGTAAAAAACTGTGTCGCACAGATAGGTGAGTAAGGGTAAAAATATATAATTTAATTAATACAACGGGGACACAAATATCATACAGACAATGTAAAAACAAATAACGAAATCAGACAAGAAAATAATAAAAGTATGGATAAAAACATAAGAATATAAAATAAGTGCTGAAAAGCCAATAAATATCTTATCTTGTTTTTTGGAGGAGTATATCAGTGAGGTACAGGCTCCCAATGCGTTTCGTCTCCTATTGGACTTCTTCAATAGGTGTAAAGTGCAAGTGCAAATGGTACGTGTAAAATAAACTACCTGAAATAGAAATAAATGTAAAACCAGGATAGTTTAGCATTTATTTCAATTGACATTTTAAAGCTAAATGTTATAGCCTGTGAGATGCAGGCATGGGCTAGATCCTGGGGAGTGTGGTCAATGTCTTAAAGAAGCACTCTTTTAAAAGGCAAAACCAACCTGGTATTGTCAATTAACTGTTTGCCCCTTGCCAGATTCACTGTGAACTCTCCTGCAGGCTGCTACATTTACCCCTATAGCTTAAAGCCATCTCTGCTTTTACAACTAGCTCCTTAATAAATCTACCCCTTGATGTTTTATTAATATTAAACAGACATATTTTGTATTAAATAATGTTTTTCTACATCTTCATTCTCCACTTGTCTATTACAGGTGATTCAGAAACAGACTCTAAATCTCAAGACGTACAGTATGTGTCTGTGAGATTTGTTAAAAAAAGGAAAAGTAAGTCAAATCTTCACACTCACACTAATCTCTGGATTTTTCTGTCCAAGCATATTTTCAGGGAGAAGACATTGGGAAACATGGTGCTATGACCTGCCTGTTGTCATTTTGTGTTCCTATGTGCAGTGTAAGCTCAAGTATCAGAGGGCTTTGAAGAGGTTTTCTATACTGTATAGTCTCCTTTAATATATCCTTGCACCCAGGGTAGCAAATAGCAGGTTCCCCTTCTTAACCATAGGTAAGTAGCCCAATTTAATGGCAATCTCATTGCTACATTGTATTGAAAAGAGCTGGATGGAGTTTTAATACTGAGCTGTGAACTGAAACTGCTTTGTGATCCAGTTTCAGGGAGTTCCCTCGCAGAGCGGGAGTGGGGAAGGGTTTGGACAACCTGCTAATTATTGCATATGGGGATGTGTATGGTGGTGGTGGTGGGGACTATAGTAATGGATGGTGACCAAAAGTAGAAAAACTCTTCAAGCATTTTTAACTCAACACATCTCTTATGAATAACTTTATTTTGTAAAAGATTAACTTTCTTCTATCACCTACAAATTTCCTGCATTAAGTGATCCTCCTATCTACTGTGGGTGATATTTACCTTCAATGTTAGGTCTACATTCCATCAGGACGATAATTAACCTCAGCCTCTAAATTTGGTACAATTTGCCTATGCTTATTGTGATACTGCCGTGTTGTCCTGAAAAGTGTCTTCAATTGATGAGATGAATTATTGGTATTTATTAGTGTTGTTGTGGGGAAGAGTATGATTACATTAAAAATTAAAAAACAATAACTATGATAATGTTACCATTACAGATGATGCACCCAAGGACATTTTACCTGATGTAAGTATTCTGTAAATTTTTTTATATATTCCAATACAGGTATGGGATAAATTATGTCAAATGTTGGCGTTTTTTAGAGTTTTCTTGAGAAGTCTTTTTTAAAGCTAGAGTACAGTATTGTATGATAAATTGCATTATTACATGGTGCTTTATTTTCCCCCAAACCGTCTTTTGTGATCCTCTGTTCAGTAGTTCTCCAACGGGCAATGTATTCCTGGCGAATCTGCCCAATGTATTAAAGTGGTCATCATTTAAAAGGCAAAACCAGGTTGGTTTTGCCTTTTAAATAATTGCTACTTTAAAGAATCTTCCAAACTTGCTGGAAACTCACCAATATCTTCATCGCACAAGCTACAGGTTGAGTCTCCCATATCCAAATATTCCGAAATACAGAATAATTTTGAACACAACTCAGATAGTGACACTTTGCTTTCTGATGGTTCAGTGTACACAAAGTTTGTTTAATGCACAATATTATTACAACATATTGTAGGAAATCATCTTCAGGCTCTGTGTATAAGGTGTATGCGAAACATAAATTATATTGTATAAAATCATCTTCAGGCTCTGTGTATAAGGTGTATGTGAAACTTAAATGAATATTGTGTATGTACACAAACTTTGATGCACAAAGCTATTAAAAATATTGTATAAAATGACCTTCAGGCTATAGACCTAATTCAGACCCGGTCGCTAAGTTGCGCTCGCCCGCACTGAGCGATTTTCGCCCGTCTGCGCATGCATATAATTCGCAGTGCGCATGCACAAGCCAGTCTTTGCAATCTGTTTTTGGTTACTCATAAGCCACTATCAGGTCGCTAGTTTGAGTGACAGATAAATAGCGCCGTTTGTGGGTGGTAACAGGGGAAGGTGCTTGTGAACGGGGGAGTGGTGCTGCGAACGCAGGCATGTCAGGACACCAAACGCCGTTTAAAGGGCGTGCATAATTAGCAAAGTAGAGTCATTCTACACGTCACCTGCATGTATTTCAGGCCGCACTGATCGCTGTGCTTGCGGCAGGGAAAGGCAACCTCAAGGGCTGCGAGCAGCTCCGATGGTCACGATTAATCCTACATTTCCCGGAGATGACGTGTGTTGTGAGTGTGTAAGGGGGCGTCTTTATACACATGCGAGCGCACTTTGCCATATCTCGCTAAAACATAGTGGGCGTCCTTACGCAACGCAGTGCGAGCACTTCATTTAAATAACTGGCCTGCATCTAGCGAGCGGGTCTGAATGAGTTCCAATATGTATAAGGTGTTTATGGAACAAAAATTATTCTGTATTTAGACTTGGGTCCCATCCCCAAGATATCTCATGATGGTATGCAACTATTCCAAAATACAGAAAAATCCAATATCCAAAATACTTCTGGTCCCAAGCATTTTGGATGAGACTCAACTTGTATTACATTACTCACTGTGACCATGAATGTATGATATTTTGATACTACATACACTTGTTCTTTTTGTACGTTTTAAATAATTTCTCTCTTGTCTGTGGTAGCACCCTCTATTTTTGAACAAAGAACTGTCCTGATCTAATCTCAATATATATATAAAAATAAATATATGCAATAAATAAATACATGGAGTCTCTCTCTCTCTCTCTCTCTCTCTCTCTCTCGGCACTTACCTCGAGACTTGCCCCACACAGCTGTACACTGCATATCACCTGCATGTGTACATTCCGGTGATTCATGTACCTATTACCACAATACTTTGCTAAATATTGTTTTCTCATGTTTATATATGCTTTTCTTTCAGTAAATATATATTTTTAGTTATTTGGGTTATTTTTGGATGCAGTACATTCATTCCCATATACTCATACATCTGTAAGGGGTATAGGGCGCATTTCCTCAAATTTGATTCTCTGTATGTTAGAAAGGACTAGACACCCTTTTTTCTAGTGCAGCCATACCTCTTATTTTTGCATTAGTCTAGTGCGCAATAGATCTCCATTTACCTTGTATTAAAGGTGATACATATTACACATATTGTCGACGTTTCAAGACCATGGCGGGTCTTTTCTTCAGGGCTCGTGTATGAAGAATAGACCCGCCGTGGTCTTGAAATATTTCATTTTATTACCAGTTTTGAGAAGGCACCCAGTCACTTTCACTTACTCTCATAATAGAGTGCCAAACCAAACATCATATATACATATATACTGTATATATATAATTCCAGTGCGGCGGCACTCTGCTCAATGATGACAACTGGACACAGAGATATCACCGACGTTTCGGAGCTGTTTATTGCTCCATCCTCAAAGTCAAAGTGTATAATACAAATGAACACATATAAATACTTACAACCACGTGTGGTCCACTCCGCCCGGCGACCGGTATCTGGTCGCCCTGAGGTGACGTCATACCACCTGACCACCACGCCGGCACCTGCTGATGATGAGAGGAACCAGTAGCATCCCGGTTACCCGGACAACGCGCAGCATGGGACCTATGACAAAGCACAAACAAATAGCCTGACATACATATATAAGCAGACTGCATATCATAACACATTCTATATAAGCCAATTACTGGCATATAGTGTATTAGTACACCAAACAATTGAATATATGAGGAGGAAGTTAAATAAACATCTCATACAACACACTGAGAGCAACAGTAATCAGACTCTTATGGCTAATATTCTACTAAACTTATTGGTTAATCAGAAAAATCTAACAACAGCAAATCATTGAGACACATTGCCTTTGAATATCAATCATGTAAATATACCGAACTCATATTACACCTCAATATACCAAACCTAAAAGATACAACAAAACATAATATGTAACAACAATGACAGTTTAGAGAGACCAGCAAAATGCCACACCCCAGCACAAAAACAAAAACAATCTTGATCTAATTAAACCTGCTACTAGATAACATCTAGACACCACGTATAGCATATAGGTGGACCAATTCTAGAAAACAGTGCAATCCCAGATTCTCATTGAGTCCTCTGGGCACCAGTGAGTCGAATCTAAAGATACACCGAGATTCACACTGCAGTAGTCTCCATGATCTATCACCTCCACGGGGAGATGGTGGAATATATCAATGATCATATAACGTAATGTGGATAAGTCATGCACATCCCTACTGGAGTAGGGTAATTGGATACTGACATATGGTGGAGGGCATTGATGAGGATGGTGATGGTCGCTATCAGGCCATTAACATGGCTTTACTTACACAGGGGAGTACACTCATGTTCTCGGACTCGGAGGCTGAAGCCATCCTGTTCAAGGAACAATTCTGTGAGGATGAAGCGACGAAATCATTACAGCACTTATATCGTGACTGGCTCAAATTAAAGCAAAAGGAATTGGATTTCCATTACCACGGACTAACTCTCAGTGATTACTTTAAACAAAAGCGCATTCCGCGCGGATTCCGTATAAAAAACTGCCCTACCATCGGCAGACACAATACTAATGTTTGTAAAAGGTGGATAGCTATACTAAACAAATGTAGTTATGATCTTATACTACTGGTTATTCAGGAAGCCACGAGGGAGTTTGCAGTAGTGAGAGACTAGATATCCACCTTTGAAAATTAGTTTAAGCCAGCATTTGATTTAGATACAAGCACGGCGTGGCTTGATAAGCTGAATTCACAGGTGACAACATATAAACACGAATTGATCCAATTTAAGAAGAATAAAATGGCCAAAGCAACCCTTGGTTATGAACAAAATCGGGTTTATAATTGGATCAGCAATGGCCGCAGTGAACAACGCCGTTTTGAGAGACGGGGATTCCGTCATATTTATGGTAATTCTGATTCATCACAACAGAATACCAGTGATTCAGATGATGGCACCACTAATTTAGCGACCCACTGGCCCCTTTAGGGAGAGGTATCAATCATGCAGTGCCCCTAAGAGGAGGTGGAGGTTTACCCGGAGGGGTAGACAATGGGCGGGGTCGAGAAAGCAGAAAAGGGGGGGGAGACCACCACTCCACCGGAATCGTCGATAATTAATATTTCCTCATGTACACTTACCACACTAGAGGAGAGAGTTCTTAGTCGTGGCCATTCCTATACACCTACAACCAAATTTGATCCCATGCAATGGGAGATTGAGAGATAACGTCTGAATAGACAACTAAAATTACATGAGCTCTATAATGAAGCAAAGGCAGCACCAAGACCCCCTCAGTCGACAAATAGTGATATCCCGAAGGGTCTGCAGAGATTACAGCCAGGATCAAATTTTTAACCAGTGTCCAATAATGCTGCCATTAAGACCTTCTCACGTCTACTTGATCAAGATGTTAAACAGCTTTCTAGCACAATAAATGACACTGGTACCCATAGTAACTCATCTAAGGGTGAATGGAGAGCATTACGCAGGTTATCTGAGTATGATGATATGATATTCCACCCTGCAGAAAAAGGCAGGGCAATTGTTATACAAAATATCATTGAATATATGCTTGGAATTGATAGACAATTGTCTGACATTATGGTATACAAATTGCTAACATGTGATCCTACAGAAATGTTTACAAGACAATTACGTGATAGATCGGATTTGGCAGTTGCCGATGGATTTATCACTTGTCAATTAAGAGAGGCACTTATTCCAAAGTGTCCTGTTAAGGCAATTTTGTATACTGTGCCCAAGATACATAAACGCCTGGACAATCCCCCTGGTAGATCGATTATATCGGCCAGGGGGTCATTGTTCCAGGCGGTTTCTAAATATTTGGACAATATTTTGCAACCTATTAAGGAACATCCGAGATTTCTTTTAGACACCACTACATTTTTTAAACAAATTTTTGGCCTATCCCATATTCCCAAAGGTAGCTTTCTGTGTAGTATAGATATTAATAGCTTTTACACGGTGATCCCTAATACTGAGGGTCTGGTAGCAGTAAAACGCTTGATTTTGGAAAGCTCTGTCTATGAGGGTCCCGACATTGATCTGATACTTGATTTACTGGAGATGATTCTGACCAAGAACTTTTTTATGTATAACAACAAACTGTTTCTCCAGCTAATTGGCATAGCAATGGGGTCCAATGTGGCCCCATCCTATGCCAACGCGTACATGTTCTTGGCGGAACGAGATATTTTTTTCCAGGATGTATATGTATCTGGCAGGATTTTTTTCTATGCCAAGTACATAGACGACATTTTTCTTATTTGGACAGGGACTGAGCAGGAATTTAGGGGATTTATGGAGAAACATAATGAATCTAGGAATCCCATTAAATTCACGTTCAATATAAATCCTAATACTGTTAATTATTTGGATATCAATCTGAAATTGTATGGTGGGAAGTTGACCACTGAGTTGTTTAGTAAGCCCACAGACAGAAACACCATTTTAAATCATGGTAGTTGCCACCCCGGACCGTTAAAATATGGATTGCCTTACTTGCAGTTTCTCCAAGCCTGTAGAATTTGTAGCAATGAGGAGATGGCTATAAAACATTTTGAACTAATGTTCATTAAATTTTGCCAAAGAGGATATCCTGATGATATCTTATTACAGGCTAAAACTAGGGCCCTTTCAATACCCCGTGATGACCTGTTGAGATCTAAGGTCACTACTGAGAATTCTGAACATATATTAAAGTGGGTTAACCATTTTCATCCATACAGCAATTGCATTAGGGGGGCAACGAAAAAGCTATGGCCCATTGTGAGTACTGACCCTGAATTGAACCTTTACAATACTTGCATTATGCCCTATTATACTCGGGGGCATAATTTACATTATTGGTTAGTTAAGGCTGACATTAGTAAAATGGGTTCGGATAAGTCTGAAGGCTTTTTACATCTCAAATTGGGTTGCTTCAAATGTCTCAATTGTTTGACCTGTCAGTCACTCACTGTAGGACAGAGTTTTTGTCATCCTTACAGTGATAGGAGATTTACTATAATTGAATTAATGTTAAAATAATTCACTCCACCTTACACAGATACCTAGTTGGATCCAGAGAGTGGAAACTGAGGACCTATTTGGTTGTTCATGCTGATATATAAGTGGTGTATTCCACTTTAGAAGGTACACCTCCATTACACAGAGGGTGATTATACCTGGTGAAGGTTACTTATTAATGATACTGCACTAGGAGGCGCTTTTCCCCACCTTGTGTTTTTTTAGGATTTATATGCTGTCAGAACAACAGTTGATGGGAGAAGGAGCTGCCACCCTTAATGCATGGGGAGTGCTTTATTTGATGAGAATCATCATTAAGTGACTTGATTGAAGGACTTAGCGCCATATACCATGTTTTTTACAATATATATATATTAGGATGGTCCACTTTAACATTGTCAAAAACAAAGATGCTTGAATCATGCTTCTATGTAGACTATTTTTGTCCATTATAATGTAGTAACTTGTCTACCAAATTTTAACTTTGTACGTTGTAGTTTAGTGGTCGCTCAGAAGTTTACTTTCTGTAAGCTGACAAAAATGGAGATTATACTTTCAAATGTCTTCTCATGTATATTCGGCTCTTTTGGAAACCCAGAAGTTGGAATTTTCATCCGCTTTCAGAAAGAATGGAGAAGTATTGATAAAAACGTTTATAGTACAGTGGATATTGCCCTCTTCCAAGATCTTGTATTAAACAGATTACGACAGGAAATGTTAGAATATTTACCAAATGCACTAGAAAACCAGCAACCAAGAGATGATTATCGAGAGCTTTTGCATTTAGGGCCTGATTCAGAGCTGCTCGTAAGCGGCCGCTCGTTCGCTCCGAGCGATGTTTGCCCAACTGCGCATGCGTACGGATCGTAATACGCATGCGCGAACCAGTCAGTGCGGCCGAAAATCGTTTGTACGCTAAATAGCGAATGCCTGCTAATATGAGTGACAGGAGGAGGCGTATGTGGTCAAAACAGGTGTTTTAAGGGTGTGCATAATTAATACTGGAGCGTCATTGACCACGTCACTGGTTTATTATATAGCCAGAACTGCTCGCAAATTTGTGGTAGCAAACACCAGCCACAAGAATAGCGAGCAGATCTTACGCTGTTCGATGTACTCGATTAATCTAATAAATAGCGGACATGTCGTATGGTGCGAGCGGCCAGGGGGCGTCTTTTTCAAAATTACAACCGCAAGTTTTGTTCGCTCGTTCAGACATAGAGGCGTCAACAGACCGCAAAGAGCGAACGGTTCATTTGAATAGCCACCCCTTTTTGTTGAACGAACGACCGCTAATAGCGACCGGCTCTGAATCAGGCCTTTACTCTTTTGTTTCTTGGTGGTGGAGCAGGGGAACATTTCGAGCTCCTGGCCCTACTCACCAAGTTCGATGGATGGGTAAAGGTATTTGCGCTCCGAAAGTACTGTATGTTTCTTTCTAAATCAGTTCCAGTTAACACCTAGAGAGACAAACAACATGGTGAATTTGGCTTTGTTTGTAAGTCTGGTTTATGTAAAGTATTGGAATGAAGCTCCATTGGGAATTAGAGCACTATATAATGACATTGAGTTCTTAAGGGGTCTATTTACTAAGCAGTGTTAGGAGATAAAGTGAAAGGAAATAAGGTACCAGCCAATCAGCTCCCAACTGTCATTTTTCAAACACAGCCCGTGGCATGGCAGTTAGCCGATTGGCTGGTAACTTATCTCATTTCATTTTGTCTCCTAACACTGCTTAGTAAATAGACCCCTAAGTCTCCTAAAAATCTACCCTGATGTAACAATTGGTAAGAAAGCTTACATTGCTTTTACCAGACACCTCTGGTTTCTTTCGAAACACTTGGCAGCTTTAGCATTTTTTGACAAAGGAATGTCAGTGAAAACCAAAGAAGATATACCGCGATGTATTCAACTATCCCAGGATGCAGATCTTACTCAATATAAGACGACTCCTAAATATTGTGTGTTTGGAAAATGTCTTGGTGTACTACCCATTGATGTACTAAGGAATATATATATATATATATATATATATATGTATATGTATATATATATATATAAAATAAATACATAGGGGCTGACTTCAATACATCATGCATTAAGGACCTCAGAGTGCGATTTCTCTCATGCCTATTGTATGATATTGCTTTCTGCTTCTTTTTTGCTTTTTTTTTTTTTTTACTGCATTTCTATGTAAAAACTTAACATGGGATGTCTGTAACATTAGTGTTTATGTTTAATTTAGAAACCGGCAGAACATGAAATATTTTATGCACAAATAAAACAGGATGGATGGATGGATACCGAAAGATAATGGTGTGGCACCTGTAAAAGGAATCAGCTCAAATGTCTTCTCGCTAACCAGAAGAAAAAATATAGCTATCAGCAACAGCATATAACAATAAATGTTTATGAGATTAACAACCTTTTCCTGACTCTTTCACTATTTTAAAACACTTCATTACAAAAATATATTTCTGAATTTCATGGTTCATGGTTCAATAAATTGATACTAATTTATCTGCAATTGATTTGGTTATTTTGATTTTACAGTTGCACTTGCTATAGTAAATAGCAGTTTTTACAATGCCTAACGACTCCAATAGTGCGTAAACACGTAGCAATTTAAAAGAACGATTTGAACGATAACGATATCGTTACTGTTGAAATTGCTCATTTAAAAGGTCCCTACCAACTTACCATGGACCAGTGATCCGCGGCCACGTATGGACGATAGCGATATCGTCCATCGGCCGTGCATGCCGGTCAACTTGCTCAATATCGACCAGGTTACTATAGGAACCTGCGATCGATCGCTATAGTCGTCGGTAAGTAGGTGGTGTGCTGGATGTTCGATATCGATCATCCAGTACACCAGGGAGGGTGCATAACGATCTGCCAGTGATGTCGTATCGCTGGCTGATCACTACGTGTGTATGCACCATAAGGGCCTGATCCAGAGATGAGCACAATGCTGATATTTTTGCAGTTGAACAATTATCGGTGGTCTGCGCTTGCGTCTGCGTCAACGGCCCTAAATTCGCAGTGAAAACTCCTCGCCGGTGGTACAATGCGCTCTGATTTATGTAAGTACACCAAGATTTCAGCCAAAGAGGAGCAAGATGGTGGTGTTTGCAGAAGGACAGAAGTTTCCACAAGTCATTGGAAGGATTTAAATAAATTGAGGGTCTTCTTTCCTGAGTGCAAAGTGCTGGCACCAGGGTCCCTAGGTTTATGGAGCTGTGCAAAAACTGACATTGAGTTTTGTGGAGAGAAATTATTGATATTAAATAAAGGATAGAAATTGGGGATTTATAGGGATATTACTGTGTGTGCATGGACAGCCATTTCCACCCCACTGGTGGACTTCAGTCCGAGCTGGCAGAACAGGTCCCATCACATACTTTGAATGGATCTCATTTTGCACCTTCCTGTTGCACGCCGGAAGAAAATTTATTTATTTTATTATTTATTTATTACCAGTTATTTATATAGCGCACACATATTCCGCAGCTCTTTACAGAGATTATTTGGCCATTCACATCAGTCCCTGCCCCAGTGGAGCTTACTATCTATATTCCCTATCACATGCACACACATACAGTACATACACACTAGTGTTAATTTTTTTGTTGGGAGCCAATTAACCTACCAGTATATTTTTTTGCAGTGTTGGAGGAAACCGGAGCACATGGAGGAAACCCACGCAAGTACAGGGAGAATATACAAACTCCACACAGTTAGGGCTGTGGTGGTAATCAAACCAATGACCTCAGTGCTGTGAGGCAGTAATGCTAACCATTACACCGTCTGTGCTGCCCAAGCAGCATTTGTGATGTTACAATAAATATTGAATTTTGATAGATAGATATATATATATATATATTATATATATATATATATATAAAAATTCTATATTTATTGTAACATCACAAATTCTAAACCAACAGTGAAATCTGAATGAAATACAAACATCTACGGAGAGCATGTGTTGATCTTATGACAACGTATAGCTACACATCAAAAAATAGAGGAAAAACAAATGAGCAGAAGAATATTCACATCTAAATAAATGCCACTGTGGCAATTATAGCAACAGATTGGCAATTATACCTGTTTCACACTGACCGGAGGGGAGATTTATGAAGCCCTGGGGAGAGATAAAGCAGGGCCGAAACTAGGATATCTGTCACCCAGTGCAAGGCAGCAATTTTGCGCCCCCTCCCTTCCCGTACCTGGATTTTGTCCTTGCTCCTCGATAAGGCAGTGCACTACTCAGACATCCCTAGTGACTTACATTATTCCACACATCATAATGCCCATTACACATTATGCCACAAACTGCAATGCCTATTACCAAAGTGCCACTTACATATTTGCCCAACACCATTTTATGCCCCACGGTAATGCTTCTAATTATTTTAAAATTACCTGCTCGTTGCAAGGGGGTTTATGCTCGTTGCCAGGGGTTACATGCTCGTTGCCATGGGGTTTCATGCTCGTTGCCATGGGGTTTCATGCCTGTTGCCAGGGGGTTTCATGCTTATTGTCAGGGTATTTATGCTTGTTACCAGGGGTTACATGCTCGTTGCCATGGGGTTTCATGCTCGTTGCCAGGAGTTACATGCTCGTTGCCATGGGGTTTATGCTCGTTGCCAGGGGGTTTCATGCTTGTTGTCAGGGGATTTCATGCTTGTTACCAGGGGTTCCATGCTCGTTGCCAGGGGTTTCATGCTCGTTGCCAGGAGTTACATGCTCGTTGCCATGGGGTTTATGCTCGTTTCCAGGGGGGTTTGAAGGGAGAAGATGCAGCTCTCGGCATCCTCTCCCTGCAGCGCCAGCGTTCCTGGCACTTCCGGGAACGCTGTGCGCATTGCGCTCTGCTAACAGACACTAGAGGTCCAGTAGGACCTCTAGCATCTGTCTCTTCTTTGGCAGCGGCCATTTTTGGATGGCCGTTTTCAGCAGAGTCCATGCGGACGGCTAGTCCGCATGGAATCTGCTGAAAACGGCCATCCAAAATGGCCGCCGCCAAGGAGGAGACAGACACTAGAGGTCCAGTAAGGACCTCTAGCATTTGTCTTCTCTTTGGCGGCGGCCATTTTCAGATGGCCGAGCCAGATTTTTCACCCCCTCGCAATACCCACCCGGTGCACGTGCACCTCTAGCCCCCCCCTAGTTGCGGCCCTGGATAAAGTCAAGAGAAATTGCCAGAATGAGCGTCTAACCGTCAATTCAAAGATTGTGCTAGATACATGACAGAAGCTGATTGGTTGCATTTGGCAACTTTTCCACTTTACCACTCTCCATGGCTTGATACATCTCCCCCCAAGTCTGTACAGGAAGAAGCGTAAACAGGCTTGGCAGTGAAAGAAGGTATAACCATTATTTCATTATAACAACTATACAACCTAGGCTCTATTATGTATAATCACTTTGCCTTATGTAAAAAAAGTAACACACAGAAAAGGGCAAACCTGTAATAAAGGGATTTGTAATTTCCGTTCATCCCCAAGATCAATTCATATATAAAGCGAAACCAAGCAGAATTACACTGTGCCATCGCTTCTCCTCGCCTATGGGAGAAGCTCCCTCAGCTCCCATTGCTCATGACAGAGACTGGACAGGTCACTGTTGATTATTATATTGCTATAGGAACTTTGAGCTATTTCTATCATCTTCTGATGCTTTGTTTGGTTTATTTTAGTGTATAATGTACTATCATTATTTTAGCTATGTAACACTAGTCTACAATGCCATAATTATACGAAAAAAAAGATGAGGCATTATAAAGTGAATGCTAAGGTAATGTTACTATGGAAGTGTCAATCAAGCAGTGGCGGTTCCACGGGTGAGGCTGCAGCAGGGTCCAAAATTCAATAATGGAGCCACACCAACTGCCACTGAGTCCCGGCCGGCGATGTTTGGCAGCGTTTGGGGTGGCAGTTGGTGAGGCTTCCCTGTTTGAATTTTGAATTGCGCTGCAGTTCCACCTCTGGAGCCATCACTGATCACCTATAAGAGCCCATGATAGAGATGCAAACAAATATGTTTCAAAATAACAATAAACCTGGTGTCTAAAATATTCTGAAAATTGATGGACAAGCATGTTACTTTAATGCACAAAATAAGAATAAAAGTGTTTTATCACAATTCTCCCATTATTTTAAATATAATTTGTGTATCTGTGCTAATAATTTCACTATTTTAATTCTGAAAACCAAACACATACGAACTTTGGGGTTTTGAGATGAATTGAGTCCCGGATCGGATCACTTTTGGGGTTCCGAGTAGAACCTATTCCCAGTTTAAAAACCAAATCTCATGTTCAGTTGCATGTAAACAGATCCAATTTACATTATATTAGCTGTATCAATTTTAAAGAAATCTGAAATCAAAACAGAACAGAACCTAAATACTTGTGGGTGGTGTTGCCAAAACCAAAACATGGGGGACCACACACATCTCTAATTTTAATCCACTTTCATTATTTTATTTCATTCCAGCCTCACTTGTAATACCCTTTTTCTAGATATTTAAACAGTTTTTCATGTTTTATACTTTGAACTATGAATCCAATAAGTCGTTCTGGCACTGCCACATTTATGAAGTAAATTATTTCCTGCAATGCGCACGATTATTTTTTTTTTAATATTAAGCAAAAATAAAACAACTGTGTGAAAAAGTAGACCTTGTGTAGTATCGCTATTTAAGTTAATTTACTCCTGTTTTCATCTGGAAAATATAAGTATTGTAAGGTTAACCATGAGCCTCCCACTCAATCATCACCTCTGCTACAGTCATAACAACTGAACCACCAGTTTGGTTTTGGTTAATTACAATCTGATAATTTCTCTTACTATTGAGAGTTAGATAGGGTGTAAAATAAATGTAATAGATCACCTCCACAATGATCAAAAGTATGCTCTGAATTTAAAATGTCTTTAGGTAACAGAATATTAACTATAAAAGCAAGGAAATAGAGCAGAGAGAAGAAGTGTGAAAAGTGTTTTTGTTGTCTTAACTAACTTTTTTTAACAGTGGAAAAAATATAAAAGATATTTCCTGTACTAGATTTGCAATTTCGCCCACAGTATTTAAACCCTGTAGATATGCCAAAGCATGTGCATAATGATAGTATTAATTTAGCAGCTGAAAAGGCTCTTGTGCTATTACTATTTTTGTAAAACAGCAATGCACTCCTCTAGAAATTATCTAAAGAAGCATACGGTACTTGCCTACACTCCCTAAAAGTTTTCGAGACTGATGAATTTCTGAGGAGTTCTGGGATAGCGGGTCTGTTTTGTTTGCATGCTTGCAAATACATTCATATGGACACTGATGCATGGGTGACAACTGCTGTGCTTCTTTATTCAACTATTTGCAAACTGTAGACATACTGAACACCAGACCACACCCACTTCACCGGCATTCCTCATGGTCCTAGGGACCGTCACTGAAGATTCAGGCTTTCGCATAGAAATAAGGGAGTGTCTACACACATTAAGCATATCTAATGCAATAACATCACAAGGTCAACCTCCCAACATCCCTCCCACTTCCTAGTGAATGGGTGGGACCAGGACCGGATTAAGGCTTGGGGGGGCACCAGGACAACAAAGTTGTGGGGACCCCCTTCAAGCCACACAGAGCCTAACACCCCACACACCACAGGCCACACAGAGCCTAAACTACATCCCCTCAAGGCCAAATGGAGCCCAATCCCCCCTAGACAGGCCACATGGAGCCCTAGCTCTACTGCCTCCAACCCCACCCTTCATTACTTACCGCATGATTCCGGCTGCCAGCAGAGCTGCTCCCTAGTCCCCTCATCAGTGTCACGGTCCGGATGTGATGGGCCACATGATGCTGATGAGGGGACTCGGGAGCCACTCTATGCTGTATGCAGCAGCTCTGGCTGTGCTGCTGCAAATGCATTAGAAGAAGTCAGAGCAGCAGCAGCTGAGCTCCAGTCTGGGAACATATACCCCTGGACACCTGCTCTCGGCAGGGTCACACTGACCCTGTGTGGGGGCCTCTCTGTGTGTGGGGGTCCTGTGGTGACAGCCCCTGTTGCCCCCCCCTTAATCTGGCCCTGGGTGGGACTAGGCAGCATGAAAATGCTATTCTCAGTGTATCAAATCGTCATAGCTCGCCTCTTCTGTGTGATGCTGCAA
The DNA here is from genome assembly GCA_031769625.1 of Taudactylus pleione. Taxonomy (NCBI): domain Eukaryota; kingdom Metazoa; phylum Chordata; class Amphibia; order Anura; family Myobatrachidae; genus Taudactylus; species Taudactylus pleione. The sequence continues at coordinate 924,729 of JAUIMM010000160.1, forward strand.
TTTGTGGTATCTGATAATGTAATCTGAGCAATAATGATGCAATTCATTTTGCACTCCACTATTATTTCTTGACTGCATTTTTCTTATCCTATCTCACAATTATTTAACTTTTTTCGGACATTTTTATTTCCAGGTGATGGGAATGGCCATGGGAACCAGGATCGCACCCAGCTACGCCAACCTATACATGGTTGAGTTAGAGGTATCTCATGTGTTGGCAGGTGGCTGGGGCTCATCCCTGGTCTTCTATGCTGTTATATATACTTTTATTATTTGGGATGGGGATTTATCCACTGCCAATCAGGTTATTTCTTCTTTAAGCACTTACAATTTTCCCTTCACTTTCATTAAAACAGGAATCACATTGACTATTGAGGTTAATGGTAACAATATTATTATGTCAAATTATATCAAATCAGTGAACACCCATTTATATTTGCACTACAAAAGTGCACATCATATACCTTAGAAGCTTAATATTCCTAATGGTCAACTTATGTGCCTCAAACACAACTGTTCCCAGTTTGAGACTTTTTTTAATGCAAGCATTATAAATTTATGGACTCTTTTCAACAAAGGGGCTATCCTGAATCCCTTCTACAATGAGCCCTAAAAGAGGTCTCAGATATAGATAGAATGTCTCTTCTCCAAACTAATTAATCTAAAAAGGATTCTACCAATTGTGAAGAAATTGAAGATAAACTCACTTCCCACAATTTCACTATCAATTGACAGCAGAACTATCTCCTCTAGCCCCAAAGTGCGCTGTATTGGAGTTATCCTGGACTCCTCCCTCTCCTTTAAACCACACATTCAGCACCTCCCGCAGTCCTGTCGTTTCTATCTCAAAAATATTTCCAAAACCAGACCCTTTCTCACCCAGGATACTACTAAAACCCTTATCCACACACTGGTCATCTCCAGATTGGACTACTGTAACCACCTCCTATCTGGCCTCCGTGACTCCCACCTCTCTCCTATCCAATCTGTCCTCAATGCTGCTGCTCGGCTCATCTTCCTCTCCAAATGTTCTACACCTGCCTCCCCTCTCCACTGGCTCCCTTTCCCCTTCAGAGCCAATTCAAGGTTCTTACACTCACTTACAAATCCCTCACCCATTCCTCTCCTATTCACATCTCTGACCTCATCTCCTATCACACTCCCGTCCATCCTCTTTGCTCAACAAATGCATGTCGCCTGCTAATTGATTACTTCCTCCCACTCCCAACTCCAAGATTTTGCCTGTGCTGCTCTCTACTTCTGGATATCTCTTCCTCTTCCCATCAGACTCTCTACCTCTCTACAAATCTTCAAACGGGCTCTCAAGACCCACTACTTCATAAAAGCCTTCCAGCTCTCATCCTAACCTACTGCTACCTGCTCCTTCCTCCCTGTCTACCCCATCTATGTCACGCTTGTTTGTCTGCCCCTCCCCATTAGAATGTAAGCTCTCGCGAACAGGGCCCTATACCCTCTTGTGCTTCTCCTTACTTATACTGTCATCTACTCCTCACTTGGACACCTAACATCTGGTTGCTTATGCCCTGTTGCTTATATGAGTGTTATGATCACTAATGCAGCAATGTATATAAACCTTGTCCTTGTACTGCATTGTACTGTACTGTAAGTCACTTGTTGCTTGTTAACTTATTAGTCTATGTACTTTGTAAGGCGCTGCGGAACACTTCTGATGCCATATAAATAAAGTGTAATAACAATAATGATATGATAAACAAATAGCTTTTATTTATAAATACAACATTCGCTCTAGGCAAAGTCAGAGAATCATCAATCATCAATGTGATCATTGCATTTTGAGGCAGGATAATATATTGGGGCATATGTATCAAAGCTTGATGTGAGATAAAATTGTGAGATATATATCACCAACCAATCAGCTCCAAACTATCATTTCTTAAACACAGAATGCAAAATGTAAGTTAGAAGCTGATTGGTTGGTGATAGATATCTCACAATTATATCTCACATCAAGCTTTAATACATTTGCCCCATTGTGTGATCTACCCCCTTCAAAATCAAGAACAGTTTATAGAAAAAATAAATCTCTGAAAACTATATTAGCCCCTAGCTATTAAAACTCAATAAAAGTCCCTAATACTAGTTCCAGTGGTTCTAATTGATTAATACAGAGACCACAAGGGTTTTATGAATAAGGAAAGACCAGGGAGCTCATTCAGACCCGCTCGCAAGTTGCCGTCACTCGCTGGCAAAAAGGGGCCAGATATTTAATAAAGTGCTTGCACTGCATCGTGTAAGGACGCCCACTATGTTTTAGTGAGCTACGGCAAAGTGCGCTCACAACACGTGTCATCTCTGGGAAATGTAGGATTAATCGGGACCATCGTGAGCCATCAGAGCTGCTCGCAGCCCTTGAGGTTGCCTTAACCCGCCGCAAGCACAGCGATCAGTGCTGGCTGAAATACATGCAGGTGACGTGTACAATGACACTACTTTGCTAATTATGCATGCCCTTTAAACTGCGGTTTGGAGGCCTGACACGCCTACTTTCGCACATCCACTCCCCTGTTCACAAGCATCTTCCCCTGTTATCACCCACAAACGGCACTATCTGGCACTCAAAGCAGCGACCTGTTAGTGGCTTACGTGCAACCAAAATCAGATCGCAACGACTGGCTTGCGCACGCGCCCTGCAAATTCTATGCATGTGCAGATGGGCAAAAATCGCTCAGAGTGAGCGATCGCGCCTTAGCGAGCGGGTCTGAATCAGGTCCCAGGTTCACTAAGGACTCTATTCATTACCACTTAATTTCTACAAAAACAGGTGACCTACTTTTTGTAGAAATTAAGTTTTTGGGCCATTCAACAAAAAGGTAATGCAGGAGATATCACAGGTACCTCCTGCTTACCTTTCTCTCCTGAAATGGCCCGCTGTCCCCATACGCTAGTATGGGGACAGGAATTCACCAAGCTGTGAAAATACAATATCTTCGGAGCTTGACTGTGGGAGCATTCGCCATCTTCAGATGTGAGTGCTCCCGCAACCCGCTGCTTCCTTATGTATCCCCCCATCCCTGTCCAGCTCCTTCTGCCGGGTCTCTTGTGCGCCTGCTGGAACTCTAGGTCATGCAGGCGCACTAGTTTCACTGCTCCGAAAGAGAGACAGATGATTTTCAGATCAATGATGAATTGCTCTGGTGCTCGCTGAGAGTTGAACTGTTAATTATCGTGGGTCCGCTCGGACACCAATTATAAACATAATAAATAGAGCCCTATGTGTTTACATATGGCAAAATCAACTGTCTCATTACCACTTGCATCACAGTGTGAAGTCTATTATATGAAAACTTTTATGAATTGTGATTCTCAATTTGTTATATATCTGTTGACTTGAGGGTATGGTCTACTACAGGGGTGGGCAATAAGCGGCTCTCCAGCTGTTGTTGAACTACAAATCCCAGCATGCATTGCCACATTTTTAGCATGGACAAATAGCAAAACTGTGGCACCGCATGCTGGGACGTGTAGTTCTACAATATCTACAATATGGGGCATTGAGAATCTGATTTACGGAATACAGTCTTAGGGCCGTATTCAATTAGCGGCAAAATCAGACGATTTTCACCAAAAAACAGCCGAAAACGAAAGGGCGAAAAAAAACAAGTTTTCACCATCTCAGACCAGGTGAAAAACAAATGCAAAATCCCTATTTCTGACTAAAAATGTGGGGATTTCTTTTAGAACACTTTGGACCCTAATGATAAACAGAGCCGGCCCTAGGCATAGGCATTCTAAGCAAATGCCTAGGGCGGCATTCCGCTGCCCCCCAGAGCTGGATTAAGGGGAGAGTACTGAGGGTAAGTATCCCCGTGCCCCCCTCTCTGATGGGGCCCCCTGCCACAGATCGGATCAGTATAGAGATCCGATCTCCGGCGCTGCGCACGCGCACCTCGTTGGAGCCGGAGCGGGTCCGCTTCGGCCGCTCCGGCTCCACCAACATAACAATCACCCGCCGCGGCCAGGCCCCTTGTTATGTAATGGCGCACGAGACGTCATGACGTCACGCGCGCCGTGTCATAACAAGGAGCCGGGCTGCTGGAGGGAGAGGATCGAAAGGAGCCACGGAGAAGAAGCCAAGGAACCAAGGTAAGTGGCTGAGACACACTCTGGGGCTGGGGGGGGGGCAAGGCTGAGACATGCTGGGGGGGAGGCAAGGCTGAGACATGCTGGGGGGGAGGCAAGGCTGAGACATGCTGGGGGGGGAGGCAAGGCTGAGACATGCTGGGGGAAGGCAAGGCTGAGACATGCTGGGGGGGAGGCAAGGCTGAGACATGCTGGGGGGGGAGGCAAGGCTGAGACATGCTGGGGGAAGGCAAGGCTGAGACACACTCTGGGGCAGGGGGGGAAGGCAAAGATGAGACACACTGGGGCTGGGGGGGTGGAGGCAGGACTGAGACACACACTGGGGCTGGGGGGGGTGCAAAGCTGAGACATGCACTGGGGCTGGGGGGGGGAAGGCAAGGCTGAGACACACTCTGGGGCTGGGGGCAGAATGAGGCTGACACACAATGGGGCTGGGGGGAGAATGAGGCTGACACACTGTGGCTGGGACACGCTGGGGGGAGAATGAGTCTGTTACATGCTGGGGCTGGGGGAAAGAGGCTGACACACTGGGGCTGGGACACTCGCTGGGGGGTAGAATGAGGCTGACATGCTGAGCCTGGGGTACACGCTGGGGCTAGGGGGAGAATGAGGCTGACACAGTGGGGGGAATGGTGCCGAGAGACACACTAGGTCTGGGAGAATGGGGCTGAGGCACACACTAGGTCTGGGAGAATGGGGCTGAGGCACACACTAGGTCTGGGAGAATGGGGCTGAGGCACACACTAGGTCTGGGAGAATGGGGCTGAGGCACACACTAGGTCTGGGAGAATGGGGCTGAGGCACACACTAGGTCTGGGAGAATGGGGCTGAGGCACACTAGGTCTGGGGGAATGGGGCTGAGACACACTAGGTCTGGGGGAATGGGGCTGAGACACACACTAGGTCTGGGAGAATGGGGCTGAGGCACACACTAGGTCTGGGAGAATGGGGCTGAGACACACACTAGGTCTGGGAGAATGGGGCTGAGGCACACACTAGGTCTGGGGGAATGGGGCTGAGACACACTAGGTCTGGGAGAATAGGGCTGAGACACACTAGGTCTGGGAGAATGGGGCTGAGGCACACACTAGGTCTGGGAGAATGGGGCTGAGGCACACACTACGTGTGGGGGAATGGGGCTGAGACACACACTAGGTCTGGGGGAATGGGGCTGAGACACACTAGGTCTGGGGGAATGGGGCTGAGACACACACTAGGTCTGGGGGAATGGGGCTGAGACACACACTAGGTCTGGGAGAATGGGGCTGAGACACACACTAGGTCTGGGAGAATGGGGCTGAGACACACACTAGGTCTGGGGGAATGGGGCTGAGACACACTAGGTCTGGGAGAATGGGGCTGAGACACACATTAGGTCTGGGAGAATGGGGCTGAGAATGGGGCTGAGAGCTACAGGTGGACCTGGGGATGTAGAGACTGAGGGGGGCCCTGGAGAGACATATGGAGTCCTGGAGACAGACCAGGGGGCCTGGAGAGGGAGAGACATGGAGCCCGGGAGATGAAGAGACACTGGGAGATGAAGAGACACAGGGGGGCATGAGGATGGAGAGAAGTAAGAGGGTTTGGAGTAACACTCCTGGATAGACACAGAAATTGTTTGATCAGGGAAATTCACATTTTGCCCTGCACAAAAACTTCTGTTACTATAAATTATCTGGTTATGATGATGACATTGGTTATATTTCTACGTAAACAGGCATCTTCCAGAGAGTGTGATCTACTTGAATAGTTTATACCAGCTGAAGACGCTGCTCAGTGAGGCTTACATTCTCCATGGCAGAGAAACCACCATATACTGTAGGTGAGAAAACACTTCCAAACTGACTGGCCTGTACCTAGTGCAGAGGGATGGACGGTGAATCATTCACCAAGATATCTGTTGCCAACCCTGCTCCCCTCAGTGGCTTGCAAAAGCACTTCCAGGCCCTAAAAGGAGGGAGTATACTGCCCCCCTCAACAGACCCACCCCCTCAACAGACCCTCCCCTATAAGGGCTGCTTCTAGAATTTTCCATCCCAATATGACCCTGGCGTTGGGGTTGCGGTGAAAAGTGTGATAAAAAGGCTGGGGGAGGGGGGGGAGATGATGCGGTGTGAGGAGGTGGAGAAAAAAAGGCTGGGCAGCAGGGGGAGGGCTCTGGGGAATGTTGCAGTGTGATGAGGTGGTCAAAAAAAGGCTGGGCAGCGGGGCCGGATGCTGCGGTGTCAGGAGGTGGTAAAAAAAAAGGCTGCGCTGCGGAGGGGGGAAGTCTCTGGGGGATGTTGCAGCGTGAAGAGGTGGTGAAAAAAAGGCAGCGCAGGGGGGAGTGTTGCGGTGTGTGGTGATGAAAAAACAAGACTGGGCAGCAGGACTCAGGACAGACTGGGACTGGGGGCAGTGAAAAAACAAGGCTGGGCAGCAGGACAGACACTGGATTTAAATACTGAGGCGGGGGGTGAGTGAGGGGTGGTGAAAAAATGTTTGGGTGCCAGGTATATTTTTGCACCTGGGCCCATCACTCTCTAGTTCCGCCACTGGCTCAGCTGTCCAATGGTTTGTGAAGCTGCAGCCTGTGTCACAGTGGCAGGCTGCAGGGAAGGAGGAGGCGGGAGGAAGGGAGGGTACAGCTGCAGCCCGGCCACTAAGCATGGAGGTGAATGACATTTGGTTTCTGAAGAGAGGAACGTTTAGTCTGTCAGCTAAGAAAGGTAAGACAGGCAGTTTATTCATTTACTTATATTCATTTTACTAGTTATATTTAAAGGCACTGGGTCCTATGTGTAATATATATAAATATATGTGTGTGTGTGTGTGTATATTTATTGGATGTATGTGTTATGTGTACAAAATATATGTTTGTGTGTATATATATGTGTGTATATATATATATATACACGCACATATATATTTTGTACACACAACACATACATCCAATAAATATATATATATATATATATATAAAAATAAATAAAGCAGTATGATATGCCAGCGTCTGAATAGATGGAAGCCCTATCACTAAAGATCCCGACGGGGGAAGTAAGTACCATAACCCTCCCCCTCTCCCCCCCCCCCAACCCTCTCTTAGTGGTGCCTAACCCTAACCTCCCCCCTGGTGGTGCCTAATCATAACCTCCCCCCAGTGGTGCCTAACCCCCATCTTCGTAGCCTAACCCTAATACTCCCTTGGGGGTGCCTATCCCTAATCTCCCCCCCGGGAGTGCCTAAACCTAACCCCCCCCATCCCGGGGAAACCAACATATTTACACGGGTCTGGACCTTCGGGAGTCTGGTGTTTGGGATGCCGATGCCAGTATCCTGATCTCCTTCGGGATATCGGTGTCAGCATTATAGCGGGCTGAGGGATTCCGGTGTTGGTATATGGACGGACATCGGCATCCCGTCCGTCGGCAATATAACTACATACACGTATACTATAAACGCAGATTGCTGGTGGAATTATCTGCTGGGGGGCACCAATCAAAATTTTGCCTAGGGCACCAAATTGGCTAGGGCCGGCTCTGATGATAAATGACCCTAAATTGTTTTTGAAAATTGCGCAAGTTGGTGAAAAACGACCGGTCAAATTTTTGGTGAAAAAAAACAAAACCTTCAAAATGGGTTTAACGTATTGCGTCTGGTATTTGGGTGTGGGGGGGCTATATGGAAGCGTCAAGTGTTTAAAACATTGCACGTGGTTGCAGTAGGCGCTTTTTAATGGTTTTTAAAAGTGATAAATTGGAGAGTGATAAGATATCAGCAATTTAGCTCCTAACTGTCATATTACAGATGTTTGAAAAATGACAGTTAGGAGCTGAATGGTTGCTAGTTTATCACTCTCCAGTTTATCACTCTCCAATGTATCACTTTCCAGAGTTTAGTACATCTGCCCCCAAATATTATTAATCATGTGTCTGCCCATAGTGTTTCTCGACATTTTAACATGATTCACAATGTTGACTCCATCAGTCTTAACATCATTGGGTTAGAATCCATTAACCTACATCCAAAGGCGGTGATAGATATAGTAATCTTTGTAAACAAGAAGTGTACTGCATGCTTCAACTAAATTCCCTTTACCTTGACAGGTTAAATTAATCTATTGAATGGAACTCTGCTACCCACTAATATATTCCTAAACAGCGTTGCTTCTGTAACATTTATTTTTATTTTCCTGTTAGACTTTAGATTCTCTCTTTCTAAATGAATATGATTATTGGACTTTAGATATCTTCTATGGAAACTGACAACAGTGGTTGTTTATTCAATCAATAGGATATAGACAATTATTAAACACCGTATTTAGTATAATAGATCTTTATTACTATCATTTTATTACTGTGTTCACTGATGTGGTACTATTATATCATGTTGCCCATTTTCCGATTATAGTGCGGGACGTTTCAGTCTCCCACTTGATAGACAGCAAGACTCAACGCCCCCACCCCTCGCTCTCCCTCTTTGTAACTTGATAACTGAATAAGCGGGGGGGCGGGTCCAATTCCAAACCTGAGATTGGTTAATAGACTGTCATATGGTTATTGTTTGCACCACGTGATCGGACCCACACCATCCAGGACTACTATCTACAGATGTGCCCACATACACCTATCCTCCGTGCTCTACAAGTCGCACCACACATAATGCGGGAGCTCAGTGTGACTCTGTAGCATTTTTTCATGCGTCTTTTACCATCAAATGCATCTTATTTGCACAGCGATGAAAATACATAGCACCATTAGCTTCTGCTGATTAAAATGATATGCAGCATGTCTATATTCTGTGTGTGACAGAAGTTTTTTATAACTATTTATACCGGAGTCTGGGGCATACTTGATTACTTTTTCAAGTTCCTCTCTAGGAGGTATATGATGGAGGAGGTCATAGTGGATTGGATGGAGGCAAGGCACCGCAAATTGAATCAATGTGTCTCTGATCCCTGTTACATCATTTTGCAGCACTGCAGATGCGGGGACGATGACGCAGTTCATAGCAAATCATATCATTGTGCCCCTTGCCCAGACCACTTCACCTAAGACGTGGTGGTGGGCGGCAGGTTAAGGGAGATTTGCCTGCTTTTGTGGAAGCATTCACCACCTTCAGATGGCTAGTGCTCCAGCAACCCGCTCTTTCCCTATTGGAAGGAGTCCCGGTTTGCGAAGAGGGATCCTTTTGGATCCCTCCGCCCCTGTCTGGCTCCTTCTGCCAGATGCTGGGGCTCTAGGTCATGCAGGCGCACTAGTTTCATGGCTCCGAAAGGAGTCATGAAAAGATTCACTTCTCTGAAAGGAGCAGTGAAAAGTTTCGGGGAGTCATCTGATTTTCGGATCAGTTGTGTCCACGCCGGAGCAATGATGAATTGCTCCGGTGCTCACCGAGAGTTGAAGTGTTAATTATGGGGGGTCCACTAAAACATAATGAATAGAGCTCTATGTGTTTACATATGGCAAAAAAAATGTCTCATACCACTTGCATCACAGAGTGAAGTCTATTATATGAAAACTTTTATGATTTGTGATTTTCAAAATGTTATATATCTGATGACTAGCGAGTATGGTCTACGATATGTGGGTCGAACCACGGGGGCTTTGAGAATCCACTTTATGGAATACTGACTAAATATTATTAATTGTGTGCCTACCCATAGTGTTGCTCAACATTTTAACTGATTCACAATGTTGACTCCATCAGTCTTAACATCATTGGGTTAGAATCCATTAACCTACGTCCAAAGGCAGTGATAGATATTGTAATCATTGTAGACAAGAGGTTTACTGGATGCTTTATCTAATTCCCCTCACCTTGACAGGCTAAACCAATCCATTCAATTGAACTCTGATATCTACTAATATTTTCCTAAACAGCTTTGCTTCTGTAACATTTATTTTTATTTTCCTGTTAGATTTAAAATTTTATTTTTCTAATTTAATATTATTTTTAGACTTTAGATATCTTCTATGGAAACAGATGATAGTGGTTATTTATTCAATCAATAGGAGATATACAATTATTAATCACCATATTCAGTATAATAGATTTTTATTACTACCATTTTACTACTGTTTTCACCGATGTGGTACTATTATATCATGTTGCCCATTTTCCTGATTTTCGGTTCAGTCTCTCAGTGTATAGACAGCGAGACCTTCCCCCCCCTGCTCTCTCTCTTTGTAATTTAATAACTGAAGATGGGGAGGCTTCCGATTTCAAACTCCCTGAGATTGGTTAATAGACTGTGATATGGTTATTGCTTGCACCACGTGATCGGACCCACGCCATCCAGGGCTACTATCTATATGAGATTGGATAAAGCCAGTAACGTGGTGTTGTTTACCCCATGATTAGCGCATCCACATGAGCTTTCCACACATATGTGGCTGGTTACCAGCGGAAGATGTTATTATTTATATCACATGGCCAGATCAGAGTTTATTCTACTCACTTCTGGAGACATTGGGGTCAACCCCATAAGGTGCAAGTTGCCATTGCAACTGCATTAAAACGCTGGCTAAAGCACTGCATCTCACACCCCTTGCAGCCGGCTCCGAGGCGGAATTCGTATAATTTTGCTTGGAGCCCTACGGGGCTGCAAACACTTTTATGCGAATTTGGGCTGCCGTCAAGTAATTCCACGCGATGTACTCTCTGGTGCAAGTCATCACGGCAATGGGCAAACTTGACGGCAGCCCGAATGTGTATATATAATTGTGTATTAAATAATAATGCCTCTATTTGAATCTTTATATATTTTATAAGACGGCTTAATTAATGAAGTTGATACACACAGCTGCAATTGATTGTGATTTGGGTATTTAAGAGCACATCCATCGTTTGCCTCTAGAGGAAGCTGGGTGACACTTACCTAGTGAAATGCATCAATCCTTTGGTACTTACCCTAATGGACAATCTTTTCCATCACTCTGGACCAGAACATCGCAGCATATTGGTTACCCTGTGGACACCTATACCAGCGTTACACCATCTGCAAGAGTGCTTCCTAAGGACTGCACGGATCCATCATTCCACCTACCTGTAATACTATGGTCCTGCTAATTATTGGGCCTGAGCAGTTTTGCTTATTATAGGACCAATAACCATAAGAAAGCCTGTGACTATTCCTTATAAACGGTGATTTTAAAGGAGATGGGACCGTGGACCTCATTCAGAGTCAGTCGTTGCGGCCGCTCCGTCATAGGGGAAAGGGGCTGATATATGCAAATGAAGCGATCACAAGTTGCGGTCCTAAGATGAGATCGTTAGCTGAACGACCGAGGGTAAGAAGCGGTCCTAAGACTAAATCTCGCTCCCATCTCGATCACAACACACGTCATCTCCTGGGATATAAGGATTAATCGCGAGCATCGGGAACCATCGGAACTGGTCGTAGTGCTTAAGGTTGACCTTACCCTCTCTTAAGCACTACAATCAAGTAAGTGTACAAACGTCCCATGTCACATGTGCCATGACACTACTTTGTTAATTATGCACTCCCATTAAACGCCGTTCACATTAATTAGACACGCCTGCGTTCGGATCTCCACTCCCCCGTTTTCAAGCACCTTCCCCTGTTACCACCCACAAACGGTTCATTCTGTCACTCAAACTAACGACCTGGCTGTGTTCAAGGAGAGAGACATTTCTGATCGTAACAGCTAGTTTGTGCACGCGCATTGCGAACTTTACGCATGCGCAGTTTAGCGAACATCGGTGGCGTACGACCGTGCGGCCGCAACGGCCGATTCTGAATGAGGTCCTGTGTACCTATTTTAATTATCTATCCTAACATTTCCATGTTATCAAAATAAACTATTTGGATGCACTTGATATTATTGTCCTCTTTTTAGTATGTAAATATTTTTATTAGCTTATGAAATAAATATGTACTCTTTACTCTTAAGCTGTCCAATATTCTAGGCATTTATTATAAGCATATGTGATATTTAAGCGCTGTCTCTACATTTTTAGTTCTATTTTCTGTTAGCTTAGGGTAGGTGGCTGACAACCCCTCTGTGATAGCTGCTATTCTGACAGAGCACTAAGGGCCTGATTCAGCAAGGAACGCAAAGGAGAGAACGCATACACCCGTTCGCTTAGAGAATATGCTAATCAATGCATACGCACGGAGACCGTAGCGCAAGATGCAGACGCCCAGCCCCATATTAAACTACCAATCTCCCTTTACTCACAGCCTGATCAGTACGCAAGATAGCGTAAACATCGGTAACATCGAGAACCATGGCCCACATTTGCATAATAGTGATTGGCCAGACCTCGCGCAGGATCTTGGCAACTTCCTGTGTGCACGGAGTCTCATCACTGCGTCAGTCGCCGCACTGGCTTAATTATGGATGCCCCTAAAACGGCGTCCCAACGCATGCACGCCTGCGTTTACCTGACCAACCCCCGTCACCACCCACAAATGGAACTTCCTGTCGATCAATATCGGAATGGGTCTGCGTACACGCTGCGTGTAGTCTGCGTACACTTACCCAAACGCACTGGCTAGTTTGCGCACACGCAGTGCGATGCATACACATGCGCAGTACAAAAACATCGCCCAAGTGCATGCGTTCTCTCCTTTGCGTTGCTTGATGAATCAGGCCCCAAGTGCCAAGGAGAGCAATTCTGGTTATATATACGCACCGCGGTTGCTAATATCAGCGGTGCTATTTAAATGTGTGCATTCACATTGCGTACGCAGCCTGACATAAGGACGCCCACTTCCCCTTACTCACATCCGTATACTAGGGCAACATAGTGAAACAATCGGTAACATTGGACACGTGCACAGTTAAGGAAGCCCAGACCTCACTCAGGAATTTATCACTTCTGCACATGCTGTGAGTGCTTAGGTGGCATCTGGTATCGCAGTGGATAATTTATGCATGCCCATGCAACGGCGTTGAGACACACTGGCACACCTGTGTTCGCACGGCCACCCCCCATCACCACCCACAAACGACACTTCCTGTCAATCACTCTGCCATAAGTCTGTGTAGCCTCTGTGTACGCAGTTCTGACCGCATCTTCTGGCTTGCGCACATATGCTGCGAAGCATACGCGTGCGCAGTGCAAATTAATCAACCAATTGCGTGCGTATATTCAACTGCGTTTCTTGCTGAATCAGGCCCTAAGTTTTTTATAACTATTTATACTGTTTTCTGGGGCATACTTTATTACTTTTTTCAAGTTCCTCTTTAGAAGGTATATGATGTAGGAGGTCATAGTGGATTGGATGGAAGCAGTGCACCGCATATTTAATCAACGTGTCTCTGACTTCTGTTACATTATTTAGCAGCGCTGCGGGTAGGGGGACGATGATGCAATTCATAGCAAATCGCAATATCGTGCCCCTTGCCCAGACCGCTTCACCTAAGACGTGGTGGCCGGCAGGTTAATGGAGATTCGGCTGCTTCTCTGGGAGCAGGAAGATTCTCCCCAAATTCACAAGTCTCCCAGATGTTCCTGGAAAGTATGTTTTTAGGGATAAGTGCATATCAGCATTCCTCAGGAGATAAAGGGGTTTATTTACTAAGCACTGTTAGGAGACAGAGTGAAAAGTGATAAGGTGCCAGCCAATCAGCTCCCAACTGTCATTTTTCAAACACAGCCTGTGAGATGGCAGTTAGGAGCTGATTGGCTGGCACCTTATCACTTTTCACTGTCTCCTAACACTGCTTAGTAAATAGACCCCAAAGTTTTCACCATACAGTATAATTCGAGGGCTTTGGTAACAAATAATTCTGCAGATTGGATTGTTTAAATGAGCAAGATGGGGCAGCAAAAGCAGGATTTAGGAAGTGTTGTACAGCTAGGGGTACAGTTATTTCCCACCGGAATAGTACTCAAACTCTTTGATTTGTCAGAGGTGTTAAAAAAAGGAGCCTCATCTCTAGACTTTGCATAGGATCCACCTTGCACCTCTCAGTGGTATTTTTGTAGGAAGCCAAATCAAACAGTACAGTTTTAATGACTAAAACAGGTTTTCGTAAAGTACAAATAGGATGGACTTTGTAGTTACACGTGTACTAATTTCAACATGTGTATGGTAGGGTGTATTCACAATCCCGCAAATATTGTCTCATTCCCCTTTTGTACAGGATTGTTTTCAAACACCGGTAACGAGATGCGCACTTGATTGCTGGATAATCAGATGTATTTGCGCAAATAAAAAAGTTGCACCTCCATATCATTTGAGGTTCGGAAATTGCCTGCGGTGACACTTCTATGGTTTCTTAAATGTACCATCACTAACATAAAAGAAACTTTTTCTGTTTTTTTTTTTAGTTTACCCAGACATGTGGGACACGTGAGGGAAGAAAGAAAATGGTCTTTAGTGGTCTCCAAAGTCAAAATACACTCCCCGGCCTCTCCGGCACTGTTGTGTCATATTCTTTTATATTTGAAATGAGCAGTCATGATCAGTTATAATCTATTTCCTGCACAAATGATCCACACACTTCCTTGTGCATTTATATTCCTTAAATAGATTACATTTAAAAAAGGTCCTGTCCAAAAGTTCATAGTAGTCGATATCCTGTAAGCACATCCCAGTATTAGGAGCCGCTTTGTGAAATCAATCTGTGCCCAACTAATTTGGCTCAAATTGGAAATATGCATTATAGTTTTGAATGTTTGATATTTTGGTTAACATGCACCTTGAAATGAGTTTCCCCATAAGGCTTGAACTCCCCTTATTTAATTTGAAAGATAACTTATGAGTACCAGACTCTCCCGGTTACCTGTATATTTAAAGTCCATTGCAGGGAGGAAAATGTCTTGTAGCTAATTTGTCATTTTCCATCTGAATTATTGCAAACACCAACTAAAGATGTCAGTTATAGACAAAATAGGGTAAATAATTGTGATTAATGTAAGATATGCAGATGCAGCATATCATATGAAACAAACGGCACAATCACCTGTCACTTTGTGTGTTATTCACTTGCCACCATTTTAAAACAGGGGTGGACAGAGAGACACAATGCAGTAGTGCAGTAGCATTATATAAGTAATGTGAGTCTACATAACCAGTTCAAATCATGTTTCACCTGTGCTTGTGGCACGTTCTGCAGGAGGAAATTCTGTAATTTCCCAGGTTATGGAGAAAGCTCTTAAAATCCCCTATTTTATTTTTAATAGCTTTGTTTAAAATGTAATTCCTAAATATGACACATGGGGGTACATTTACTAAAGTGAAAGTTTTTAGAAGTGGAGA
This sequence comes from Taudactylus pleione, assembly GCA_031769625.1. Classification (NCBI taxonomy): domain Eukaryota; kingdom Metazoa; phylum Chordata; class Amphibia; order Anura; family Myobatrachidae; genus Taudactylus; species Taudactylus pleione. Next base: position 940,066 of record JAUIMM010000160.1, read on the forward strand.
TGTTGCCCATAGCAACCAATCAGATTCTAGCTATTATCTTCTAGAAGGTGCTAGTTAAATGTTAAGTAGAATCTGATTGGTTGCTATGGGCAACATCTCCACTTCTAAAAACTCTCACTTTAGTAAATATAACCCATGGTCTAAACTTGAAATTCAATTTGGAATTACATCAAACATTTATTTTTTAAGATGGTGCTATGAATGAATTAAATAAATGTTGATATACAGTAATAAAGCTTTGGCAGCAATGTCATTTGACTTCTTATAACTATTTGCACATAATAATGACAATATGTTTTTAAATGTTAAGTAGAATCTCCACTTCTAAAAATTCTCACTTTAGTAAATTTACCCCACGATATGTTAAATTTGGGTGTGGCATATTTAGTCTACATTCAGAATTTTGACACCAGAATGTTGACATGATCTGAATGTCAAATTTCTGTATGTCGACATGTCAAATGTAGCTGGCATGTTGACAATTACATTTTCAATGCACTTTTCATATAAAATTAACCCTAACCCTAGACTGGACTCTAACCCTAAACCTAACCCTAACTGCAGGATAAACCTAACTCTAATCTAATTCTAACCCTACAATTGGTTGTTGACATTTACACTGTTGACATGTGTGTCAAAATTGTGACTGTCGACATTCTGACTGCATACCCTTACATTGTGTCGTGAATATGTTATATATCATGAGATATTAGGCAGCATGTAACACTTTGTGTTTATTAAGTGTATTTCTTGTAATTACCAGCATGGTGACATGAGAAAGTACTTTGTGTAATGTCCAGCTGCAGTGTTAGTTATTTGTCTGAGAAGATGCCATATATTGGGAAGGGGTGACTGGCAGATTTATGTATAGCCATTTAGGACTGCCAGTAAATGATCCACCAGACAGATAATGATAAAAGTATTTGGTCCTATATATAGAGTGTCACGGTCACCCCTCCATACCTGAGTGACAACAGATGGGCAACAGCCACTTAACAGCACAGTCTGGAGCAGCCACTGTAATAACTCCTCCCCCTACCCTGCCTACAGTCACTAACAGCACAGCCTGGAGTCTGGACACAGGCTACTACAGCCACTGTAATAACTCTTCCCCATCCCGTGCCTACAGTCACTAACAGCACAGCCTGGACTCTGGACACAGGCTACTACAGCCACTGTAATAACTCTTCCCCATACCCTGCCTACAGTCACTAACAGCACAGCCTGGATTCTGGACACAGGCTACTACAGCCACTGTACTATAATTACATTTCCCGTACCCTGCCTACAGTCACTAACAGCACAGCCCGGACTCTGGACACAGGCTACTACAGCCACTGTAATAACTTTTCCCCCTACCCTGCCTACAGTCACTATCAGCACAGCCACTTAACAGCATAGCCTGGAGTCTGGACACAGGCTACTACAGCCACTGTAATAACTCTTCCCCATACCCTGCCTACAGTTACTAAGAGCACAGCCTGGATTCTGGACACAGGCTACTACAGCCACTGTACTATAATAACATTTCCTGTACCCTGCCTACAGTCACTAACAGCACAGCCAGGAGTATGGACACAGGCTACAACAGTCACTGTAATAACTCTTCCCCCTACCCTGCCTACAGTCAGTAACAGCACAGCCACTTAACAGCATAGCCTGGAGTCTGGACACAGGCTACTACAGCCACTGTAATAGCACACACCACTGCTGACTCTTCTCCCCACCCTGCTTACAGTCACTAACAGCACAGAGCCAACAACGTTTATGCAGCTGAATTTGCAGAGTTCCGCATCAGCGTGCGTGCTTAAAGACAAATGGCGCCAAGTACCGGTCCCGACGTCTTATATAGAACCAAGTCTCGTGAGAATCCGACGACGGGAAGATAACGGTCGGCCTTGCAGTGGGATTCGAGTCAGGAGGGAACATCCGAACAGCTTTCGGGTAGACTCGGATCCCCACTGTTCGGAGCAGTTCGGATTCCACAGAATCTGAACCGCTCATCCCTAGTAATCATGGGCAATTCAAGTGCATCTCAACTGAGTGGATGCAACTAATCATTTACATGGAGTTAAGTATGTTGAGACATGTCTTGTAGGCAAAATTGTGGCCTATTTAGAATTGAGCAAGCACATAGATTTATCTGATTACAGGGTTATAGGGTAAAGGGTTATAGGGTAAAGGGTGGTGCAAGTGAACACTAATAGTGATAATGGCTACTTTCACAAGCAGATGGATTGGGGTATTGTAGATCAATTCCGTATACAGGTAGAAATGCATAACTTGCAAGGATGCAATGTGCAGAACTTGCTTGTAACTGTAAATCAGGCCTATAATGTGGCCTCTTGAGCATGCAATATGTAAAATGATTCACTATCAGAGAGTGCACCAAGGTCAGTTTACCATTCCCCTTGTTAAAGTTTAGATGTGGGGCTTAGGACCTAGTTGTGAAGGTGGAGCTATGCCTAGAACCGGTCCTAGGCATAGGCAGTATAGGCAAATGCCTAGGGGCATCTGGAAAATCCTAGGGGAAACGGGGCAGACTGAACATTTAAGCTCTAAAGTGCCAGATCCAGATTTCAGAAGGCCCGGCTGACAGTGGCTGTCCACCAATGGGATGTATAGGATTTCTGGCAGTCCTGCGCAGTTATCTGTCATAATATATGACAGGCAGCAGAAAGCCTGCACAGCCCAGCACCTATCATACAGCTCCTGCAGCTGCCATCAATGTGACGCTGGCATAACCTAAGGTCACTTCAGCATCATTCACAGCAGAGAGCATGCCATGGAGGAAAGAATTAGAGGGAAGACAGCAAAGGTAAGTAAATTATGAGTGCTTGTTAAAAAGATTGGGCTGGGGAATGGATTGCTGGAGACACACGATGGGGAGATATTTGATGGCTGGAGACACACAGGGGGGAGAGAGATTTTATGGCTGTAGAAACAAGGGGGAGAGATTTTATGGATAGAGACACACAAGGGGGAGAGAATTGATAGCTGGAGACACACAGGGGGGAGAGATTTTATAGATGGAGACACACACGCGTGAGATTTTATGGCTGGAGACACAAGGGGGAGAGATTTTATGGATGGAGATACACAAGGGGGAGAGAATTGATAGCTGGAAACACACAGAGGGGACAAATTTTATGGATGGAGACACACGGGAGAGATTTTATGGCTGGAGACACACAAGGGGGAGAGATTTTATGGCTGGAAACACACAAGAGGGAGAGATTTTGCGGCTGGAAACACACAAGGGGGAGAGATTTTATGGCTGGAGACACATGGGGGAGAGATTTTATGGATGGAGACACACAAGGGGGAGAGATTTTATGGCTGGAAACACACAACGGGGAGAGATTTTATGGCTGGAGACACACAAGGGGGAGAGATTTTATGGCTGGAGACACATGGGGGAGAGATTTTATGGCTGGAGACACACAAGCGGGAGAGATTTTATGGCTGGAAACACACAACGGGGAGAGATTTTATGGCTGGAGACACACAAGGGGGAGAGATTTTATGGCTGGAGACACATGGGGGAGAGATTTTATGGCTGGAGACACACAAGGGGGAGAGATTTTATGACTGTAGACACACATGGGAAAGATTTTATTGCTGGAGATACACAAGGGGGAGAGATTTTATGGCTGGAGAAACACAAGGGGGAGAGAATTGATAGCTGGAGACATTGACAATTTCTGCCTCCAAAGTCACCCACTGTCATGGGGCATGCCCATTTAGTGAGGTCCCACATTGGGGGGGCAACACCAGGCAAAATCTTGCCTAGTGTATCAAATTGGTCAGGGCCGGCTTTGGCTGGGGTGTTTTACAAGCAGTGTGTCCTTAAGTACCTCAATTACGGGCTGATATAACAGATTGCATAGAAACACAGACATCACCTACTTGCGCATACAGTAGTATTCTCATATTTGGGCTATATAGTATTTCCGCTTGCTAAAACTCAAACACAGAACAGATAGCTTAATAATCTGGCTTCATAGAAAGTTTTTTCTTTATTTGAATTGAATAAAATTAAGAAATAACATAACATTTCGTGAACACATTCCCTGTGTCACATAAAAAAAAGAATATGATCCCTAAACATTATATTATTGTTGCCTTTCCTGCAATTTAATAAAAGGAAGAAGCTTATATAAAGTCAGAAGTCTGCTGTCGTTTCTCTATTTGAATTTATGAAGTTTAGTGACTTCACTGCTTTAAAGCCTGAGAGCCAAAGTGCAGCCGCTGTGGGTCTACGATACTGGGTGATGGCATTTTGGATCTTTCTGCCAGTTAAAGTAATCATGGCACATTCATGGGTATCCTCGAAGGATCCTCATATCCTTTAAACCAGTGGTCACCAACCTTAATTGAGGTGTGAGCTACTGGAGAAAAATGAAACCTGAAGAGCTACTACAATTGTAAAAAAAAAAAATCTGGCTAATAACTGAACAATTGAAGGTCATTTAATGAAAATGTAAAACAATTTTCATAGAGAACAACATGCATTTAATTATTACAGTGATATAGTTGTAATTTGAAAATAAAGTTTAAGAACAGGTACATTTCACTGTTAATTACCGGATCCAAGCAGGTACGTGCAGTAGAGGAGCAAAATATATAGGCAGGACTGCTATGTAATTTTCTGGCAGGGCTGGGTGAGAGTCACTTGCTCCGCCATGGCACAGACACTGTAGGTGGAACCACGTCAGCTGATTGCCGTAGAGGCTGCGGCAATCGCCTGAAGTGCTTGCCTGTGGTTCCACCCATGGTGTTGACGCCATGGGGGAGCGAGAGTCAGAGGCAGAGCCGTAACTAGACTTTTTGGTGCCCTGTGCCAGAAAGAGCATTGGCGCCCCCTCATTTTTCAAAGGGACATGATACACCCAAAAAAAGAGGAATGGCCTCATGGGGAAGGGCCAGGGAAGAGATAGGGGAGGCCAGGAGATGCTGGGGATGAAATAAGAGGAAGCTACAAGTGAGAATGATAGTAAACAGAAATTTGACAGGCCCAAACAGCGCCCCCTGACCTGCGGTGCCCTGTGCGATGGCACCGGCCGCACTACCCTAGCTACGGCCCTGGTCAGAGGTCACTTCCTCCTAGTTCACTCTGCAGTACTGCAGCTAGGTGAGCTACCAAAATTGAGACCGCAAGCTACTGGTAGCGTGCGAGATAAGGGTTGGAGACCACTGCTGTAAACTAATTGTTTAGGTATTTTTGTATTCTGATCGTCTTGAATTCTATTCAGTTTATAAAAATTCAATAAAAAGACCTGATAAAAAACATATGATGGTAAAACAGCTGGATAAAATATATAGTAATCTAGATAGGACCAAATCGCCAAAAAAATGGCTCATCACTTCAGATTTTGGTACAAATTTATATACACAGAAAAAGAAGTTTGCAGATGCACTGTGCGATCATTACTGTTCACATTTAAATGTGTTTTGTGATTAAATATAATTTCAGAGGTAGTTTGCATATCAGTGGCCAATGATATGGGCCTGCCCACCAGTGTCAAGGTCACCACATTGAGCAGGTCCCTAACACTCTGGGGTTCACATCTGGTATGCATGGCACCCCAAAAGACAGCCCAGCCAAAGACCTCCCCAGGGCATCACACGAAAAAAAGAGTGACAGTGAAGTGTTATAAAGTATCAGGTGTGTAAAAGTAGCTAATAAGTGTTGGAAATAGTAATAAGGGTAAAAAATATATGTGAAAAAATACATGAATAATAAACAAACATGAATAGCGATATACAAAGTGACTATGGGCTCTATTTACTACAATCCGCATATTGAATGCGGATTGTAGTGTGATATTACCGAGTGAATTTGCATTGCGAATTCAGGCAATATCACAGGGATTTACTATAAATCTCTTGCAGGGACAGAGCTTGCGATAAAGCTCTGTCCCTGCGGATCCCATCCGCACTCTAGTCGCGGTATTTTCGGAAAAAATACCGCGACTAAGAGCCCGCGCATGCGCCGACCGACCACCGCTACTACCCCCCACCAACGCTAAGCCCCGCCCCCCGGCGCTAAGCCCCCCCGCGACCCCCCCTCCCTTCATTACACTTACCTGCATCCTCCTGGCCTCCGGTGATCTTCTCCTGGCTTCCCGATCAGGTGATCTCCCATACTGCACTGGGGCCCGATCACCTGATGACCGGGCCCCAGTGTGCTATGGGAGACCAGCTGACCGGAGAGGAGCCATCACCGAAGGCCCGATCACCGGTCCCTGGATTCAGGTAAGTAAAAATAAAAATGTTTAATTTTTTTTTTCTTTTTTTTACAGCAATCAGCTTGCGGTCTGCTTAGACCACATAGCTGATTACTGGTACCGGCTCCCGCCTCTGCTCTCCCCGTTAGAGCAGAGTGGGAGCCCGGTAACCGGGGGGGGACCCTGGTTAACGCCACCTCCCGGTGGCGTTATTATCAGAGGGCTTCCCGCCGGTATTTTTTTATAATTTATTTTTTGTAACTGTGGTCGGATCACATTACCCATTACAATTATGAGAAATGCGATCTGCTTTACTAAAAATAAGTGATAATTAGGGGTTGGAGTAGAATTTTACTAATTCTACTCCAATTGCCCTGTAATAACTACAGGTGAAACTAAAATAATGTGAAAAGGGTGTGAAAACACCCTTTTTCACTTTATTTTAGTAAAAATAATGTTAATAAATAGAGCCCTATGTGTATTAAGTGGTGATGCGCTGAAGAGGTCCAGCCAGAGCAGCTCAGGGGGCCCCACGCCCAAATGCTCACCCCAAATAAACTGACACTATGTAAATATAAATAAAACTTACTTTGTATTATGCCTGTTACCTGGTGCAGTCAAATGCTAGGTCCCTGCTTAAAAACATATGGGGAGCTGGGGGAAGGGTGCAAATCTAGACTGAAGCAATCTCAGGCTTCAGATGTGTGTATAAATACACATAATATGGAGTATAGGGAGGGGCTCTAGACTGCACACCCTAATAGTAATAAAAGGTGCTATCATGCTGAGATTTTAAAGTTATATACACAGAAAAAGAAGTTTGCAGATTACTGTTCACATTTAAATGTGTTTGGTACAAATTTAGCAAGCATTAAATTACACTGTACAACAAATTAATACTTTTAATTTGTTTCCTTTCTAAAAATAGTCATACATTACTAATTTGATGTCAAGAAAAACTAAACTGATTTCAGAATGTTTTTACTAGCTCTATTTTTTGAGCTACACTACTTGCACTATACTGTATGTACGTTAGTAATATAGTCATAGTGAAAAGCTATTTTAAAATAATCTGATATTTTCTTGATAGAAAATAAATAACAGTTGTTTTAATTCAATCAATCACAAATAAGAACACAAAACGGAACAAACATACAGCATACGAAACAAACATACAGCATAGGAAAGTACTATGTAATATAGTGGCCTATTCATGGGGGTGCTTTCTCTTTGCTTGTCGCTTGTACTCCTCTTCTGGGGCATCTCTTGTCACTGTCCAACAGTAGTGATCACCTGCCCTGATATCTTTGTTCCATTGCTGAAATGTCTTGGTGGAATCGCTCACTATGCTTGTCACTCAGTGCACCACAGTTATCTTGTGTGGGTAATCCCGTGAATCGCATATATTTGAATAGGGGAGGGGACAAATAACTGATTCATGTAATTGGGTCATTAGGCCCCGCCCCCTCTGCACGGAACGCAGATTGCTGGTAAGATTCTCTCCATTCTGCCCACATCACTAGTAATACCCCTACATCGTCATAAATGGGCTGTATCTCGGAACACAGAGCTCTGAGAGTTTTAAATGTCATATTCATTCTTTGCATGCTGAAATCAATTAGAAGTAACTATTTTCACATCGGAAACATTTTCATTGTTGTGCAATATTATTAAATAAACACAACATGCTCGCAGTCCTGTAATGCACAGTGGGGGCTTTAAATATACACATTTCATACTGTTTCTGATGGGTCTATTTACTAAGCTTTGAATGGTAAAAAAGTAAACAGAGATAAAGTACCAACCGATCAGCTCCTGACTGTCATTTTTCAAACACAGACTGTGACATGGCAGATAGGAACTGATTGACTGGTACTTTATCTCCATCCAAGGCTTAGTAAATAGACCCCTGAGTTTCAGGGGCAACTAGGGCTGCAGAGTCAGAAACATTTTTGGGTGGGGTCAGAGTTGGTAGAAATGTACTGATTCTACCTCCAGCTTCAAAATAATAACTTAAAAACTATATAATAATTCTTCAAAGTATTTCCTGAGGTTGACATACACAGTAGGAGCAGGGCCACGTGCCAGTGGCGTGTGCCACTTCTCCCCTGCCAATGTCTTCCACACAGCGTGGGACAGAGAGAAGGGGTGAGCCTCAGTGGCTGGACCAGCTTGGTCAGCGCACATATCTAACTTCCCAGGACCCACTTTCCTAGCCTAACCAGTGAAGCATACAGTACTGCATGTTAGCAATGATGTGCAGTATTATGTGCAGTATTACTAAGGTTATACTGGATGGCAGAAATTAACTAAGGAAATGTCAAAAACTTAGAAGAGGAGGGAAAAGGCATTCTAGAATGCTAGATGGTATTAACAGTGGTAACCTTTAGTTATTTAGAAACACGGACTATTTAGTCATTTGTTGCCATGTATATTGTGTGGAGTCACATGGTTTGGGATATATTCATCTCATTGTCAAGGTTAGTGTGCTAAACAGCTTTATAGAGATAGCCAATGAAGTAAGATAATATACAGTAAAGAGGGGATTACACATACATTACCAGGATAACATACAGACAAATACACAAGATGTATGGAAATATTGTAAATAAACATAACATGTCAAAACAATAAAAAGAAGATACAATTATAGTTATCAAATAATAAAATAGAAAAAAAAATGAAAATTAAAATTAGATTAAAAGGTTAAATAAATTATGTACAAATTAAATTAAACAAAATTGAATACAATACCATTTTAAGATAGGGGCAATAATTACCTATTTTATGTTATGTATGGTGTGAGGGTGAATGGGTACAACAGAGGTTTGATGTAATATTATATGGATAATGGTAAATGAAAATAAGATAGATTGCATAATATAGAATATAAGTCAATATAGAAACTTATAGGACAGGCAAAACTTTGTATCTGTATCCTGCACAAAAAATCTCTAAATGAGAAAACACTGAGATATCCACATTTTAGTGGCAAAACGTCTTTAGCCACAAGATATACACACATTTTGCGTATATTGTTATATTCAAAGCACTGTCTTAGATATTTTTCTTCATCTATTTCTATTAATATGTGTGTGATCCTCTATATTTAGCTGTTTGTTTCCTTTACCACATGGGACAAGCGGTTTACCACAGTTGTAGTCTTTAATCATTTCTTTTTGCTTGGTTATTGTAACCTGTTGCTACTTTCTACTGACCAGTCTCTTGCCAGATCCTGATTGCTATAACTATGCACCAAGATTATTTTTAAAACATCTTATGGAATCTTCCCAGATAGTAACACAAAGAAAAAAACCGCACAAGGTATAGATTATAACTCATTATCTATATGGCCCCTAATGCCTTCTTATTGGAAATAAGTATATATATATATACATATATATATATATATATATATATATATATATATATGTGTGTGGCAAGGGGGTGCTGCAACTTCACAAAAAATTCAAATATAGAAAATGGAAAGACAAAGAATTGTATATTGTGGTGCACAAAAAGTAAATTTAAATAAAATATAGCTTTTATTATTTATATATTTAAATATCACCTAAGAAAGACTGCAAAATAATATAAAAAAATAATTTATGTGAAATAAAGAAAGAAATAATTGTTTAAAAAAAATGCTGCATGCAGGGAGGCCACTGTCTGTCTCAATAATTATATATTGTATCCAAGATTAATAAAGCACCTTCTAATAGGGATGACGTATGTTACAGAATCTTGCCAGAGCATCCAGTGCTTTTGCCTGACTTTATTGCTGGCCCCTACTGTGTTTCTAGTGCTCTGTCTTTGATCCTGCTGCCATTATCCTGTCTAAGCCTCTGTCTCTGTATGACCTGCTATTTACTTTATAACATTATTTCTGACGCGTTTCGTCACTACCAGGTGACTTTAGATCACCTTTGATAAAGTTCCGTGGGAGTGACAAAATGCATTAAAATAGTATTACTTTAGGGCCCATTGCTCCTCTGTCACCATCCTGTTCAGACTGCACTCTTAGACTAAGGGACAAGCGCTCTCTAATGTATTATCACTCCTGCATTCATCACTCCTCTGCTGCTGCTGTATCTAATCAATTGCCTAATACATCCCTGTAAAGTTTGGGTAAACACTGGTACCATTATACCATCATTGGCACATACAGGATCAGGACTGTTCTGTGGCATTATAAACGCCACACCAGTCACACATCGCTAACCAGCAGCTCATTTAACCTATTGGGGTTTATATGCACAGGGACCTGGAGAACCAAATATAAGGCAAATCCTTCTCTCTAGATTCCATGATTGGGCCCTCGATTATTCAGATCACAGCTGCTATAGCTGGACAGAAACGAGAAAGAGCATTAATTATTTATTCATTCATTTGATGGTCTATTTAGACTATGTATGCAGCATACAGCTCCATAACTGTTGAATATAAACTGTTCAATGCCGGGCTGTCATAAATTGAATCCAGGTTTAACCACTTGTCTGGTATGGTTGCAACGGTTGTGACCACACCAGGCTGGGCTTTAACTGGCATGGTTGTAATGGTTACGACCAGTCAGAAATGCCCATTAGGCGGCTGCAGGGAGCTAATCTTCCCTCAGCCGCCTATATCAGAGGCGGTCACTCTGCACCTATGGATTTTAATAAAGTGTGGGCTGATCACTGCCATTCACAGTGATCAACCAGCCCCGCACCCCCTTCCCCACACACACTATCATGAATGGAGCCTGTGCTCCTGTGTAACCCTGGCGCTGCTCCTCACAGACACCTGGGAAGTACAGATACAGCAGCGGCCCCCCCATCCCGGATCACACCTGGTACTGCTCCTCGCAGATGCTGGGGAAGTACACATACAGTAGCGGCCCCCCCATCCCGGATCACACCTGGTACTGCTCCTCGCAGACGCTGGGGAAGTACACATACAGTAGCGGCCACCCCTCCCCGATCACACCCGGCTCTGCTCCTTGCAGACGCTCCTGTGTACCCCTGGCGCTACTCCTCACAGAAGCCGGGGAAGTACACATGCAGCGGCCTCTCCCTTTCCTGATCACACCCATGATTGCTCCTCGCAGATGCTGGGGAAGTACACATACAGCAGTGCTTCCCCTTCCTAATCACACCCAGTGCTGCTCCTTGTAGACGCCGGGTAATAATCATGAATGAAGCCTATGCTCCTGTGTAACCCCGATGCTGTTCCTCGCAGATGCCGGGGAAGTGAACAAGCAGCCGCCGCCCGCCCCCAACCCCTTACCCCCACCCCTTGATCAGACCCGGTGCTGCTCCTTTCAGATGCCGGGTTATTAGAATGAGGGAGCCTATGCTATATGCCTTAAATCATTTAAAAGTGTTTAAACTTCAAGTTCATGAATTTGAAAAAAAAATAGCTATTTTTATTTCATACTGTTTCAAAAAAGAAAAAAAAACTGAAAAAAAAGGTTTTTTTTTATAAAGTTGTGTTGAATAAGTTTTAACTAGATGTTCTTGACCTTATTCAATCATAAAAAAAACAAATTGTCAGTTACATGGTTAAAGAAGCTTTTGCAAGTGTGATGTTCATTTGTATGATAAATCTTTCTTTAAATGTTCAAATCGGCAGAGTCTGAATACAGACAGCCATATGACAAATGTATTCAATTGTTGACGGTGTGGTTTTATCTGTATTAAACATATGTTTATTTTTTATTCTGTAACTGTCTTTTTGTTAGACCCGTAAGCGCTTATTTTTTCTTGTGGTTTAATTAGGTTGTTTTGTCTAGTGTGCTTGCACAAAATGTTGGTTTGGAGCACTACAGTACTAGGGGCTGCCATCAATAATACTTCGGGTATTTGAGATTCATTCATTTAAATTATGTGATATATTTTGATCATTTAATCATTTGTTGTATTTAATATGGTGTAGTGATTACTGGTATTATGTGATTGTTATTGAATAATTTATCTGCATTAATTATTATTTCAACACGGTGGAATAACACCTGAGTTTTAGTAAAAAATGTTTTATTAAATCAGAAGCAAAGCAAACTAAACTGATTTTGTATTTAATACTGAGTTACAAATGTATTTATCATATTTTTCTTCTAGATTATTGCTTTTACAAAAATAAGAGTAAGGATTACATTTTTCATTGAGTAATTTAAGGGAGTAGAGGAGTAATTTCTGTAATGATGGTTTTTTTTCTGTAGATCCAAAATACATGGCTGATATTTATGTCTGTCTGCATGGTGGATGATGTGTGATGATCAGTGTCAGACAACCCTTAAATTGTCTGTTTCCACTTTATTACAGAGGAAGTGGCTGATTGTTAACTACGTCTTCACCAATATAAACCATCATCTCTTCACGTTGAACAAACTGAAAAACTCAGTTTATACCTACAGTCAATTCTCTACTTACAGTTATGCAGTCTATGTTATGGTGCATCATTGTTTTATTTGTTTTTATCATCCTATCAATGATACAAACATCATGTGAAGGTAAGTATTCAAAGGTAGATATTCCAAATACATTATTTACAATTTAATTTTTAATTGTACATGTGGTGGTTCTACATTAAAATACAGCAATATATTTTGAAGAAAAACTATTTGGAATTAAGACTGTATAATTTCAGTCATTTAACTGTAAAACACTATTTTTAATCAACAATAATGACAATACAAGGCTTCAAATTAATTTGATCACTACATTGAAAATGTATATTTTTACATTTTCAACTGCAGGGTTAGGAATTCAAATTATCAATGAATATTCTATTGGGTATTGTTCCTGAAATAGCTAAACATTGATACATTTTGACTTATTTAGTTATTATGGTATGTAAAATTAAAAAATGCTGAATGTTTTTTATGAATCACTTGTCAATTACTTTATAAGAATTACTGTACATGCACGTAAAAATATTAAACATTTAACGGTAAATATAAAATGGATACAATTAATTTATATACTATATAAGACACATTGCAGTAGGCTAACATAATACAGTTTTGATATCTATTATTTGCAATGCTTGAAACTCATGTTGTTGTTTTGTTAATATAATTTCCCGCACTACCCCTGGCATTTCCCACCTTGCTGAATTATTTAGTAGAGCTCCTCAGTTAATAAAGAAGGCTCATGTGGAGCCAGGACCTGATTCTGCGGCATTCGCAAATATGTACGCAGATCGAGCGATTGTTAACCACTGCGCATGCACTGCACTGTGCGTGTCCTGCAATCGCACTGCGATTACGGATGCACTGAGGAAAACATCGCAGAGTGAATGACAGGCTGTGAGCGTTTGGTGGTGGTGATAAGGGTGTGGTCAGAAAAACGCTGCCTTGACTGTTCGTTAGAACGCCGTTTCATAGGCGTGCATAATTTAGCCACTGTGATTGCATGTGCAGCATGAGTACTCACTGCGAGCAAAGGGACTTGCAGTTTCTGCGGCTGGCCAGACCTGGTGTAAATTTTGCACGACGGACCAATGTGCATCAATGGTACCTATGTATACGCAGGAGTGCAAGGTATTAGGGACGTGAAAAAGCAGCAGTGGGTGTCTCTATGCGGGCTGAGCTGTGGCATACATTAACATCAGGCTTGCCTACCCTCCCGATTTGGCCGGGAGCCTCCCGATTTTCGGGTGCAGCTCCCAGCCCCCCGGGAAGGCAGGCAAGCCTCCCGCAAGCCACCATCCCTCCCTACCCCCCTGCAGAGTTACTAGGGAAACCCCCGCAGTGGGGAGGCCCGGTGACGCGATTCTCGCTGAATCGCTTCATCGTGGCCCCACCCCCCGCTTTACAATGCCGTTTACTCCAGCATTGTGAGGAGGGGGCGGAGCCGCGATGACATGATCTCGCGGCCACACCCCCGGCCGGCACTGGCCACGCCCCCACAACGGCGTTATTGTGCGGCCACGCCCCCCGCTGTAAGCTGACATTCAGCCCCCTCCCGGGAGGAGGGAGCTGAATGTCGGCAAGTATGATTAACATACTTTCGCAGCTGCGTTCCGTACGAATCCGCAGCTGCATATGAAATAGCGAAACCTTACTGAATCAGGCCCTAGCTACTATACCATCACTGTGGGTCAGAAATATTCTACTATTTTTTTTTTCATTGTTGCCAGATATTTTTGGATATTGTAGTTTTAAATAGTCGATTCCATGACGGCTAACATAATATTAAGAAATACTGTATATATATATTCAAATTTTACAAGCAAAACCTTGTTCATTTCATGTCTTATGCTGGGCATACACTATACAATTATCTGTCAGCTATCTGTCCAATCTGGCTGGTTGGAATGAAATCCTGGTAATGTATGGGAGCAAATGACAGTCGATCATATGGTTTTAAACACTGGAAAACGGACAAAAAACAATTGTTCAAATTGGTTAAATTCGTGTGTTTTAACCAATTTGTCTGAGCGACCATTTTTGTCTGTTTCCAGTGTTTGTGAGCAAATGGACGACTGTCATTTGCTCCCATACATTACCAGATTTTCATTTCAACCAGCCAGATTGGACAAATATCTGACAGATAATTGTATAGTGTATGCCCAGCATTAAGCTCCGTACACATGGAGTGATCAGACAATGATAAAGATATTGTTGTCTGATCGTCCTGCATGTGCTGGATATTCGATATCGAACATCCACCAACCCCCAAACGACTTTAACGACCCGCGATCAATGATGGCAGATCCCTATAGTAACCAGGCTAACCTGGTCGATATCGACCAGGTTGGCCTGCATGCACGGGCGATATCGACCATCTGTGCCCGCGCACCGACCATCGTTTGGGGGTTGGAAGGGCCCAAAAACAGGACGATATGAACTATAACGATATGATCAATATCGTTATCAGTCATACGTCCTGTTTAATCGTACCGTGTGTACGCACCATTAGCCAGATTTTTTTTTAAATTGATGTAAAGAAGGATTTGCTTGTATGAAGCAGGAATAAAACGAATAAGTTCTAACACCATTACTGTATTGCCTATTACTGTGTTATTACCACATTAACAATACTGACAATTTGTCTAAACAAATACATAAACAATTGTGTTTTAGATTGAATGTTCAAGATTTTTATATTGCAATATTTTTTTATGATTAAACTGATACAGATGAATCTTTTTCAGAATTTGTACCTTTGGGATACGATCTTACTATCAAGTGCCCATCAGGAGCAGCCGATTTTACATCTTCCCCGAGAAAGGAAAATGCTAGAGAATTTATTTATGAGAACACTACGTACATTATCATTTCAGATATTACACATGATGATGAAGGCTCATATAAATGCTTTTACAAAGACTCCATGGAACATACTACAACAATAAAGATTGCTAAACGTAAGTATATTTTATTAAAACTTCTGGGTTCACTCTAGAAGATGTTTCTGTTTTTGAAAAGCTCCTCAAATTACCCTCATTATCTTGTGCCTCCAGTGAGGAATAAGGTGGTGTTGTCATGTAGGGGATGGAAAAGTGATCGGGACAGATGTGCACCCTGTGGTTCTCTGGTAATCTACCAGAATGAGGATCTTTGGATCTCTCCACATGAAGCACATCAACGGTTGCCCGAGCATTGGTCGGCATTAGATAGGTTGGGATGGGAGGCATTAATGAAACTGTCAGTTGTCACGCTTACTTAATTGTAAATTGAGTAAGAAAAAGAGGCAAAAAAAGCAAGATATTCCTTAGTGGGGCACACACAGACCAATATAAACCAATAGGATATGAGTCTGACCTTGGAGAAATCCTCCTACTTGAAATGTATTATATTTAGTGATTCAAACTGACACTTATATCATCATGACTCATAGGAAAGACCTTTAATTATATATTGATCGGTGCGGGTTATTCTATATTTTTGTTAATTGTAAATTGAGTTAGAAGTGTTCTAATTCTTGCCAGTATAAGTATCAAAAGCAAGGAACGAAAAAACCTTTTTGGTAAATACTTAGTAAAAGGCTACAATGCCCTTTATAGGTCATCAGATTTGGGTGCTTTCCATATAGTCATTTTTAAATTGCTAAAGGGAGTAACAAAAGAAATGAATGTAACACCGTTTGCTGGTTGTGCTACATTTTTAAACAAATGTAATGCTGTCCTACGTTTTATAATAACTTTATAAATAACTTCTATTTATAATCACCCTCACCAGCAATTAGAGCACTTTAGTGGTTTTATATATGCATGAAAGTAAGTTTCTCCATGCTGCACAATTCTTTAAACGTTTTTGTTTTTTTCTTATTTCTTTTGTGAGTGTAATGTAAATGCAATTCACTAACAGTCTATAAAAATATATTGTTCTTTTGCTAGCCATATTTACCTTTCCAAATTTTACGTTTTATGACTAAATTAAATAATAGAGGAAATAGAAACAGGTGCGCAATGTAGTCTACGTGAGAGCTGAAAAAGTCTAATGAGCTGCTACACTAAGTGGGAACTGTAACCCACTAAAACAAGTAACAAATATGAAAGAAAAGGTAGCGCTGATAGACAAACATATACAATTTATTACAACACAATGTGCGATAAAACAAATAAAACAAATAGAATCTAATGTTGCAACACAAGGATCTGTAACAATGCAGTTAAAAAGGACAAGCTGCTTGTACTGACAGAATGGTATCAATAATCTCCCCAATATATCACTTCTGAGGTATAGCTTTCCAGATGGTATATGGAAATAGAAAATGAATTCCCGTTAATATGGGATCTCACCTATTAGTAAATGTTTGAAATCTGAAATCCAGTATATAGAATGATGCTTTGAGAATAAAGTCTGCATACACGGCACAGTGAAGCTGATGTGGAAGTCGTCGGAGTATAAAGGTAATTGAGGGTGCCGTGGGATAATGCCCGTCTGGTCCTGTGGCTCACTTGTTGCACAGTCTCCGTTTGAGGCTCCCGGATTATATCGGTTGACACCCTACGTCTGTGTCAGTGCCTGAATGGCCGGCAGTCGCTGTTAGTTTGTATACGAATAGGTGTGACGTGAGAAACTATCGGGGATATAGGTAGTTTCCAGGACTAAAGAAGGAGATCAATTCATTGTAAGTCTGTCCCAAAATAGCAGCATAAAAACAGATACCCCATAAGCCTTAACGCGCTTCTCCGGGACTTGACTCCCAGTTTCTTAAGAAGGAGGGCATAGATAGTCTGTAGTGCCAGGTTTATATAGGCCTAGGGGGTAGCACCCCTTTCATGAATTAGTTCATTAGTAAACACCGGTTGTGGTCCCAAGGTCTCACTTAATTCAATTGATTCAATAGAGAGTAGAAGGCAATACAAATTAGAGAAAAATAATAAAAATGAAAAACACACATATAGCATAAATGTATTACAAAATACACATAAAAAAATATATATCTATATACTGTATACACATATGAATAAAAAGTGTATCTCCATGGCACTGATATTAGATATAACAAATGTATGTTGTTGTCTATATATGAAACACCACTTGAAATTTAACACAATTGCTTAGGATCTAAAACAATTTTGCTTTGTCATTATAGCCGAATTTTCCTATTTATTTGTTTAGGTTGTATGTATTGGCAAGTTTGATGTGCCTAGTGAGAGTGCAAAGCACACATATAGTGCAAATGTATTACAAAGTACACAGAGAAGAAAATCTATAAATATACCCACAAATGGATAAAAAGAATATCTCCATGACACTGGTATTAAATATAACAAATGTGTATTGTTATCTGTGCATGAAACACAGCTTGAAATTTAACATAATTGCTTGGGATCTAAAACAATTAATATACTTTGTCATTATAGCCCAGTTATCTAATTTACTGGGTGAGATTGTATATATCTGCAAGTTTGTTCTACCTAAATAAGATTTCATATGTATATGGGATTTATCACAGTTTTGTTATCACTGAAGTGTTTAATATTTTGGTTGGGTTGTTCGCTTCATGCTACCATACTTTGTCATTCCCAACATTAAAAAACAGATAATCTAGGGTCAAGAGCAAAAACATTTGCATAAACCATAACCATAAAGATATCCACTAAGCGTTTCATTCTCTTTAGCTTTTAATACAAATATGGGTTAATAAATAGAAGAAAGGAACTATATAGCAGGACGCAGATGAAATATGTATGGTACAAAGAGAAGTATAAATAAAACACTGGGGACTAAACTGAACATGAGAGAAGCTTAAATATCCAATTCAATATTCTCATTATGGCCTTCAGGAAAAAGTGTATGCATTAAACGGATCCAATAAGCTTCTCTTGCACATAATTTACTATATCTGTCACTTCCTCTTTGTGTAGGTACAATCTGTTCTATAATAGTAGCACTCAGAAGTTCAGAAGCAGCATTATGTGCCTCTGAAAAGTGACATGACAGACTGTGGTTTTGAAATATTCTCTTAATATTCCTCCAGTATTCAAGGTACCTAATTTTGAATTTCCTGGTTGTACGACCAATATATTTTTTTTTTACAAGGACATGTAAGTAAATAAACCACATACTCAGTTTCACAGTTTACAAAGGTCTTAAATTTATGTTCTTCCCCTGTCACTTCACAGATAAACATGTTTGTCCTATTTGTTATAAATGTACATGTTGTGAATTTGTTGTGGTTACACCTAAAACATCCCACTGGTTTGGGGGCCCATGGAAATACAGATGGCATTTTTATGAATGTATTACTAATTATCCTTTTGAAATGACTGGGGGCTAGCTTTGTTTGAAGGTTATCTGCCTTTTTGAAAATCACAATGGGTTGGTCACTCAATTCTTTTTTTAATATCGGATCTAGTTGTAAAAGATGGAAATTTCTCTTAATGATTAGTTTGATTTTGTAGCAAGCACTATTCTGTTTGGACACAAAGACAATTGAACCGTCTATAATATTATCCAGAGGTTTTTTCCTATTCTTAATTTTTTTCCCGTCATTAGGTACAAGTAACGAGGATCATTCCAGAAGGGTAACTTCTTTCAGGGCTGTATCAAGTAATTCTTCAGGATATGATTTTTCTTTAAAATAATTTATTAGAACTAATGCTTGTTCCCTACAATTCAATTCATCAATACAATTGCTTTTTAACCTTCATACTTGTCCTTTGGGGATGTTATTCAGCCATACCTTTTGATGGTTACTACTGTACTCGTTGTAGTTGTTAAATCTACATCTTTTTGATAAGTGGATGTTACGATTTTATTATGCAAGATTTTGAGTGTTATATCCAGGAATTTATAGAATCAGAATGTACTGTGCTCGTGAAAGTGAGGTTAAAAGTGTTAGTATTCAAGTGTTCAGTATCAGCCGCTTGTCCTTTTTAACTACATTGTTACAGATCATTGTATTGCAACATTAGATTCTATTTGTTTTATTTGTTTTATTGCACATTGTGTTGTAAGAAATTTTATATATTTATGTATCAGCGCTACCTTTTCTTTCATATAAATTAAATAATAAACAATAAAGGGCTATAAAAGAGATGTAGGGGTTTATTTATGAAGTGGGGGGTTCATGTTTATGCCCCATATGCAAAAGGCTAGTGCATTTAATAGTAATATCTTGCTAGTAAAAGCACTGTCCTATTAAATATTGGGCATAAACATGAACAGAAGTGTAACTTTATAAAGCCCTGTATTCTATATGCATTGTTCACATTAAAAAAAATAAAATAAACGTATTTAGCATCTATCTTATATTTTTTATTTTAAAATTGCTTAGAAAATAAACTACCATAATTGTTTCGCAAGCATAGCAGTTTTTTTAAATAAAATAAAGTCTTGTGGGTTCATATATTTTAAATAATCATTTTATTCCCATCATTAATACATTCTAGAATCTATGGCAAAAACATATTTAGCATCTATGTTATATATTTTATTTTAAAATTACTTACAAAATAAATTGCCATAATTGTTTCATAAACATAGCAGTTTTGAAGTCTTGTGGTTTCATACATTTTAATTAATAATTTTATCTCCATACATTCTAGAATCTACGGTAAAAGAAATTGTGAAGTTCCGATCGGTCGGAGAGACACTTGTGCTGTTGTTCAAATGTTGCACTGAAAAAAGACAAGTAAGGTGGACACCTCTATCGGGAAATAGCGAAAGCATAACAATGATGTCATCTATGCTTTACATTAGCAAACACTTTGAGAAGCGTGTGAAATCTGCAGACATATTACACTTAACTGCATGGGAAATTTCTCCTGTGGATTTTAAGGATGCCGGTAAATACCATCTTTCAGATGGAGGACTTAACATAAATCTTGTTACTATTCAAGGTAAGTGCTCAACATTATACTTTGGAGGTTTTTTTTATTTTTTATTTGCAAACATATAGTCAAATTCCACAAGAGAAATATCCAAATATCTGAGCCGACATCCTGTACTTTGTATTCTAAGTCTGGCAAAATAAAAATTAAGGCTAGATGTCTTTATTTCTAAAGAATTTAAAAATCT
The DNA here is from genome assembly GCA_031769625.1 of Taudactylus pleione. NCBI lineage: Eukaryota > Metazoa > Chordata > Amphibia > Anura > Myobatrachidae > Taudactylus > Taudactylus pleione. Next base: position 960,751 of record JAUIMM010000160.1, read on the forward strand.
AAATGGAAAAAACTGCAAATAGTGCATGTTTCCCATATCTCACAGCTGGAGCACAGGTGTACTACTGACTGGCACATTATAAAATATCCACAGGTGGTACCAGAGGCACAGAGAGAATAGTGGGGAGGGTACTGATTACCTGGGTCCAGACATACATGGGGGGTCTAGAGAGGGCTCTGGCCAGCCGTGGATGATATGGAGTGCCCCCCTTCTAGGCGCAAGGCACCGCAAAGCATAGTATTTGAAGTTAAAACAAGTGGGTGTGACCACGCCTCCATATTTGGTCAATCCCGTACGTCACGGTGGTCCAAGGTGGTAATAATTACATTACTTGGTATTCTGTGAAGAGACCTGAAAAACAAGCACTCAGGGTCCGTGCAGTAGAGTCCTTTGTCGTTGTAGGCGTACTCTGCCCAACTTAAAACAAAGCTTAAAATATATAAAAGTGCCATGCATAAAAAAGTCCAGATGACTCCTCACCCACATAATACTTTTAGGACATAAATGAAGCTCGACTAAGCAGTAGCTTAGGGGGGAAAATTAAGTTTAATTCAATGAAAAGTAAAGATGAGCGGTTCGGTTCTACCTGGTTAAGTTCAGTTCTGGAAAACCGCATCTTATTGACTATCTGGCTCTTGTGTTTTGGATAGACATATAAGATAAATCTGAACTTGCACTAATTTGCTGAAAAGAACAGAGGAGGGCCAATCATTTCTAATGAAAAGGGGCAGCATTAAGTTTTGAGAGTTTGGACATATGATGTAAAGTTTACACTTTTGCAAGTTTTTCCCAGTTTTCTCAGCTTCTGCGTCATACTTAGGCATGCTTCCAGCTGGTGAGGGCATCTTCCAAGTACATATTGGCTTGAATCTGTGTTGGATGGATATATCTGCACAGACACAAACTGTTAGTCGTTGCATACAGCGCATTCCAGGGGCAGATTGGGGACTAAAAGTGGCCCTGGAAAAATTAGTGGAAGTGGCCTCACGTGGGTGGCACCAAATCATCTTTAGGCGGAACCAACCCCAAAGTGTCCCTATCCACACATCTAATCCTAACCGCAGCATAATCCTTACTCTATCCTAACTGCAGCCTAACTCTAACTGCAGCCAGCCTTAACAGCAGTCTAACCCCAACCTTAACCATCTAACCCTACCCTAACTACAGCCTAACCCTAACCACAGCCTAATCCTAACCACAGCCTAATCCTCACTACAGTCTAACACTTACTGCAGCCTGATCTTAGCCACAGCCTAACCATAACCACAGCCTAACTCTAACTGCAGCCTAATCCTAACCCTGAAATACACAGATGTATGGGAGCCAGGGCCGGATTGATGGCCACATGGGCCTGGAGCTGAAAATGACCAAAGGACCTATTATGAGAAGCAGAGGAGGCGTGACCAGTGCTGTGTGGGTGTGGTCAGTGCCATGTGGGCGTGTACCCCCTATACTCTCTGCTCCAATGTCTCCCTAAATATGTAAAAGAAAAAAAATCCTTCATTTTCTGAGGTAAATAGAAATACAAATTTACTACTTATGATTTATGGCTGACCGTGTGGAGAGCAGATGGCCAGTCAACATCATGTTGTCATGACAATGGGCCTATTTTTATGTGGAGGCCTGGAGCTGTAGCTCCATCCGCCCCATTGTTAATCTGGCCCTGATGGGAGCTAGTCTAACTAACAGCGGTCCTCACTTTATTGTGCTGCTGTTCCCTTTAGAAGGAATTGCTAACAACCAATTATATATATATATGACAACACACATAGGAAGGAAATGAATCATTTCACCAGGGGAACGCTGCTCAATCAATAATAAATGTAATCACATGTACATACAAAACGTAAAAATCTTAAAACATTATAGGCCAATAATAATCAAACTTTAAGAAATAATATTAATAATCAAATTAATCCCTTTGGGGAACAAAAAGAAACATTCCGTGTCTGTGATTCCGCTATATGAATATAGAAAAGCAAGATCCAGCATAGGTTACTACTATATAACAGACATGGTCCATAAATCCATCCTAGGTTAGTACTCTATATTAAAGCGTACTCCAGCAATTGTTAATACTGTACTTTTACTACTATATGACAGGATCCAATATTATTTTTTCCTTAACATTAGAACAAAGTCCAGCAAAGATTGTTATTGGGCATTGACACTTAATCCAAAGAAAGTTGTAATCATCCCAAATCCAGTGATATTAATCAGAGGACGCCATTCAATCAGGCTTGATTAGTATATCATTATTAGTACAGGCTATTATATGACAGGCTCGTTTTAAACAATCACCCCCTTTCAAATCCGCTTCAGATTCTTAGTCTGCAGCTGTTATTACAGACCTGCATGGACGAAACAGTTTCTTATATGTTGTTCACTTGCACCCAGGTACCGGTACCTTAGTCCAATTTCAGCATGCAACCAAATTAACCACGGTAGTCAATGAATCCACTCAACAGTGGGGGGCATAAGATAACGCTTTTCTCCACCTTCAATATCAACGGCTTCCTCCACTTTATCTCTCTCCAAGGCTTAGTGCTTTAGTCCCTTAATATGGCTTCCAGGGGTGCCCATAGTAACTTACAATGTACGTTCTTGTTACTCCATAATTAAACCTGTAAGAATGACTGTTGTAATTTGCCCAGTCTATCACCCAGCAACTGTGGTTCTATGTGAGCACAGGAATTACATTTTTGTATTTTTAAAAACATTCCTTGTGTACGACTCAGGTAGAATAATTCTAAATATACAAATAATAAAAGTGGCTTTTAGGGGATTATTTATCAAAGTTTGGAGTAAGATAAAATTGTGAGAGATAAAGTACTAACCAATCAGCTACTAACTTCCATGTTACAACTGTGTTTAAAGAATGACAGGAGCTGATTGGTTGGTACTTTATCTATCAGTAGTATAAGGTTCCAGAATATAATTATGTTTAATATATATTGTTTGTTTTTCTGATCCTATTCTACAGTGAAGGCTATTCCCTCTACTGATGTCTATCCTGGAAGCAGTGTGGAACTTTCATGCTTGGTGTCTCATGTATTGGCCAATATGCATACTGTGTTAATTTGGATAAAATCCACTAGGTATAAGTCTGTTCATGTAAAATCCCAGAAAGTGGACTTTAGATCTATGGCAAGCAGCATATGGATTAAAAACCTAACGAAGGAAGAAATAACAAAGTGGACTTGCTTGGTGTTTAATGAAGACAGCCTTGTAGCTTTAGAACCTGTAACGCTGAGAGACCTGTCAATCTCAAAATCAGATGGCACAGTGAGCATCAAGGCTGCCACAACCCATGGAGTGACCAGGAATAATTACACAGCTGTGACAACAGGTTCAGTATTGTTATTTTGCATCTGAGCATGGGGTTTCCCTAAGACATTATAAATCAGTATTAATAGTTGTTCTAAATGAGTAACTTAAATTTAAGGTGTGTTTAACTTGGGTCTGTACACCTCCAAGCCCAAATAACAATCACCTCATTGGAGTGTATTGAGCAGCACATAGTATTTCAGGAGATGAGCGAGCTTCTCTGATCTTTTGTCAGGCAGCGAGCTGTCCACTTGTGTGATGTGAGTGAGTATAGAGTCTCCTGCCAGGATCTCCAGAATGCGAACTGCGTTGATTTGCACAAAGTGCTGTGGTTACAGTATTTATAGATCTGTTACAGTAAAGATCCTGGAAGTAAACAATAAACCCGAAGGAGATGGTATAAGGATTAAAAACATCAAGAAGGAATAAATAACGGAGGCTTGCTTGGTGTTTAATGAAAACCAACTTCTAGCTTTAGCATAACACTGAAATGCATACAAAAATCCAGTATCAGGACCATCATCAATGCTACCACAATCCTTGCAATTAGCAGGAATCTGTATATAGCTATGACATCAGAGGCAGTGGGGCTTATAGGTGCAGATGTACTAAGCCTTGTAGAGAGATAAAGTGGAGAGATACAAAATACCAACCAGTCAGCTCCTAGCTGTCATTTTTCAAACAAAGCCTGTAACATGAAAGTTAGGTGCTGATTGGCTGGTACTTTATCTTGCTCCAAGGCTTAGTACATCTCCCCCAGAGACAATTAACTTTGCTTTAAGATGCAAAATATCACAAATTGGACAGTTGCTTTAATAATAGACTTGCTAGATTATGGATGGTTAAAATACGAAAAACAAAAGTAATGCAACAGCGAACCCTCAGATTTCTGTAATAAACTGGGAAGATACTCGGTGTCCTAAATGCTTGCTACTTGTTTTTAATTTTGTAACTATTTTTATACACATTCATTTTGAACTGTGCATATTTCACACGACTTTTATACATACTCTACTTTGCCTTACCAGAAACCTGAATAGGACCATGTATATAACTTAGGCGTCTAAGTTTATGTTATGATAAGCTTCTTAGAGTAGTACAGAACCAATGAGAAAGTGGCAAACCAGCCAGATAACCACAAATAATTGCCTCAAAGCCACCTACTGGCTCCCAGCTAAACACAGTTACCTTTCATCTAAAAAAGTTATATACCTATGTATTAGTGTCATTGGGAGTACTGTATTTAGGGGTACATGGTAAAGTAAGAAAAATTATAGGATGTAATTTATACTTATACTTTTCTACTCTGATTTTAGGCCTAATTAATGAAGAACCAACCCATGGAATTATCACAGTATATGTAATAGTTGGCAGTTTGATAATCATCAATTTGATTCTTATAATTCTACTTGCATTGAAAAAATTGGACACCCCAGGTAAGATTTCTGACACTGCTCTCCATTATTCGTAAATATATTGCATGCATTAGTGTCATGTAATAATAAAAGTAACTTAGGGTTCCATTATCCCGAGGGCATGTAACCACCAAGATTTTTATTGTAGTAGTGGGTGGGGAGCAAGATAGTGTTAATTGACAGCTCGGATCTGGGACTCTGCCATATAGCTGAGAAGAGGGGGAGGGTTTATTCAGATATTATATGTCCTGCTACCGGATGTTGCTTCCTATTTCCCAGTTTGGATTGACTGCTAAATATACTGGTTTTGTATCTCTGTGGACTGTAACATTTTATAAAGGATTTTTGCTTTTCATATTTACTGCTGCTTTTTGCTATTGTCATCCTCTCTCTTCTGCTCTTTTGTTTTCTTCTCAGCCTTTTTTCTTCTCATTTTATCCTCAGATTTTCTCTTTTATTCTCCCTCTTTTCTTCTTTTCCTTTCCTGGTTCCCCAATCTGCTAAGTGGTTTTTATTATTGTTTCACAGTATTTTACCTAAACTGGTTATTTCGTTTTTATTCTTTCCTCCTCATTTACAGACATTAAAAGGAATTGTGGCGTGTTCTTGCTGTGTGAGCTCCTGTGAGGCCTAATAACAGGTCCAGATACATTTAGTCCCCAGTATGGGGACTTTATTGATAAAGTCCCTATAATGAAGAAGAAATGCGTTGATGCTCATAAGGGCACTGTTGGTATTCTCCATAGATTCCCTTCAGTGATTACATATCACACCTGGGTATGGATCCCTTACTAAGCCTGCACAGGAGTACATACCCAAAGCACTCCATGTTTCTTAGAAATATATGGGCCCCTGTTGTTTACTGTTTTTCCCTAGTACCTACCAGTACCCATTGTAGTGGGCTGGGGATCCTTGGTGCCCACCCCAAAACAAAGTAGAAAAGTCAGCAAGTAAGATCATAAACTATACTATAAAAGTCAGCAAATAATATTATAAATTGTACTATAAAAGGCAGCAAATAATAATATAAACTGTACTATAAAAGGCAGCAAATAATATTAAACTGTACTATAAAGGGCAGCAAATAATATTATAAATTGTACTATAAAAGGCAGCAAATAATATTATAAACTGTACTATAAAAGGCAGTTGAGTTGAAGTTGCATATAAATATAATAACAGCATTTATGTATTTCGCCATGTTCTGTATCCTTGGTGCCCACCCCAAAACAAAGTAGAAAAGTCAGCAAGTAATATCATAAACTATACTATAAAAGTCAGCAAATAATATTATAATCTGTACTATAAAAGGCAGCAAATAATATTATAATCTGTACTATAAAAGGCAGCAAATAATAATATAAACTGTACTATAAAAGGCAGCAAATAATAATATAAACTGTACTATAAAGGGCAGCAAATAATATTAAACTTTACTATAAAAGGCAGCAAATAATATTATAAACTGTACTATAAAAGGCAGCAAATAATATTATAAACTGTACTATAAAAGGCAGCAAATAATATTATAAACTGTACTATAAAAGGCAGTTGAGTTGAAGTTGCATATAAATATAATAACAGCATTTATGTAATTTGCCATGTTCTGTATCCTTGGTGCCCACCCCAAAACAAAGTAGAAAAGTCAGCAAGTAATATCATAAACTATACTATAAAAGTCAGCAAATAATATTATAATCTGTACTATAAAAGACAGCAAATAATATTATAATCTGTACTATAAAAGGCAGCAAATAATATTATAAACTGTACTATAAAAGGCAGCAAATAATATTATAAACTCAACAATAAAAGGCAGCAAATAATATTATAAATTGTACTATAAAAGGCAGCAAATAATATTATAAACTGTACTATAAAAGGCAGTTGAGTTGAAGTTGCATATAAATATAATAACAGCATTTATGGATTTCGCCATGTTCTGTATAGTTTTAAAACATATTCTCTTTTGTGTCTAAATAGGTGCAAGGAATACAGAAGTACAGGCAATTGAAGCCCTGCCTGTAGAGACTCAGTATGTATCTGTGAGGTTTATCAAGGAACAAAGAGGTAAAAAGTTAGTGTATTGTGTTTGTGTAGTGTTAGTTTTGCTCCAATACATATATATAATATACATGCGTAACAGAATATGTTGACGCAATACTGTGTATGTAAATGTTTATAAATAACTATATACTCTAAGGAACTACTGTATATGAAGAAACAAAAGGTACTTAATGAATCAGCTCATTAAGCCCCATCCCTTACTGCCGGATGCTGCGAAACGCGTCATTTTGCAGCATGGGCAGGTCCATGATGACACATCTTGCATTACTACATTTATCAATCCAGCTCTCTGGACCTTTCCTACAGAGATGTATGTATGATTAACATTATGTAATCTGCACATTCCAGCATATGATCTGTTTGTTTTGTGAGTACATTTACTTGCAACACAGTAAATTTGCCAGTTAGGCTAAAATATTGATTTTCCTCATCCCACAGAGCTGTCACTTCCCCCAACATAGTTTACAGCAACTACTGTGAGTGAGGTTAAAGGAGGTAAAAGCACCCCCAAGCCACAACCCCATGCTCTAAATTAAGCCAGACTAACCTCAAGGTTACCTAGCTGTACCTAGCAAACTCCAGTTAAAACACTTGGTGGGACTGCAGCAGAAGATCTTTCCTCTGCAAGCCTACCAATGACATCTAAGTGGATGCCGAAGTCCCTTTCCAATTTAATCTGAGAGCTAAAGGGGCGATGACTTGTCCTAAAATGGAGTCCTCTATGCCTTCCTCTTTTTTTTTTTAGACTCTTTTTTTCTGATTTTTAGTCTATATTTCACTGTCTTATTATTATACCTTTAATACGACTTTAGTTGTATTTTGTAATTGCAGTATTTGTAAGTACTTTGTCTCATTTCTGTTTGTCCTTTTCTTGTTCTCATGCTGTCATTTTAGAACATTTTCCTATTGTGTCTAAATAGGTGCTAAGTCTACAGAAGTACAAACAAATGAATCTGTTGCAGCTGAAATTCACTATTCGTCTGTGAGGCTTACAAGGAACGAGGAGGTAAATTGTTACAGTACTATGTTTTTATGTCACACAAATAAAAAAAAATATAAACAGAAAATTAAGTTAAAAATTGTTTCACTACATTTATAATACTAAAACTACAATATATAGTATACACCAGGCCAAGGGCATTTCTAGAGAGTAGGGGGCCCGTGTGCAGTCTCCGACACGGGCCCCCTCCTCTCCGCCCGGTGGCCAGTAGTGCACTGAGCTGTGCACGGCCAGCGCCGGAGTTATAGATTCTGGGCACTAGAGTGTGCCCAGAGTCTATATTATATGCACAATGTCACTGGGAAAATGGCCACGGTGGCCATTTTCCCTGTACTGCACATGCGCAAACGACGGGAAAATAGCCGCCGCGGCCATTTTCCAGTCGTTTTTCAGCGCTGGACCCCCGCGCCGACGTGGGACTCCGGAGAGGTAAGTAATATTATGGGTGCAGGGTGTGCAGTGCGAGGCCCCCCTGGACCCAGGGGCCCGTGTTCCCCGCACACCCTGCATACTCAATATACCAACCGGGCCGAATATTCAAGGTCTACGAATGTGTGGGCCACAACAAAAGAAAAAGTCTTATATGCAAGTTTGAAAGGATCATTATTAATAAAAACCAATGCAGTGCCCTCTGTAGTAGTGCCCCTTATGCAATTCTACCCTGTATTACAGCCCCTTTCGCAATGCCCGCTGAATTTGTGCCCATTATGCAATGCCCCTTATGCAATGCCCTAGTAGTTCCCCAGTTTTGCCCCTTATATTGTGCCGCCAGTAATGTCCTTAGTAGTGCCCCTTATGCAGAGCCCCCAGTAATGCCCCTTTATGCAGAGCCCCCAGTAATGCCGTTTTATGCAGAGCCCCCAGTAACGCCACTTTATGCAGAGCCCCCAGTAATGCCCCTTTATGCAGAGCCCCAGTAATGGCCTTAGTAGTGCCCCTTTATGCAGAGCCCCCAGTAATGCCCCTTATGCAGAGCCCCCAGTAATGCTCCTTATGCAGAGCCCCCAGTAATGTCCTTAGTAGTGCCCCTTATGCAGAGCCCCCAGTAATGCCCCTTATATTGTGCCCCAGTAATGTCCTTAGTAATGCCCCTTATGCAGAGCCCCCAGTAATGCCCCTTTATGCAGAGCCCCAGTAATGGCCTTAGTAGTGCCCCTTTATGCAGAGCCCCCAGTAATGCCCCTTATGCAGAGCCCCCAGTAATGCCCCTTATGCAGAGCCCCCAGTAATGTCCTTAGTAGTGCCCCTTATGCAGAGCCCCCAGTAATGCCCCTTATGTTGTGCCCCAGTAATGTCCTCAGTAATGCCCCTTATGCAGAGCCCCCAGTAATGCCACTTTATGCAGAGGCCCCAGTAATGCCCCTTTATGCAGAGCCCCAGTAATGGCCTTAGTAGTGCCCCTTTATGCAGAGCCCCCAGTAATGCCCCTTATGCAGAGCCCCCAGTAATGCCCCTTATGCAGAGCCCCCAGTAATGTCCTTAGTAGTGCCCCTTATGCAGAGCCCCCAGTAATGCCCCTTATGTTGTGCCCAGTAATGTCCTCAGTAATGCCCCTTATGCAGAGCCCCCAGTACTGCCCCTTTATGCAGAGCCCCAGTAATGGCCTTAGTAGTGCCCCTTTATGCAGAGCCCCCAGTAATGCCCCTTATGCAGAGCCCCCAGTAATGTCCTTAGTAGTGCCCCTTATGCAGATCCCCCAGTAATGTCCTCAGTAATGCCCCTTATGCAGAGCCCCCAGTAATGCCCCTTTAGACAGAGCCCCCAGTAATGTCCTTAGTAGTGCCCCCATTAATGCCTCTTATGCAGAGATCCCAGTAATGCCCCTTTAGGCAGAGCCCCAGTAATGCCCTTAGTAGTGCCACCGTAATGCCTCTTATGCAGAGCTCCCAGTAATGCCCCTTAAGTTGTGCCCCCAGTAATGCCCCTTTATGCAGAGCCCCCCAGTAATGCCATTAGTAGTGCCCCCAATAATGTCCCTTTATGCAGAGCCCCCAGTAGTGCCCCTTATGTTGTGCCCCCCAGTAATGCCCCTTATTTTGTGCCCACAGTAATGCCCATTATGCTGTGCCTCCAGTGATGGCTTTAGTAGTGCCCCTTTATGCAGAGCCCCCAGTAATGCCCCTTATGCAGAGCCCCCGGTAATGCCCCTTATGCAGAGCCCCCAGTAATGCCCCTTATGCAGAGCCTCAGTAATTCCGCTTTATGCAGAACCCCCAGTAATGCCCTTTTATGCAGAGCCCCCAGTAATGGCCTTAGTAGTGCCCCTTTATGCAGAGCCCCCAGTAATGCCCCTTATGCAGAGCCCCCATTAATGTTCTTAGTAGTGCCCCTTATACAGAGCCCCCAGTAATGCCCCTTATGTTGTGCCCCAGTAATGTCCTTAGTAATGCCCCTTATGCAGAACTCCCAGTAATGCCCTTTTATGCAGAGCACCCAGTAATGCCCCTTTATGCAGTGCCCCCAGTAATGCCCTTAGTAGTGCCCCCATTAATGCCTCTTAAGCAGAGATCCCAGTAATGCCCCTTTATGCAGAGCCCCCAGTAATGCCCTTAGTAGTGCCCCCCATAATGCCTCTTATGCAGAGCCCCTAGTAATGCCCCTTAAGTTGTGCCCCCAGTAATGCCCCTTTATGCAGAGCCCCCAGTAATGCCATTAGTAGCGCCCCAAATAATGTCCCTTTATGCAGAGCCCCTTATGTTGTGCCCCCAGTAATGCCCCTTATTTTGTGCCCACAGTAATGCCCCTTATGCTGTGCCCCCTCCCAGTATAGAACAAGCTCCACTCACCTGTCTATGCAGTATTTACCTTTCTTCATGATGGCCGATGGGCACCGCTCCAGTCTTCGCCGTCCCACGTAGATGCTGCCGCTGACTGGATCTAATTAGATCCAGAGCAGCAGGCGCAGGCTCAACTCGTCTCGGGCGACGTCATCTGCAAGCTGCATCACTGGGAACGCTGGCCTCTGAAGTGATCAGAGGCTTCTGGGCATTCAGAGACCACTGTTGCCAGCCTGGTAAGTAAACACTGCCTGATCGGAGCAGAGCACAGGGGTGTGGGCTGCATATTATATATATATATATATGAGCACACACTCTGGGGGCGCAGAAATTATTTATTCGCGCCGCATGTTTGACATGCCTGGTTTACACTATATTATGATTCAGGAACCAGATGACGTGTAGCTGCATGCACAGCCTTCCTTTATAAATAATACTATACAAAAGGCACATTTTTCAATTACTTTCTAACTTGCATAGGTAAAAAAATCTGCACAAAGAAACTGAGTCACTCAGCACTGCGCAAATCCTGCTTCTACAATAAAAATAAAAGCACTAAACAATTTATAGACTTCTATTTTATTGTTATTTTAGAAAGCAAGTTTTATATTTAACTTGGGTCTATTTTGTTGGCTAGCAGGTGAGTTCTGATGAATTTTATATTACATTTTTAATATGTGCTTCTCACAAGCAATTACACTGTACAACAAATTAATACTTTTCATTTGTTTCCTTTCTAAAAATAGTCATACAATACTAATTTGAGGTCAAGAAAACTAAAATGATTTCAGAATGTTTTTACTAGCTCTATTTTTTGAACTACACTACTTGCACTATACTGTATGTACGTTAGTAATATAGTCATAGTGAAAAGCTGTTTTAAAATAATCTGATATTTTCTTGATAGAAAATAAATAACAGTTGTTTTAATTCAAACAATCACAAATAAGAACACAAAACGAAACAAACATACAGCATACGAAACAAACATACAGCATACGAAACAAACATACAGCATACGAAACAAACATACAGAATACGAAAGTTCTATCTAATATAGTGGCCTATTCATGGGGGTGCTTTCTCTTTGCTTGTAACTTGTACTCCTCTTCTGGGGCATCTCTTGTCACTGTCCAACAGTAGTGATTCACCTGCCCTGATATCTTTGGCCCTCATTCAGAGCCGTACGCTCTGAGCAGAGCGCACGCTCTGAATGAGGGCTGCCCTACATAATTCTGGAGCGTCCTCCGGGATGCTCGTATAGCTGTGGGTCACCACCCACAGCCTATACGAGCGTGCAGTTTGATGGCCGCGATGGTCGTGACCATCGCGACCATCGAAACTGCGACCCGGAGCCTGCGGTTGAGGTTTTCAACCGCAAGGCCCGGAGTGATTTTGGCTCTATCAGAGCCAAAATCACTCCCACTGACATCACTAGTGATGTCAGTGGGCCGGCTTCTGATGGTAGGCGTTCCCTTGGGAACGCCCCCGTCAGGGAGGCACGCCCCCGGCACGCCCACCAAAGGGGGCGTGCTGTCAATCAACATCGACAGCACGCCCCCTTTGATCAGACACAACGAGCGAAGGACTTTCCTTCGCTCGTCGCGTCTGTCGCATGCGCACGACGGAGCTCCAGCCGTCGTGCGCATGCGCAGTGCACAACATCGACCCACTTGCGAGCGGACAGCCGCTTGCGAGTGGGACTGAATCAGGCCCTTTGTTCCATTGCTGATATGTCTTGGTGGAATCCAGATCCGGACTGGGACTAAAAATAGGCCCTGGCATTTAAAGCACACACAGGCCCACACTGGCGTCAGCATCTGCTCCTGGCACAGACTCCTCCCCTTACTCTTCCTGACTCCTCCCACTAAGCTTATGCCATTACAAATATAATTAATATTAGAACATGCAAGTGTACATCAATCTCTGTATTAAAATACACATACAGAGCTGAGAGCTCACCCTACAGGGGATTCAAACATGTTCCATAGTCATACATTTGGGGCAGCATGTAATAGAGATAGAGTTTGCCAGAGGTGCGGGATGCCGGGTGATCTCAATCGTTTTTTTAAAGTTGCAATCATTTACAAGGCAAAACCAGTTCAGGTTTGCCTTGTAAATGGTTGCAACTTTGAAAAAACGATCGAGATCAGCCGATCAGTCTCCGACACGGGCCACCTCCTCTCTGCCCGGCAGCCGGGAGCGCACTGAGCTGTGCACGGCCAGCACCAGAGTTATAGATTCTGGGCACTAGAGTGAGCCCAGAGTCTACAGACTATGCGCAGGGCACCGGGAAAATGGCCACGACGGCCATTTTCCAGTCATTTTTTCAGTGACGGACCCCCGCGCCGACGTGGGACTCTGGAGAGGTAAGTAACCGTATGGGTGCAGGGTGTGCGGTGCGGGGCCCCCCCTGTACCCAGGGGCCCGTGTGCCCTGTACACCTTGCACCCATTACAGATACGCCCCTGCTGGCACTTCATTGATGTAAGTCACACCTGTGAACCTGCTGGGTGACCTGGAAAACATCAACTATGGGCCGGATTCAATTACCGCTGATATTATCTCATGTTTTCATGTAAAAATAGAGAAAACTTTTCTCCATTTTGAGAAATGAGTAAATATTAGCAAAATCTCTTATTTCGGGGTAAAAATGTGAGGATTTCTTACAGAACCCTTTGGACAGTCCCCCTAATGATACTTTAGTGAAAAATGTTTTTCGTAAGTTGCGTACTTTGGCGAAAAGTGACCGCTGAAAATGTTTGTTTTTTTAAATGCATTTAACGCATTGGGTCTGTGTATTTCGGAGGGCCATAAAGATGCGCCAAGTGTTTTAAACATCGTACTTGGCTGGCGCAGGCGTGTATTTAGCGTTTTGAAAAAAATGCCTGTGCCAGCCAAATGTGATGTTTAAACACTTGGCGCATCCTTATGGCCCTCCGAAATACCAGACCCAATACGTTAAACGCATTTTTCACAAAAAGAAATATTTTTGCCAAAGTACGCAACTTACAAATTTTTATTTTATAAAGTACCATTAGGGGGGCTGTCTAAAGGGTTCTGTAAGAAATCCCCACATTTCCCTGCATTTGGTTATAAGGCACAATGATCCCTATAGGATGTAGTCAGCATCCCGGCATGTGGGATGCCAATCGTATAAATACCAGTGCCAAAATTCCGACAGAGTCGGGATCCCAGGTAAGTATCGCCATTTAGGGGAGGGTTAGGGTGCAGGGTTAGGGACCGGGGAGGGAGGGTTACGTTTAGGGTGCGGGGAGGGGGAGGTTAGGTTTAGGCACTAGGGGGGAGGTTAGGTTTAGGGACTGGGGAGGGTTAGGGTAGGGGTTCGACTTACCTTGTTTTCTTATGGGTGTCGGGATGCCGCTGTTGGTATTCTGACCAGTGGCATCCCGACCACCGGCAATCCATACCCAGCCCGATCCCTATGGCTACATGCATTTTCATATAAGGTTTCTATTGGCCACTTACAGTATATGGAACCACTTGTTAAACGCAATGCTTGTAGATCTTACTAACTGCTTTATGGCTCATTAACATTTGGATGTAAGTGATTATTATGAAACGCCTCTCAGATGTAGCAATACACATTCACTTTAACGCTGCGCTCATAGGTATTGTTTTCACAATCTTCCTGAAATGCGTTTTCAGAAGTAGGCAAGTATGATTACACCGCACAGTAGTGTCAGTGTCCCTTCACAATACACCACACAGTAGAGCCCCTTATCCATGTTACACCACTCAGTAGTGCCCATTAACATTACACCACAAAGAGCCCATTCACGTTATGCCACACTGTAGTACTCCTTATACACATTATGCCACAGTGTAGTAGTGCCCCTTATACATTATGCCACACAGTAATGCCCCACACAATAGTAGTGCCCCTGATATTATTAGCCAATCAGACAATACATTGTGGTGATAGGAGAGCTAGCCTATAACACAATAAAATGAAGTCTTGAAAGCAGTGAACCACATACGAAATTCACCTGACCTTTTAAGGATATTTTAAGGCACCCTCACCTGACTAAGTTTACAAAGTGTAGCCCTTAGGCTACAGCAGTGGTTCCCAAACTGTGTGCCACGGCACCCTGGGGTGCCTCGGGACACTAGCAGGGGTGCCTCAGGTTGGTGGTCCAGCACCAAATCAAATTCTTTATGCTCAATGTAATGTAAATATGTGCAGTGAGATGGCGGGGGACACTGAAATGGGGAGAGAGGGGGCACTGGGCTGGACATGGGGGAGACACTGGGAAGGGAGGGCAGTGAGTTGGCGGGGTACACTGCAATGGGGAGAGAGGAGGCACTGGGCTGGACAAGGGGGAGACACTTGGAAGGGAGGGCAATGAGATGACGGGGACACTGAAATGGGGAGAGAGGTGGCACAGGGCTGGACATGGGGGAGACACTGAGAAGGGAGGGCAGTGAGATGACGGGGGCACTGGAATGGGGAGAGAGAGGGGGCACTGGGCTGGACATGGGGGAGACACTGGGAAGGGAGGGCAGTGAGATGGCGGGGGACACTGGAATGGGGAGAGAGGGGGCACTGGGCTGGACATGGGGGAGACACTGGGATAGGAAAGCAGTGAGATGATGGGGGACACTGGAATGGGGAGAGAGGGAGCCCTAGGCTGGACATGGGGAGACACTGGGATGGGAGGGCAGTGAGATGGCGGGGGTCACTGGAATGGGGAGAGAGGGGGCACTGGGCTGGACATGGGGAGACACTGGGATGGGAGGGCAGTGAGATGGGGTAGCACTGGGCTGGGAGGATTACAACACTGACCTGGTGTTCCAGTACCTGCACTTCAGTTCCAGCACCGCACGCGTACAACTACAGGAGCTTCCAGTTCTGCGCAAACAAAGCCCTTCTGCTGGGCTCTGGGAGACCGTACCTTGCTCAC
Source organism: Taudactylus pleione (assembly GCA_031769625.1). Lineage (NCBI taxonomy): Eukaryota > Metazoa > Chordata > Amphibia > Anura > Myobatrachidae > Taudactylus > Taudactylus pleione. The sequence continues at coordinate 976,262 of JAUIMM010000160.1, forward strand.
AGGCACTCGGGAGGCGGAGTCACAAGAAGGGGTAGGCTGTGACTGCTGTCCTATTCAGCGGTGGGTGCCGCGCATCGCACTGTAGGCAGCGGGAGCCCAGTACCAGCAGATAGACAAATTGAGGTAAGCGGCTGCACATAACACATTACACATGGCGCAGAGTCTAAAATGCCCCCATCGTATTTCTCACACGGAGACGCAGGCCGCGTGATGACATCATAACGCGGCCGCGCATAGTAAACACGGCGCCGCCCGGGAGGCGGTGCTGCAGTGTCGGGTATGTCTGCGTTCGGACGGACCGGCCCATTTGGCCATCGGCCCTTCTGGCATTTACCAGAAGTGCCCGATGGCCAGTCCGGCCCTGGTGGAATCGCTCACTATGCTTGTCACTCAGTGCACCACAGTTATCTTGTGTGGGTAATCCCGTGAATCGCATATATTTGAATAGGGGAGGGGACAAATAACTGATTCATGTAATTGGGTCATTAGGCCCCGCCCCCTCTGTGCGGAACGCAGATTGCTGGTAAGATTCTCTCCATTCTGCCCACTTCACGAGGAATACCCCTACAACGTCATAAATGGGCTATATCTCGGAACTCAGAGCTAACTGACAGTTTTAAATGTCATATTCATTCTTTGATTGCTGAAATCAATTAGAAGTAACTATTTTCACATCGGAAACAATTTCATTGTTGTGCAGTGTTATTTAGCAAACTTAAAATAAGAGAGGAAGTTTAGTTAAATATGTATTAAGATGAAACCTAGACACAAGAAACAAGGGGGTCCTAATGGAGCCTGTTATCAGAACTGACTAGTGCAGTGGTTCCCAAACTATGTGCCGTGCCACCCTGGGGTGTCTCAGGGCACTTGCAGGGGTGCCTTGGGTTGGTGGTCCAGTACCAAATAAAATTAATTTTATTCAGTGTGATAGGCAAAACCAGTGCTAATGGCTGCAAATCAAAGAATGTGTGTACAAAAAGAAGTGCAGCCCTGTCATCCACCACATAACAGAACCTAAGGGTGACATAGAAGCACAATATACTTCATTTAATTTTTTTCTGAATTTCTGAATAAGAAACTTTTGGCTCAGGGGTGCCGTGGAAAAAGTTCTGATTCTCTAGGGCGCCGTGAGTCAAAAAAGTTTGGGAACCACTGGACTAGTGTGATACCGTATAACATTAACATTTGTAGCGCGATCGGCAAGGATGTAAGAGGACACATCTGTAAGTCAATAAAAAGTAAATTTTGTTGGTGCTATGAGTTATATCCAGTAACATGTTTTAACGTTGTAAAGGTATAATGGGAATATTCCTTGGAAGACGTCAATATTGGTCTATCAACAGTTTCTCAAGGTGTAACTATGCCTATGACCATATAAGGATTTGTGTTAATGTCTGCTTATTCCATTATACAATAGGTACCTATGCACACAAAGTGAAATCTGAATAGTTTTAAACCTGGACACAGTTGCATGCGACACTCTACTTTGCATTTACAACTACATAAAAAATTGTTCAATGGACAACATACTATAATAAACATCAGCTGGAAGAGAATCTAAAGTGCCCAATGCACCGTTGAATGGTCATAAGTGACAAGACCAAAGACCAATGGTGTGCCTTGTTATAATTATACATGTTGGTATCTGATCTACTCCTACTATACTATCATTATAGAATGTTGAGGATGAAGTGTGAGCTCTTGGTGTTGGATCCTAGAGCGTTCGTAATTAAAGCTTATGCCAGACCTAGTTGTATAGCTGCATATTGTTAAATCGTAATCCTGGATTTTTTTTTGTAATTAATAAATATTTTTTCTATTTGTAAACTATTGGGATGCACAATTTTTGTTACATCTTAATACACAGTATAAACAGCAATAGGGCCTGATTCAGGGGGGAACACACTGCTGATGTTGGTCATAGTGGAGCGATCTTGTGCTACCACGCCAGGCATGCCCCCCAATTGTGTCTGTGCAGGGTCGCAGTTCTAATTTCAGACGCATGCACTGAGAAGTGTATTGAAAATGTAGTGGCTGTACCTGGGCAGTGACAGTGAAGTATCTTAGCGCACACACAGAGATGAAGCACCTTATGGATATGCTATGGGAGTCACAGACGTCGGTAAAAGTGGTTGCGTACACAGACGCTCAACCGCTCACATACTGTAGGAGGCAGTACATAGAAGGAGAAGTAGCCCATGCCATCAATTTATGGGTGTTCATTTCAGTAAAAAATACAAAAACAAAATTCTATCATGTACCATTTTTCCACAAAACTAAAAAAATTTATTTTGCTTTCCATTAGTTCATCTAGTTTTCCGTATAAAAATATTTTTTTAGTTTTAGCCCCTTTCTTTACAGAATTTAATATTATTTGATGAATATAGTGTAAAAGAACTATTTTTCAGAACAAAAAAGAAGACATGGGAGTGAGTAATTGACAGTGGGTGGCTATGAAGAGAATATTATTTAGACCTTAGTTCTCACAAAGCTCAACTACAAGCATCACAGATTGATAATATGTAAATTACAGTCCATGCTCCCTGGACAGCAAGGAAGATACACAAAGTACCAATGATTTTCTTGTATGAATGGGACAGCTGAGAGAAGGGCTAACACTAGATTGCAAAATAATGGTCAAGCAGAGTACAGTAAAACCTGGGTACAAAGTTTAATTGATCCACAAAAAAATCCTCCAACCCACATGAAACGGAGGACATATGAAGCAGTTTGTAAAAACCTTGCCAAGGAGAAGGAGAGTGTGTTAAGTATCTGTGTAAAAAGGTTTCCGAGACTGTCAGAAGCCAAATTGAAGGAAAGCAACTCTGGAAACTGTTAAAAGAGAGGATTGGAATGATTTCAGGAAGTAATAAAGAAGTTCTCTGGGAACTACAAAGATCCCAACTAAAAGCAATAAGTAGAAAACATTATCAAATGTTTCTGAATTGTCACATGGAATACTTTGTTGGAAGTTTGGAACCCTTTGAACTGTTAGTGAGGATCTAGCAGAAATCTTCCACCAAGACATGAAGGAGATAGAACAATGATACCAGGAAAGATAGAACATAAATTTGATGGAAGTCTACTGTTGGATGCTGCGCTGAGAAGATCCACAAGCAGGGAAAAGTACCAAACAAAGGGCTTATTTCAGGGATGGATGGAATTGCAGAGCAACACACAAGCGACTGTACAATTCTGCCCATCTAAAATGCTAATGTACAAGACAGACACCTCCTTGCTTTATCTGCTATCCCAGCACTGCGACCTTCTTGCTGTATCTGCTATCCCAGCACTGCAACCGAGGTCGCAGTCATTGCAACCATCGCAACCATCGGTTGCAACGGTTGCCCCTTTAGCCAGGCTACAGTAGCTGAAGCTTATCGCAGCTTGCCTGGGCCTTGGCAGCCGCGAGGCCAGAAAATCTGCATCCACCGACGCAGACCCTTTCCAAGTCCCTCCCAGAAAATGGGGACGACACACCTCCATTTCTAGGAACGCTCCCCAGGAACTCCCCGTCTCATTCATGTCAATCATGCTGCAGCTTGGGAGAGTCTGCGGGTGAGATCACAGGACCCGTTCTGCAGATGCGCAGATCACTCACCTTCGGAAATGTACAATAACCATCAGGTTAGCATATATATCTCTGAATCAGGCCCAAAGCTTTTAAGGGACAAAAAAAATCTAATATACAGTAAGGACTAAAAATATAAGTAACACTGTAAAATGGTTCTTTGTTACATTTTGGGTACATCGGAATATTTTGTAACTTTTGGTAACATATTTTTTTTTTAGCAACCAGTTACCCTTAGAATCAGATAGAGAATTGCAGACAAATCTCAGTGAATAAAGGGTCTATGTACTAATAGTAGCTGTACTGCCGCGATTATTATGTACCTAACTTGCCGGGGATATTTTCATTTTTAATAAAAACATCCTGGCTATGTACTATCAGGAACTCGAAGGGACATCTGTTGTGGTAACCGCTGTCCCCGCAAGTTATATTTCCCATCATTTAGGAGAAGTCTTTCACAGGAGTAAAGGACAGCGCCAGCTTCCGGAGACGGCCGGGGACTGCGGGGGAGAGATCGAAAGAGCTCTCTCCTGCACCTGGAGCCACCATAGGCATACAGCAGTGTACACCATTTGAAAATGGTGTACACTACGGTGCCAAACTCTAAAAAGCATCGCTTTTTGGAGTTTAGTACATAGGGGTCAGATCATAGTCTCCAGTGATAATAATGGGGGTTGCGATCTGAAGTGCTAATTAGCACTTTGCCGGAGATTTCTGTGAATGAGTTTCTGCATTGTGTTATTAGTATGTACTGTAGGATTGATATATAAATTTATGCAGAAACTGCAGTTTCTGTAAACATCAGCTTGACATAGGCCCCTACATTTTGCAGGCCTATGTTATTAATCTGAAATCCAAATAATTTATTTGTTGGATTTTAAACATTCTGCATGTTCCACATCTAAACCTAACCTTCGCTCCCTGCAACCTAAAAAACCTAACCTCCAACAGCCCAACCCTAGCCCTCCCCCCCGCAGCCTAACCCTAACCCTCCCCCTAGTGCCTAACACTAACCCATACTCCTAATCCTAACCCTCTCCTAAGTGCCTAACACTAACCCATACTCCTAATCCTAACCCTCCCCCTAGTGCCTAACACTAACCCATACTCCTAATCCTAACCCCCCCAGTGCCTAACACTAACCCATACTCCTAATCCTAACCCTCCCCCTAGTGCCTAACACTAACCCATACTCCTAATCCTAACCCTCCCCCTAGTGCCTAACACTAACCCATACTCCTAATCCTAACCCTCCCCCTAGTGCCTAACACTAACCCATACTCCTAATCCTAACCCTCCCCCTAGTGCCTAACACTAACCCATGCTCCTAATCCTAACCCTCCCCCTAGTGCCTAACACTAACCCATGCTCCTAATCCTAACCCTCCCCCTAGTGCCTAACACTAACCCATGCTCCTAATCCTAACCCTCCCCCTAGTGCCTAACACTAACCCATGCTCCTAATCCTAACCCTCCCCCTAGTGCCTAACACTAACCCATGCTCCTAATCCTAACCCTCCCACTAGTGCCTAACACTAACCCATGCTCCTAATCCTAACCCTCCCCCTAGTGCCTAACACTAACCCATGCTCCTAATCCTAACCCTCCCCCTAGTGCCTAACACTAACCCATGCTCCTAATCCTAACCCTCCCCCTAGTGCCTAACACTAACCCATGCTACTAATCCTAACCCTCCCCCTAGTGCCTAACACTAACCCATGCTCCTAATCCTAACCCTCCCCCTAGTGCCTAACACTAACCCATACTCATAATCCTAACCCTCCCCCTAGTGCCTAACATTAACCCATACTCCTAATCCTAACCCTCCCCCTAGTGCCTAACACTAACCCATACTCCTAATCCTAACCCTCCCCCTAGTGCCTAACACTAACCCATGCTCCTAATCCTAACCCTCCCCCTAGTGCCTAACACTAACCCATGCTCCTAATCCTAACCCTCCCCCTAGTGCCTAACACTAACCCATACTCCTAACCCTCCCCCTAGTGCCTAACACTAACCCATACTGCTAATCCTAACCCTCCCCCTAGTGCCTAACACTAACCCATACTCCTAATCCTAACCCTCCCCCTAGTGCCTAACACTAACCCATACTCCTAATCCTAACCCTCCCCCAGTGCCTAACACTAACCCATACTCCTAATCCTAACCCTCCCCCTAGTGCCTAACACTAACACATACTCCTAATCCTAACCCTCCCCCTAGTGCCTAACACTAACCCATACTCCTAATCCTAACCCTCCCCCTAGTGCCTAACACTAACCCATACTCCTAATCCTAACCCTCCCCCTAGTGCCTAACACTAACCCATGCTCCTAATCCTAACCCTCCCCCTAGTGCCTAACACTAACCCATACTCCTAATCCTAACCCTCCCCCTAGTGCCTAACACTAACCCATACTCCTAATCCTAACCCTCCCCCTAGTGCCTAACACTAACCCATACTCCTAATCCTAACCCTCCCCCTAGTGCCTAACACTAATCCATACTCCTAATCCTAAAACTCCCCCTAGTGCCTAACACTAACCCATGCTCCTAATCCTAACCCTCCCCCTAGTGCCTAACACTAACCCATGCTCCTAATCCTAACCCTCCCCCTAGTGCCTAACACTAACCCATACTCCTAATCCTAACCCTCCCCCTAGTGCCTAACACTAACCCATACTCCTAATCCTAACCCTCCCCCTAGTGCCTAACACTAACCCATACTCCTAATCCTAACCCTCCCCCTAGTGCCTAACACTAACCCATACTCCTAATCCTAACCCTCCCCCTAGTGCCTAACACTAACCCATACTACTAATCCTAACCCTCCCCCTAGTGCCTAACACTAACCCATACTCCTAATCCTAACCCTCCCCCTAGTGCCTAACACTAACCCATACTCCTAATCCTAACCCTCCCCCTAGTGCCTAACACTAACCCATACTCCTAATCCTAACCCTCCCCCTAACCCGAATACTTTCTGTCGGGATGTCAGTGGTCGGGATGCTGGCGCTGGGATTCTGACTAGTGTCGGGATTCCGTCTTTGGCATCCAGAGAGCAAGCATCCCGACCATAGGATCTCAACTACATCCCGTTGTGACATCTATTTAATTGTATCTCTTGCACCCAGCATAGGGTAGATGAAAGTGCTGATAACAGTGGTGGCGGCTGATCTTGTGGATAGAGGGATGGGAGTGGTGAAGGAAAAAGTGATAACTAAGTGGATCGGGAAACAAAACATCGAAATTTTGGGTCCATGTCCTGGAAACTCCCCAGACCTTAATCCCATTGAGAACTTGTGGTCAATCTTCAAAAGGCGGTTGGACAAACAAAACCCCACAAATTCTGACAACCTCCAAGCATTGATTAGACAAGAATGGGCGGCCATCAGTCAGTATGTGGCACAGAAGTTGACAGCATGCCAGGGCGAATTGCAGAGGTCTTGAAAAAGAAGGGTCAATACTATAAATATTTACTCTTTGCATAAACTTAATGTAGTTGTCAATAAAAGCCTTTGACACATGACATGCTTGTAATTTTACTTCAGTATCCCATAGTAACATCTGACAAAAAGGTCTAAACACTGAAGCAGCAAACTTTGTGAAAACTAATAATTGTGTCATTCTCAAAACTTTTGGCCACGGGTGTATACTTATGTTTTCTCTTCAGGGAATATAATCAGAATAAGCAACCAGAACAATGATTATCCTATACATAGTTTATAGATTTTACATACAAATTAATAATGTAGCACAATACAGAACTAGTGTTATATATACTGTATATATAAACAAATATGTATCTGAAAATATATCTGTTTATAGATAGGGTTTATCTCTAGTTTCTAGAAGTGTGGGGTAAAACATATATGGACAAGTTACTTTGCACAGGTAGATTTGTTTCTCTGTGTACAGTTACTTATGAGGAAGAGGTTGCCGAAATTTTAGAACTGAACACTGCTCACCAATCATTGGTGTCTGGAAATTCCACTCCCTGTACCCTGTATGCGGTGGTTTCCCCATCATCTGCACCCCAAAGCAATTACTGCAAAGGAGACCTGTTCTGCTCACGGGTGTTAAAACATTTGCCAGTCTTTTGTATACAAGTTAAAAAATTAGCATAGTGTGTTTTTGAGACACAGCATATATTACTGTATTAAGTGGGTCCATGGTACTGAGATAGTGTAGCCTCTCCAGAATCTATCATTCTGTCCCCCTATCTAGGCAAATACCCATCCATGCTCTTGTGCTGCAAATGAAAAAAATCTCCTTCTGTTACAGAGATTATAATTTAACGCAGATTGGATAACATAATGTGTGCTGCAGTTCTACAAAGGCAATCCCATTATTGATTATGGTGTCACTAAACAAAACAACATTGCCCAGTGCCTGGGATTCTGCTGTGACAAGTGTCACCAGTGATATGTGTAGGTTGCAGGAGCTGGCAGCTAGCAGCAGACCATAAGCCAAGCGCTAAATCATGCAAATGACTAATGGAATAGAGAGGATGAAGATGCTACAGGAACAAAGCCAAGAATGTTATGTCCTGGGAATAATTATCATATCAAAACGTACAGCCGTTTCCAGACCTGTTCAGCCGAAAACAAACATTGTTACGATCGTGCAGCTCTGCTAAATACCAGCATGCAGCATATTCTGTATCATTCAAAGAGTATAGATTTTATGACTAAGTAAAATAAATTAATATTATTTACTCATATAATTTAAAGTAGCATACAGCTAAAGCTCAATGGATCATAAACTATTCATTTATATTACATTCAGTAACACACTCCAGAATTGATAGGGAGGAATACAGAGAGGTCTACAGTAAACTGCAGAGAGATGACATCCAAAGGCACTTCATAGCCAAGATACAGGGCCGGCTCAAGGGGTGTTCGTCCAGTGCGGTCGCACAGGGGTGCCACCCATAGAGGGCGCACCCCTCCCCAACATCCCGTGGGCCGAAGTGGGCTGTGTGTGGTGAAATCGGGAGGTTGGGGATCCCCACCGCTGCAGCTGTGCGGTGGTGCCGGACCCGGATGCTGCACGTATGCGCGCGGCATCCATTCAGTGACGGGAGAGGGCTGGGAGAAGCCCAGCTAGTGAGGCTTCCTCCCAGCCTAACGTTATTTGGAGGCGTGCCATGCGGACACGCCTCCTAATAACATCACATAGGGGGCGTGGCCTATGGTAATTAGGCCATGTCCCCAGGGCAGGCCCTGCCAAGATAGGTAGTATAGATAAAGAAGACCAGAGAGCCTAAGACTGAGCCTTGTGGTACTCCATCATGTAAAGCAGGAGAGGAGAGGAGGTGGATCCAGACAAATAAACACTGAGGGGTCTATGTACTAAGCAGTGTTAAGAGACAGAGTGAAAAGTGATAAGTCTGTGATAAGGTGCCAGCCAATCAGTTCCCAACTGTAATTTTTCAAACACAGCCTGTGAGATGGCAGTTAGGAGCTGATTGGCTGGCACCTTATCACTTACTTATCACTTTTCACTCTGTCTCTTATCACTGCTTAGTACATAGACCCCTGAAAGTGCAATATAATAATTATGATGAGGACCAGGATAGGACAGTGGGCCTGATTCAGCAAGGAACGCACGCTAGCTGACGCACGTACCCAGCCGCTGCGAGATTATGCTAATAAATGCATATGCATGGAGACTGCATCACAAGATGCAGACGCCCAGCCCCATATTAAACCGCCCATCTCCCTTTACTCAAAGCCTGATGAGTACGCAAGATAGCGTAAACATCGGTAACATCGAGAACCATCACCCACATTTGCATAATAGTGGTTGGCCAGACCTCGCGCAGGATCTTGGCAACTTCCTGTGTGCATGGAGTCTCATCGCTGCATCCGTCAATGCACTGGCTTAAGTATGGACACACCTAAAACGGCGTCCCAAAGCACAGGCACGCCTGCATTCGCACGACCACCCCCTCGTCACCACCCACAAACGCCACTTCCTGTCAATCAATATCGGAAGGGGTCTGCATACATGCCCGGTGTGGTCTGCGTACACTTACCAGATCACACTGGGTAGTTTGCGCACGTGCAGTGTGATGCATATGCAGTACGGAAACATCGGCCAAGTGCGTGCGTTCTCTTCTGTACGTTCCTTGTTGAATCAGGCCCCATGTCCTGAAGGGATTGTAGCAATAGTATGAGATGACAGAGGTCATCCAGGTGAATTAGTAGTGAGAATTTACTTTAGATCAGGCTTGACGATTTTCTGGCTGCCCCCATCGAGAGGTTGGCGCTTTAGGGGGCGTGGCTGTGGCAATAGTGGGTGGAGCAAGGGCATGTGTCATCCCTGCCCTGCCTGTGCTATATAGATGCAGAGATTTTCGGCACTGTAAAGCAGGAAGTGGGGCTATGGTGACACGATTCAGTGGGAATCGCATCATCGGACCTCTCTGGACCACCCACTTTTGCCAGGTAAGTGGGGATGGGGGTGGTGGTGCAGGTGGTGCAATCTGCCTTCATGTGAGTATGCCTGATCCGGCACATGAGCATATGCCAAGCTCTTTCTTTGGCGCAGGTGCATTATGCTGAAACTCGTATTTCCACTTATGTCTGAGGGTCTGATTCCCTACGGATCGCAACTGCGATTGCAATAGCGACTACGCACGCAGTTCAACTGCGATAGTATGCTAATCCACTGTGATCGCTATGCCATCGCAACACTACATAGGGACACCCACAATACCTTACACACATTCGTAATGTTTAGCAAGACTGCAAAACCATCGGTACCATCGCAGTCTCGCGCTCACTTGCACAAGGTCAGACCTTACTCAGAAATTGCTAACTTTATCGCATGCTATGAGTTCTCAGGCTGCATATGGCATCGCAATAGCAATGGCGTTCAAACGCACTGGCACGTCTGTGTTTCACCGACCACCCCCAGTCACCACCCACAAAAGTCACTTCCTGTCAATCACTCTGTGATGGGTCTGAGATCGCAGTCCTGATCGCAGTGCCTGGTTCAAGCACTGCGATGCATACGCATGCACAGAAGGCAACAGTGGGTCGATTGCGTGCGTATTAGCAACGTGCGTATTCGGGCCCAGAATGTTTTTCTTGCTGCAGAATAGCAGTAATCACTGCATGCTGACTAATGATGGCAGTAATCACTGCATGCTGACTAATGATGGCAGTAATCACTGCATGCTGACTAATGATGGCAGTAATCACTGCATGCTGACTAATGATGGTAGTAATCACTGCATGCTGACTAATGATGGCAGTAATCACTGCATGCTGACTAATGATGGCAGTAATCACTGCATGCTGACTAATGATGGCAGTAATCACTGCATGCTGACTAATGATGGCAGTAATCACTGCATGCTGACTAATGATGGCAGTAATCACTGCATGCTGACTAATGATGGCAGTAATCACTGCATGCTGACTAATGATGGTAGTAATCACTGCTTGCTGACTACTGATGGCAGTAATCACTGCATGCTGACTAATGATGGCAGTAATCACTGCATGCTGACTAATGATGGTAGTAATCACTGCTTGCTGACTAATGATGGCAGTAATCACTGCATGCTGATTAATGATGGTAGTAATCACTGCTTGCTGACTAATGATGGCAGTAATCACTGCATGCTGACTAATGATGGCAGTAATCACTGCATGCTGACTAATGATGGTAGTAATCACTGCATGCTGACTAATGATGGCAGTAACCACTGCATGTTGACTAATGATGGCAGTAATCACTGCATGCTGACTAATGATGGCAGTAATCACTGCATGCTGACTAATGATAGCAGTAATCACTGCATGCTGACTAATGATGGCAGTAACCACTGCATGTTGACTAATGATGGCAGTAATCACTGCATGCTGACTAATGATGGCAGTAATCACTGCATGCTGACTAATGATGGCAGTAATCACTGCATGCTGACTAATGATGGCAGTAATCACTGCATGCTGACTAATGATAGCAGTAATCACTGCATGCTGACTACTGATGGCAGTAATCACTGCATGCTGACTAATGATGGCAGTAATCACTGCATGCTGACTAATGATGGCAGTAGGCAGATTAGAACAGAAAGTACAAATATGGCAAATGGCGCTCAATGAAGCTCCAAATAGAAGCGTAAATATGTATTCACCAGTCTAACGGGAAATGTTCACCATATGGCCCAGCTAAAAAAAACGTCTTTGATTTTCTAATAAATCCTTTTGATGTAGTTCCACGGGTCCACTGGATGAAATGTATTGTCCTCTAAATAAAGAAACAACATACAGTACACCATACTGTAGCATAGTCTATATGTATAGATGTCACGTATACTATCACCCATCACTGTGTAATAGAAGAACGCCACCATTTTATAGAAGGGATATATCCAGAAAAAGGAAGGAACTAGATAATGGTGATTGGTACATGGGGATCTCATCCTCCTCTCTGCAGACTAATCCTACTGTAACTCTCCTTTCCCGAAGCCTAACTCTAACCCTCCCCCCTGCAGCCTAACCCTATCCCTTCCCCCGCAGCCTAACTTTTCCCCCGGAGCCTAACCTTAACCCTCCTCCCCACAGCCTAACCCTTCCCCCTGCAGCCTAACCCTATCCCTTCCCCCTCAGCCTAACCCTTCCCCTGCAGCCTAACCCTTCCCCCTGCAGCCTAACCATAACCATCTTCCCCACAACCTAACCCTCCCCCTCCACCTCCCGTAGCCTAACCCTATTCCTAACCCCGCAGCCTAACCCTCCCCCCCACACAGCCTAACCATCTGTCCGCAGCCTACCCCTCCCACCACAGCCTACCCTAACCTTCCCACCACAGCCTAACCCTCCCCCCCACAGCCTAACCCGCATCTGCTGGAGGAATAGGATAGCATATTACTTAGTGCTCCCGGTTTGCACAACAAGCGGCCACTACCGCATCCTGTGAGATCCACGTGTGTATTAAGCTAATCCTGGAAGTATAAAAGGAGACCAAATAGAGGTATGTCTCCAGTCTTGAAAAAGTCCTAATCAAGTATAGGATGAAACGCGTTGACCAGAGCCAGTGCTTTCCAGGAGATCCAGGATATTATCATCTTTTAGCCCAAGCTCATCTATTTATTCATTACCTTGGGAACTGTCCTGCCACACAAGGACGCAGCAACGGTCACCAGAAATTAGTTTTACCGCTAAGGAAGCTGAAGCACAACTTGCCCAGCAAGCTCTGCTTACAATTCAGCCAGCGGCCGGAGCCGCTACATCATAGACGTGTCTGGGATAGGAGCCGCTGGAGGATTTATTGCCCAGCAAGCCCTACACGTCACACACACAGCGGTGACCTGCCGATCAGCTGTTTGTCCACAGTATTCGCCTTACCTGCAATTCACCTCAGCGGCCGGAGCCGCTATACTACAGACGTGTTTGGGCTAGGAGCCACTGGAGGACTTATTGCCCAGCAAGTCCTCCACGTCACACATATAGCGGTGACTTACCGACCAACTGTCTGTCCGCAGCATCTGCTGGAGGAATAGGATAGCGTATTACTTAGTGCTCCCGGTTTGCACAACAAGCGACCACTACCGCATCCCGTGAGATCCACGTGTATATCTATTTGGATATTACCTGCTGTGACTCTGTACATCTTCCATGGGACCGTATTTATAACAGTAGCGTGGCCGCGCTCATAGTATTATATATTGGTTACTTAGAGACAGAGCTATTTCATACACTTTTATGTATTGGAGCTGGGACGCCAGCATCTTTCCACCATTTAATTATTTTTATTGCATATTTATTTCTAAATAGTGATTCCTATCTAGTTGATACTAACTTCCATTAGATTTGCCACTTAACTAGTTACTGCATATCACTATATCATTGTTATCTAGATATATAGGCCCTCATTCAGAGCCGTTCGCTATTTGCGGTCGTTTCGTTTAAAAACAAGGGGTGGCTATTCAAATGATCCGTACGCACATTGTAGTCTGTTCACACCTCTAAGTCTGAACGAGCGAGCAAAACATACGCTCGTTTATTTGTTAAAAACGCCCCCTGGCCGCTCGCATCCTACGTCATGTCCGCTATTTATTAGATTAATCGAGTACATCGACCAGCGTATGAACTGCTCGCTATTCTTGTGGTTGTGTTTGCTACCACAAATTTGCGAGCAGTTCTGGCTATAAAATAACCCAGTGACGTGAACAATGACGCTGCTGTTTTAAATATACACACCCATAAAACGCCCGTTTTGACCTTTAAGCACGCCTGCGTTCGGATCTCCACTCCCCATTTTCAAGCACCTTCCCCTGTTACCACCCACATACGCCTCATTCTGTCATTCAAAATAGCAGGCACTCGCTATATTGCGTACCAACGATTTTTGCCGCACTGACTGGTTCGCGCATGCGTACTAAAAACCGTACGCATGCGCAGATGTGCAAACATCGCTCGGAACGAGCGTACTGCCGCTAACGAGCGGCTCTGAATGAGGGCCATAGTTTCAACTATCGCTTGTTATTAGATTGTGATCATTTTTGATATTATATGTGTATTTATTGGTTATTAAATATAGGTTTTTATTCACCAAGTCTCCTGTTCATTTCATTAGAGAGCAGAATCTACGATTCATTTATATTTATATAGATATTTAGTATCAATCTCCACCTTGCGCAGTAGCCAGACGATTTGTTGTTATTTGTTTGCTACAATTTTGGTCTTAACTAGATCAAGATTGCTACTAGCTAGCAGGTGGAACATTCATGTTATAAATTTATTCAGAGCGCCGGGTATTGTAGTTTGTAAACTACATATACATATATTTCTGTACTGTCCTGTACCTTTCACTTACATTTAGAACCAATGTCTGTTCTTTATATCATGATTTTTCTCTATAGCTGTATCAAATATTAGACTGTAAGGGGCATATTCAATTGGGTGCGAGAAAAGCAAAAATCCCACAACTACAAGGTTTTTTCCTGATTTTTGCTATTTAATTAGGTGTTTTTATCTTCATTTTTTGCTCGCCGGGAGGTTTTGATTCTCGCACCTCCAGAGCAAGTCTGATTTTTCTAAAATCTTTAATTTTAGGAAAAATCAGCAGGACTTGCTCTGGCACCCCAGCGGCACCCCCCTGAGGACTCATTAAGCAATTGGAAGTTTCCAATTAGCTTAATTAGTCCATAATTACTTACCTTCTGCAGCACTGTCTTCTGCATCTTCTTCTGCATCCAGCGTCGGGAGCCGGGTTTTCTGCAGCAGGGTGAGTATGTCAGTGTGTGTGAGTGTTTGTTAGTGTGTATGAGTAAGTGTGTGTGTGTATGAGTGTTGTGTATGTGTGACCCCTGGTGTGCGTGGCCCCCCAGTGTCTGTGTGCCCCCTGGAATGGGTGCTGGGAGAACTACATCTCTGAGCAGCCCTTGCCCCTTCCACCAGCCCCTGGTCTCTCCCAGCAGCCCCCTCTCCAGTGAGAAGATAGAGGGGAGGCCACCAGGAGCTGCGGAGACCACCGGAGGCCCCGGGCAGGTAAGTACAGAATATACATATTTTATTTACGTGGCATGGGGTTTTCAGAGCTGAAAACCCTGCTACCACTTTTTTAAAATTGGTTACCGTGGGTATCGGGAGCATGCATACCCGCGGTAAAACAAGATTGGGCTCAAGGGGCACAAGGTTTTTTTCCTCACTAATCCTCACGCCCAATTGAATATTCCCCTAAGGCTTAGAGGGGCAGATAAATTAACCGCCGAAGCGGCATCAGCCTTCTCCCCCATGTGTGACGCTTCCCTGTCATTATCGGCGATAGGCAGGACAATGTATGAACGGTCCGTTCACCTGACCATTCTGCCAGCTGCAGCTATTGCTATCAACAGCTGCAGCTTGGCGATGCCCTATCCCCACAACAGGAACAGGGATGTCCCTGCTGCAGGCACTGCCGGCTCCAGGGCTGCACGCGGGATCTCGCGATACTTGCGAGATCCCGCGCATGCTCAGTGGAGCCGTCCGGGAGTGAGACACAGCGCGTCAGCACTAGGCTAATGCGCTGTGAGCTCTAGCGGGGATCGCCGGAGGGGGGAGTTATCATTCCCCCGCTCCGTCCAATGAGATGTTCATATATCTCATCTTTAGTGCTCCCTGATTTGCCTCGGTAAAGAGGCGAAGCAGGAAGCGTTATAGCGTGCCGCTATAATATATTTCCCCAGAGAGAGACAAAATGGAGAAGTTGTCCAAAGCAACCAATTAGCTACTAGCTATCATTTATCTAGCACAGGCTGTAATATGACAGTTAGAAGCTGATTGGTTGTCATGGATAACTTTTTCATGAACTCTTGTAGGTTTTTATACAGTAGCTCCCCCATAATTTTACCATACTAATATCATACAACTGTCAAATAACCTGGAGCACAATGCAAAAATGTCCTGTTTATTTAAAAACAAATTATACTGCTAATTGCTAAGCGTATATGTAGTGTAGTGTAATATAACAATCTGAAATGTGACAACTAATGTATTAGCAGTTAGATGCTGCGATCTAATTTCAGCACTTTGATGTAGCTATTTTATTTGAGCAGAAACCCAGTGAATATTACTTGCAGGTGGCAGACTGTAGCTTTTAAGTGAGAAAACATTTCCTGCCCTTGACAGTGCTGGTCGGAATAGATCTGATTAAATGTTCAGCTGGGTGTTATGTTATTGCATATAAAATATAATTAACTGCAACATCTGTGTGATATAATGCTTGGTACTTTTTCATCTGCTCATGGTTTTGATTATTTGCCATGCTGGATCATAAAACAATATGCAAAATAATACTCCAAACGCATATGAAAATGATATTTTACATGGAGGGAGGCACATTTGTCATAGATTGTATGTGGCTGAACCAGGGATATTTATCCGGAAGGAAAATAGGATGGACTGTGAGAGTGTGTTATGAATATAGGGGCTGGACACACACGTGTTTTCATGTTCTTTGGCTTGTTTCTGAGTCATATGCTGGTGTAGCACAGACAGTGTGATGGTTAGCACTACTGCCTCACAGCACTGAAGTCAGGGGTTTAATTCTCACTACGGCCCTCACTGTGTGGAGTTTGTATATTCTCCCTGCACTATATAAATAACAGGTAATAAATTAATTATGCTAATGCCATCACCAATTTCTTTAAAACTGAGATGTCCATTAGCAGCACCTTATGTCTGTGGAAATCCATTCGGTAACAGTTAGGATGCATTTGTAGTGCGACTAGTAGCGGTTGCAAAGCAAAAACCAAAAGAGGGGAGCCAAACAACACTCACCCCCAAACGCTGCCCAACATCGCTGGGAGTCAGCGACGTCAATGGGGAACAAGAAGGCCACGGGGGCTAGCCAGGTGCACCACAGTGACAACAGCGGCAGACCCCCCCTGCCCCCCCAGACTTCGGTGCCAAACAGCTCCCATTGGCTAGCTTCCCATCTGCCCACCCCCCATACTCCTGTGACACAGGTTTGTGGGGGCCCCAAAACAACTAATTTGTGGGGGCACCTACTAAAAAAATGGTTGTTAAAAAATATACTGTAAATACTCCCTGTGTAAATACTAACACACTATAGTGCCCCCAGTTCTCATTATACCACATAGAACCTCCAGTTTACATTATGTCACAGTGACCCCACGCTGGTGATGTAGCTATTGGTGGGGGATCCCCAGTGTGAGAGGGCCCCTGCATGACCGCCCCGGTTCCCCTGTTGTATATATGGCTCTGGTCCTGGATGAGACAGACAAAACTTTTCCTGGGTTGATCCATTGTGTGCCAACAGATGCTTTCTCCCTGAACAGAGAGAATCTGAAGACACAGTAAGCTAATCTATGCAACACCTTATACCACCCAGGGGTTACATATCCAAAAGCACACCAGCAGCAGATTTTTAATAGGACAGATGATGCAATATTAAAAAGTTCAGCTGGTCTCCATATTTACCTCTGTTACCATTAAGTGAATGTAAATTCCTGAACTTGTAATGATGATTTTATGTTTTAAAGTGTTGGCTTAATAGCTGCTGAAAGTGTTGTGGGAGCCATTTCCACCTATAATGTTTATTTGTCCTTCTGTTTCAGGATAAGAATTGGCCTCAAGTTTCCACTAACTCAGTAGCGGTTACATTGGAAGTCAGCTAAAAATAAAAGACTTTGATACCGAAAAGTGAAAATACTTAGAACAAGTTATTACTGCTGTAAATTCTGTTTGCTAGAAAATAAAATATATTGTTATTGTTATCATTATAATATTTTTTTAGTACTTTAATAGGATAAAGTAATTATCATTTTAAATAGCGAGATTATTTGGATGAACTTTTGCAACTATAGTGAAAAAAAAACAAAAAACTTTGTACTCATAAAAATAATAATTATGTATGGTCTGTCCCGTCTCCTACATGTGCATGCCCCATCAGCTCCCACTGCTAGGGTGCCAGGACAGCCCTTAGCCTAGCAGGTACCAGGAGAGGAGAAACGTGTTGCTGGAGCACGGTAAGCATTGCTGCAGGACAGAGATTAGGGGGATTTGACACAGGGGGCTGGGCATTGCAGAGTGATGGGGAGTGTGGGGCGGGCATTAAAGGGCAGTGGGGGTTGTAAGACTGTGCGGGTGTGGCATTAATCCAGAGATGGCGTGCAGCCCCCGATAATATTCACAGTCTAGCGTTTATACAGCAGCCTGTGAAGATTTAC
The DNA here is from genome assembly GCA_031769625.1 of Taudactylus pleione. Lineage (NCBI taxonomy): Eukaryota > Metazoa > Chordata > Amphibia > Anura > Myobatrachidae > Taudactylus > Taudactylus pleione. The sequence continues at coordinate 994,527 of JAUIMM010000160.1, forward strand.
ATGGCAGCCGCTGCAGCCATCAGACCTCCCTGCTGTATCTGCAGAGCTTTGGGGCACCACACAAAATTACCGCAGCTGTAGGCAGTGCTGCGCATGCGCTGGTTTTAAAAATGTAACAGCGCATGCGCAGCACTGATGCGGTAAGTTAGTGTAGGCAGGGATAACTATCTATTTCCTGAAAAGCTGTCATCACAAAAATGACAGCTTTCCTAAATAGATAGTTATAGGGAGGAGGAGTGATGAATTCCTCCAGTAATTAGGTAGAACTCCATACGAGTTCTAAACCTAATTACCTCCACAGGGTTTTAAGTTATGATGAATAGACCTCATGGTGAGATAGAGTGGACACTGAAGAAAGTATGTGGGGGAAGGCACACGGCAACAGGGGGAGGAGAGATGACACAGAGGGTTAGCAGGAGGCACAGTCCGGGGCTGCAACTGTGTGTGTGTGTGTGTGTGTGGGGGGGGGGGGGGGGCACAGACACCAGCGATGGTGGAGAAATCCAGCAAGTGTATGGGCAAAAGTATAATTTTTTTGAAAAGCTGACTCTGCAAAAAGAGCAGCTTTTAGGAAATGATACTTTAGTTAATGAGGCATGATGAATGAGGCATGATGAATGAGGCGTGATGAATGAGGCGTGATGAATGAGGCGTGATGAATGAGGCGTGATGAATGCCTCCAAACAGTTTTTTAAACTCACAGCGACCTTAAAACATAATTATCACAAGTGATAGTTATGTGATGATGAATAGACCCCTTACTGTCATATTCCAAGATAACAGGGGCGTAACTAGAAAGTTGTGGGCCCCATAGCAAAATCTTGAAAGAGCCCCCCTCCCCCCCAAACTACTGTGCTGTGAATTTTGAATAATACTATATTTACTATTATCCCTGGTGAGTGCACTCTTTTCTCACAAATACCTTTAGTCAGAGGCACTACACGGAGGCTCAGGTTCCAGGGACGAGGATACCTTGAATCAGCAGAAGCAGCCAGCCCCGATAATCAGCGGCAGCCGGACAGCTCAGTCACCACGATCACTCCCTCCCGACTGCCTTCACGGAGAACACAGCATATGACAGATACTGTTCGGCATGATGGTGTGGCAGCCGCGGTCCGATGCTGCCTAGCCCGACCCTTACACATAGCCTCATGGGATTTGTAGTTAATTTTCACTGCTCAGAGTCTGAGCTATAGAAGATAAACTACAAATCCCATGTGCCAGTGCTACTCTTATTCATTCCCTGGCCGGCTGACTGGGTGCCTTGGACTCACAGGTGAGTGGTGACCAATCCGTGCGTGACTACTGGGTGCAGGGGGAGCGGCAGGGCCTGGAAGCAACCCGGGCCCCATAGCAGCTGCACCCCCTGCACCCATGGTAGTTACGCCACTGCAAGATAACATATGCATTATCCAGAATGGAAGAGAAGTATTAGCCACAGCCAAAGCAGAAGAACACCTGTAACACAACACACTGCAACACAACAGGTGAGAGCAACACTGACTGCATTCATGTGTGGCATAGACAACTAGGACACAGACATCCAGACAGCATTAAAGAACTATCCAAATGAATTTGTTAGTGCATGCCCAAGCACTCTAAGATCAAAATATCTTGTGGTGTGGGCAGCTATTGGTATAAGAGGTAACCATCCTCCGTTCACATAGGGATTTATAAATTAATATTGGTAATACCTTAGTGCTCAACCTGTATGTGATATAATCTTATAAATGAATTGATAAATTCTGTATATCTTATTAAAATTGTATATTTGTTGAATAATTAGTTTTAACATGAGTAGTAAACTGATAATGATAGGTATGACCCATTATATCACATACAGATTGATCTCTAGGGTATAAGCATTAAAGAACTGTAAAAGAGAGACCTAACAATGGATGTCACTGTATCAGACTGTTCAACAACCATGAGGTGTAAATGCTGTATAAAAGCAAAAGCCACAAGAATAACAATCCCAAAACAAAGTGAGGGCAGAGCATTGAGACCACTTCATCTCATACACAGTGATGTGTGTGGCCCGATGGAAGTACGCAGTAAGCCCCTCATAGCATTTCTAGTGCTCTCCTGGACTTAACTGCCGTTCCTGGTAACTGCTGCCTCAGGAGCAGGGGAGCTTCTCCTCAGGGGCCTATTCATCATAACTTCTCAGGAGGTAATTAGGTTTAGAACTCGTATGGAGTTCTACCTAATTACCAGAGGAATTCATCATTCCTCCTCCCTATAACTATCTATTCCGAAAAGCTGTCATTTTTGTGATGACAGCTTTTTGGGAAACAGATAGTTTTCCCTGTCTACACTAACTTACCGCAGCTGTAATCTGTGTTGCGCATGAGCTGTTACATTCGTAAAAACCAGCGCATGCGCAGCTCTGCCTACAGCTGCGGTAATTTTGCGTGTCTGCCCACCTCTGGAAACCTCCCCCCCATGCCGCACTTACCTGCCCACCGCAGCACCTCCAGCTCCGTGGCTGTTCTGACATGTGTTCTCCCAGCACACCACAGTACAGTCTGGAAAAGTTTTTTTTTTTCTTCTAAACTTTATTGTGTTCTGCTGGGAGAACACAGTGTCCGAGCAGCCACCGGAGCCAGAGGACTGCTAGAGCGCTGGAGGAAGACGGAAGACTCCGGGGTACCTCTCCAGCTGGAAGCAAGTAAGTCTCACCTGCTATTCGCCACCTCACAGTGGTGGATAGTAACTACGTCAAATTCCGAAAATACATAATTTTCGGAATTTGATGAATACCATAATTTTCATATCCCCATACTAATGTACTAAAGTGTGGAAATTAAGGTAGGGGGACTTAACCAGGAGAGGGGGGGGGGAGAGAGAGAGAGAGAGAGAGAGAGAGAGAGAGTAGGGGGGAGAGAGAGAGAGGGGGGGGAGAGAGAGAGAGGGGGGAGAGAGAGAGAGGGGGGAGAGAGAGAGAGAGGGGGGAGAGAGAGAGAGAGGGGGAGAGAGAGAGAGAGAGAGAGAGAGAGAGAGAGAATATGATTTTGTCTTGTGGTTTTGGTGTAGGTTGTAGTACCTCTAAACCACCAGAGGTGCTGCTGTACTACACAATCTGCAGTGTCCGGTTACCTTCCTGATCATCTCTGACCATCTGCACCAGGGTTGCCTACCCTCCCAATTCGGGTGGGAGCCTCCACCCGGGTGCAGTTTGCGGGCGTGACAGGGGGCGCTGACGCGATTTGCGTAATTTTGGCCCCGCCCCCTGCTTCGCAATGCCTTTTTTCTGGCATTGTGTAGCGGGGGCGGGGCTAAAATGACGCAATCACGTGGCCCCGCCCCCTGTCACGCCCGCAAACTGACCTCAGCTCATTTGGACCCACCCCCTTTTACTGAATGTTCAGGAAAAAAGTTAAAAAAGAAAAAACATTCAATAAATCCAGAATAAAAAAATGAGAGAAAATCCAAGTATTGAGCTACTCACACCTTAATGGAGCTATATTTTTGAGGATCCACATTGAAGGACTGTGGGAAAAAGATACCTTTATAGGAGTTTCACCTTTTCATATGATGTGAGTAGGGTACGCTATGATACATTACCTCACGACAGACATCTTATGTTGAATGATATTTCCGTTTTGGTGGATTTAAATAGTACTACACATTGTTTTTTTTATCTCTTTGATGTCTGCTTTTATGTTACAACCAAGCGACTGCTAAATCCAGGATTCTATCCAGAAGAAACAGATTCCAGCTGACTTCATCCATTATAAGATAACATCGCTTGCACCAAAGGGATGCATTATTGTTACATTGTATTTATCTAGTGCCACAGTTTTTATTTATTCCGATTCTTTATCGTATGTTATTGTTTTGAATTGTGGTGGAATTCTTATAAGGAATATTAACAAAACCAGTGGCAGCTTATTTTTGCGCCCTAAGAGTTGTCCCCTCTCCTCCTTATTTGTATAACACGTACTTAAGAAGTTTGGGGCCAGCATATGTAATATTTCAATAATTGCATGGCACATGGCTCAGAATGTGCAACTACATTGTAGACTACTGTATATAGAGTATACACGGACCCCCGTGTTTTAGTTTTGACAAAACCACACTCAAGTGTTTGGGTTTACTTTAGATTCAGTTTTGGATTGCTTTCAAAATTGATAAAACAGCTAAAATCACGTAACTTGGGCCTGTTTTTGTTCCTATAGTATTATTAACATCAATAACATTAATTTCCAGTCATTTAATTCCAGTCAGTTTTCATCACCTCACAGCTCCTGCAATCCAAAATATGCAAGATCCGGTGTTTAGATCCGAGTTCCGAATTGCGAAAAGACCCGAGTCAGGACTTGGTTCTACTCAGAATCCCAAAGTGATTCCAAAATGGAACTCAGATCGACTGGCAACCCCAAAGTTCAGGCGTGTTAGTTTCTCAGGAAAACAAAATTGCACATCTCTAATATAAAGCATCTGGTAATATGGAGTTTTGAAACCCCTGGGCGGGATGCATGACGATCCCCGCAAAGCACCGCTCTGTTGGTAAGAGTGGCCCTTTGCAGTTTAGGGGCTTCCGGGTCTATGACCCAGAAACCCCTCCGGCGTCCTTTTGCGCATGTGCAGAGTGATGCGCGTGCTGCTCTGGGTGCTAGGTGGGATCCGATTGGATCCCTCTATCAGCACTTGGCGGAGAGAAGCCCATAGATGCGAAGATGGCGTTACCCACCGCAGCCAAATCCTGCAGTGCATCGCACTCCGGGGCTTGGTGCATATGAAAAATGTGGTCAGACCCACATTTTCGGGGTTTGACTGCATTTTTACCCTTCATGCATCTCGCTCCAGATGATGTCTCATAGATGTATTATTAGAGCAAATGCTTGGCTTATGAAATTCTCTCTTTCATGGCTTAAGTTTAACTAAAATACAGCTGACATGTCTTATGAGCATGTCAATTTGTGGGAGGACTGGTCAGAGGAGTCACTGGTTCTGGTGACACCTGCTGTGCACTCCATAACCCCCCTCGTGCGGTGGAGCCACCTGCCCCAGAAAGGGGCGTGGCCTAACATAAGGGCGTGAAACCCGTCCCGCACCCCCATAGTGACACCACTGGGACTGGTTGTCTATTAACATATATCTATATAGTATAACGCCAGCATACTCCCCTGTGCTTGACAATTGACAACAAAACAGCAAAATTCAACTGTTGAGAAATGATGTTATATTCCTAATATACCCAGTATACTGTATGATTTATATTGGAGTCCTAATTCCTCTAACATGCCGAAGGTAATGTTCATATATCTCTCAGATTTATTTACTAACACCAATGGGTTTTTTTTACATTTTTGAGGACCATACAGGGACCATGCAGTGCTGCATCTGCTGATCAGTGATTGGGTAACAGTTACAATAGCTTTGGAAACTCACAGATAGTGGTAAATAATAAGCCGTGTGATAACTAATGGCCAGAGCTATACAACTCATCGCTGTTAATGAAAAGACTACTGTTCAGTCAGGTATATTATCCTGCCAAGCGGCTGCAGAGCAGATGGACGTTCGGATTACTTTTTAGAAGTAAGGATTAAACATATTTTAACAATTGGGATGCAGTATCCTGCTGTCAAATTACAGATGAGGGTACTTACATGTGGTGAATTCAATGTTTTCAATATTAATAGCCATCAAAATGTGGTGTTGCCGTATGATTGTAGCTGAAATATTTAAATAACGGTGTATGTTAAAAGTTAAACTAACTTTATAGGAAGTAACCTGCTAAATCAATACTTATTAATATGTAAAACAAATTAAGAATACATATAATAAATATACAGTATATATATAAAATGTTTACTCTATAGAAATATGATTGAGTCCTACAAGACACATCTCCACAGTAGGGGCATCACTGAGCTGTTATGGGGCATTCTCACATACTGTAGGGGTAGATGTACTAAGCCTTGGAGAGAGATAAAGTGCCAACCAATCAGCTCCTGTCATTTTTCAAACACACAGCCTGTAAAGTGACAGTTAGGATCTGATTGGTTGGCATTTCATCTCTCTCCACCTTATCTCTTTCTAAGGCTTAGTACACCTCCCCAGTGGCATAACTACCGTAGGTGCAGGGGATGCGGCTACTATGTGGCCCGGCCCTCCCCCTGCACCTATGGTGCCAGGCCTCGGTCCGCAGACCCCCTCCACACTCTCCCCCGCACCGTCCACACTCCCCTTCGATTTACCTAGTCCGTGGTGCGGGCCCCCCTCCGTGGCCCCCCCTCCTTGCAGGGACAGAGCTTGCAATAAAACTCTGTCTTTGCGAATCCCCTCCACAGTCTTATCACTGTATGTTTTGCAAAAAATAGAGTGAAAGGATGCAGTGCATGGGCCGACTGGCTCGCCTATCACTCCCCCACGCACGACTACGAATCCTGTGTGATCCCCAACCCCCCGCAACCCCTTACCTCTGGTAATTGCTGCTCCAGTGATGTCCTCCCTCGGAGCTCCGGTCAGCTGGCCTCCCATCCTGCACTATGCAGCAGCTGACCAGGGTCACAGTGACGGAGCCAGGAGACCAGCTGACGAGAGCCCTGGAGGACATCACCAATCACCCTGGATGCAGGTAAGTGTTTGTTTTTTTTGCAGTGATCAGCTTGTGTTCTATTTATACTACACAGCTGATCACTGGGGACCAGCTCCCGCCTCTGCTCTGCCTGTTAGAGGAGAGCAGGTGTCAGGGAGCCGGGGGAAAGCCTGGATAACGCCATCTCCTGGTGGCGTTTTTATCACAGGGCCTCCCCTGGTATTTTTTCACAATTTCTTTTTAGTAACTTTGGCCAGATTACATTTCCCATTACAGTTATGGAAAATGCGATCTGCTTACTAAAAATATGTGATAATTAGGGTTTGGAGTAGAATTTTAAAAATTTTACTCCAATTGACCTTTAGTAAATTGATGTTATCTAACTTAGGCAGGGATTGGCCAATGATTCTCTCAGCAGCTTTAACTACTCTATCTAGAGAGCTACGATCAGAACACTTGGATTTCCCATACCACAATACCGTAATAGCAAATAGTCAAAAGACTCAATTACACAGTGATAGAAATTCACAAGCATGGGCTTTGATAAACCCACTGCTCAAAGTCTTCCTAGGAAGGAAAGGCGTCGCTGAGCGTTACCAACCACAGCTGAAGTGTGAGAAGACCACGATAAGTCCTCAGTAAAGTTAATTCCTAGAAACCTAAACCCACTAATCATCTCTACCTTCTCTCCATTCAAAAACAATGGCTGTGGGGTTTTCCTAGATCTACTGAAATCTATCACCACCTCCATAGTTTTCTTACTATTTAACAACAAATTATTTTCTCCCCCCACTTAACAAGCTGTCTCACCTCCTCCCTACAACTGTCCACCTCTCCCGTGCTAATCTGACCCACAAGCGTTGTGTCGTCCGCAAATTTTACAATAAAATTGGACTATGTATTTGTACTACAATAAGAAGTATATAAAGAGGCTTAAAATGGGCTTAATGGTGACGGATGTCAAAGCCGGCATACGGATAGGTCCAGCCGCAGAGCTACCTACAAATCTGCATACAAGTAGATATAAGCTTTCATCAGCCCCTATTTGCCTAACTGGTGTATTCTGCAAATGATTCAGTATCCTATGGGGTACATCTACTAAGAGACCACTTACCATGGTCACCTCTTCGGCGAATTGTTCAGAGACAGCATGTCCTTACTGTGCACGTGCAGTATCTGGAGATGGTACATGCGTGACACAAGGCTTAGCTCTCGTGAGAAGACATGACTGCACAAGCGCCAAAGCTGCTGCTGTAACAATCTTTATTGATAAACAAGCATAGAACACCTCTCCAGGGGGGATATGTATTAAGCCTTGTAGAGAGATAAAGTGGAGAGAGATTAAGTACCAACCAGTCAGCTCCTGTCACTTTACAGGCTGTGCTTGCAAACTGACGATAAGGAGCTGATTGGTTGGTGCTTTCTTTTCCCCACTTTGGGGGGTATTCAATTTGGGAGCGAAAAGTCCGTGCTGGACTTTTCGCTCCACATCGCAGGTTTTCCGGGGATAAAGTATCAGGCGTATTCAATTACAAATCAACGAAACCGGGAGCCGGCGGAAAGGTGAGTATCGTCAAAAAACGGGAATTTTCAGGAAAAATTCCAGGGACCCCCCAAAAGGTGTCTCGACATGAGGGATCACTATGGGTACCCCTAATTTTACCTGCTGAAGGAAGTCAGGGTTTCTAATAGCCGCGGCAGGTGCATATTTGCGGCTATGAAGAAGGGGTGAAGAATAACACTTAGATTTTTTTGGGGTAAAAATAACTATTCCTATCAAATTTGGGGTACATGAAAATGGGGGTAAGCATATTTTTAAGTCCCTAAAATGATTTTTAAAAATTCTGCAAAAATACACCTGCCACTACTCCCGCAATGAAGAAAACATCTGCTGCATACTTGGGGACCCCTCTGAATTTAATTTGGGTATTTTAGAAGTGTGTTCCCTAATTTTTTTCTTATCCCCAAAATGAAAGTACATTTTTTGGGGTGTCCCAATTTTTTTGAAAACACTTTTTTTACACAGGTTATTTTGAAATTACATTCCCAGGGGTGCAGGCTACTTTTTTAAGCCTGCACCCCTAAACCCCAATCCTGCACTTTTTTTCGCCACCTATTTCAGTGGCGAAAAGTTGTCCCCGTTTTTTTTCAAAGACTTTTCGAACCTGCGAAAAGTCTTTGAAATTTAATACGGGGATAATTGAAATAGGCGAAAATGACATTTCTCACCAAATTGAATATGGCCCTTTGTCTCTATCAGGCCTAGTACATCTACCCCCATGTGAGAAGCAGATATTGGAGGTTTCAGGTGGTGATATTGGTGCTGATGGCGAGTTTTAATATTAGTAATACCTGAATCTTCTATCACTGCCACAGGGGCCTATGGCACTGCCAATAAGTTGCCTGCTTTATCACTTGCAGCCAGAAGATGCAGGTAATCCCTTTAGCCAGGTCCAGAATTAGCAATGGGGTGAATGAAGCTACAGCTCCGAGCCTCCACATAAAAAAGACCCATCATCATGTCATCATGGCTGCACGATGATGACCAGCTGCTTAGCTGCCCTTACAATCGGCCATAAATCATAAGTATTAAAATTAGTACCTTCTGGATCAGGCTGGGAAGAGGGTAATATGCAATGCTCTGTCTACAGCCTACAATAATAATAAAGTTACACACATCTTAGTAAATGAGTTTGACTTATATTACTATAACTACTTATAGGGGTATTCAATATGGGTGCAATAACATTGTTTTTTGTGTTAATATCGCACTTTTTAACTTTTTTGCGTTAATATCACTGGTTTTAATTTTACACCGTATTCAATTTCAAAGACTTATCGCAGTTTTGAAAAGTCTTTGATAAAAACGGGGATAACTTTTCACCATTGAATAGGTGTCGAAAAAAAGTGCAGAATTGGGGTTTAGGGGTGCAGGCTTAAAAAAAAATAGCCTGCACCCCTGAGATTGACATTTAAAAAAGAACTGTGTCAAAAAAAGTAAAAAAAAAAAATAGGGATACCCCAAAAAATTAATTTAAAAATTGGGGTGCAAAAAAAAAAAATGGGAAAAAATTGTTAAACAATAGGGAAATAGGTTCAGGGCTATTCTGCATGTATGCGGCAGGTGTATTCTAGAATAGATTTATAGCGGCAGGTGCACAAATGCAGAATTTTTAAAAAGTGACTTTAGGGACTTAAAAATATGCTAGTACCCATTTTCATGTACCCCAAATTTGATGGGACCACTTAAAAAAATGAAAAAAATAACCTAAGTGCTCTTCTGCATCACTTCTTCAATGTCGGGAAAAAAGCACCTGCTGCGGCTATTTAAAGCCCCGACTTTCAATTAAAGGCTAAAATGGGGGTATCCATAGTGTTCCCCCATGTTTTTACAACTTTAGGGGGGTCTTACAATTATTTTAAGGAAAAATTTGTAACTTTATACAAATCCAACTTCGGAGTTTCCCTTTTTCGTTAATTTTATTTTGAATACGGGGATAAGCAGGAGCGCGCACCATACCGTTACGCAGAAAAAAACTCCGATATGAAACGTTAACTTCGCCAGGGAAGTTAACCTTTCATATTGAATACCCCTCTATGTCTTCCTAAAACAAAATGTTCATTAATAGGTCATAACTGTACTAAAACTAAAAAATGTTTTATTCTGGTATGCGTTTTATCACTACTATGATGTAACTTGTATAGTGTATTGCAGATGAGATAACTATCATTATAAAAAACCAACACAGACAGATAGAAGAAACCAGTGCATGCACCTCGGTGGTGGGATAATTGCCCTCGAGTCACAACAATTGTACTTTTGTTGTTAAGATTACTTTATAAATATTACAGTGCTGGGCACAGAAGCAAACTGGGACAGCATGATTACGTTTTATTTCTGCCTCCAGCAACATCAGTTCATAATATAACAGTATGAACCATATTTTTGAACTTTTGTCAAATGTAATATATTCTGACTTTGGGGCCTATGTATTAATAATCACGGTACTGCTGCGATTATTAACGGTCCAACTCGCTGGGAATATTTTCATTTTTAATGAAAATATCCCGGCTATGTACTACGGGGAACTCGCATGGACAACGGTTGAGCTAACCGATGTCACCGCAAGCTATATTCCCGGCATTTAGGAGAAGTCTTGCCCAGGAGTGAAAGGCTTCCCCAGGGGAAGCAGACACTACGCATACGCGTACGCACAGTGTGGGCTTCCGGGACTGGCCGGAGGCTGCGAGGAAGAGATCGAAAGATCTCTCTCCTGCACATGGAGCCCCCATAGGCAAACAGTAGTTTACACCATCTGAAGATGGTGTAAACTATCGGTGCTAAACTCAGAAATGCTTCGCTTTTGGAGTTTAGTACATAAGGGGTTAGATCGTAGTCCCCATTGATAATAATGGGGACTGCGATCTGAAGTGGTAATTAGCACTTTGCCAGAGATTTCTGAGAAATCTCCTGCATTGTGTCATTAGTACATAGGATCGATACATAAAATTATGCAGAAACTGCTGTTTCTGCATCATTTTATGTAAAAAATGGCTTGATACATAGGCCCCTTAGAGTCTAATATTTGACTGTACTGTATTTACAATCACATTGTAATTACACTGAAATGTGCATGTTAAAATGTAATTACCATTTTTATATGTTTTTCACAGACCATGTAAAAAAATGAAATTTTTTATAACAAGCAAATGAAATAACTAAAAATTCCCCCCTAGTGCTAAATTTATGAAGTCAATGTTTTCATTATATAACATTTCCATCAGAATTCAGAATATAAAGCAAAATGTATTGTACATTGGTAAAATGACACACACTAATCCAGAAAACCTGTAGATGTTTTTTATAAACCACTGATAGTCTCAAATTAAATATTGGATTTATATTAGAATTAACTTTGGGGTTCTGAGTCGAATCGATTCCGATTTAAAAACCAAATCTCAGGTTTTGGATTGCATGTAAACAGATCCAAATGATACCAATTTAGCAATTTTTTTTATCAATTTGAAAGAAAACCAAAACTGAATCCAAACCAAAGCATTTGCCAAACCAAAATCATAACATGTGAGGTTGGTTTTGCCAAAACCAAACCTCAGATGCCTCTAATTAAAAGATGGATTGGATGGCAAGCATCAGCTGGACAAACACTTTAAGATTATCTGTCTAACTATGCTACTAATTGACTGGTTGGACTTGGAATGAATATCTGGTAATGTATGGGAGCAAATGGCAATCAACCAATTTGCCCCCAAATGCCGGAAAATGGACAAAAAAGTTTGTTCAGACAAATTGTTTGGATTTGACCATCGGCTCCCACAGGTGAACTACAGGTACCAGCGAGCCCTTAATGCCCCACATGCTGGTACTTGTGGTTCTCCAAGTCCCAGCATGCAGGGGAGGCTTGCTGGGACCTGCAGTTCTACTCGTAAAGACAATGTTTTCACTTCTTTTTTTACACTATTAACCCGGTTCCCACCATCCCATGGGTGCCTGGGATAGCCCCGGGCTATCAGCCTGGGCCTGGGGTGCCCTGGAGGGGGGGGGACCCCTTTATTGGGGAGATTCCCCAGTTCCCCAGGGGTCCCCGGCCTGGGATGACTAGTGGTCAGGGTTGATGCTTTGGCTGGGGGGCCAGGTGAAAGGGCTCCCCTGGCTGTGGCATCAGCCCCCCGCTAGAAAAGTCAGGTTTTGGTTCTGGAAACTACAGGGGAACCCTACACATTTTTCCCAATGTATTTTCCGAAACAGGAACGGATCAAAGTCCAGAGCTAGTTGCGCAGAATACGGGGTGACCCCTACGTCGTTTGTCCCCCGTATTTTGGTAACCAAGGCTGGTTCTGACTAGCTCGGTGCTGGTTGTGCTTGCATACGTGGGACCCCTACGTCGTTTGTCCCCCGTATGTTGCACAACCACCACTGGGTCACTAAAAGCCCGGAGCTGGTTGGTCTGTGGGTGGGGGGGGCACTGAACCATCCCTGCATCTGTATTTATTTTATTAAAGACAGATGCATGCATCACAGATCTCCACATGCGTGCATCAGTTGTTGTTTTTTTAACAAATGATGCCTGTCAGATGCACGATGCATCGCATGAGCAAATACACGGCACGATCGGCATACGATCACGATAGATAATATGGGCTGCACATCTAATCATATGATACGTTTTAAGAGCTGTGGGAGCGCACATCGGATTGTATTCCTACCTAAATGCTACACGATTTCGACACGATTCATCGTACAATGCATCGCAAATCGGGCAATCGGCCCGCAATCGCACTAGTGTTTGGCCAGCTTAAATCTTTTTGTACATTTTAAATCTACCCCACCTACAGTGTAGCGGGGTTTTACCAAGGTGCTCAGGGTCTGATTCAGAGCTGGAAGCTATTTGCGCTCGCTCGTTTAGAAAAAGGGGCCGGCTATTTAAATTGAGCGCTCGCTCTTTGCGGTCTGTTGACACCTCTATGTCTGAGCGAGCGAACGAAATATGCGCTCGCTATTTTGTAAAGACGCCCCCTGGCCGCTCGCATCCTACGTCATCTCCGCTGTTTATTAGATTAATCGAGTACATCGAAAGGCATCTGAACTGCTCGCAGTGCTTGTGGTAGGATTTTCCTACCGCAATCATGCGAACAGTTCAGGCTAAGAAATAACCAAGTGACGTGGTCGATGACGCTGCTTTGTTAATTATGCACACCCTTAAAACGCCCGTTTTGACCTTTTGGCACGCCTGCGTTCGGATCTCCACTCCCCGTTTTCAAGCACCTTCCCCTGTTACCACCCACAAACGCCTCATCCTGTCACTCAAATTAGCAGGCATTCGCTATTTTGCGAGCACACAATTTCCGACCCCAATGACTGGTTCGCGCATGCATATTACAATCCATACGCAGTTGTGCGAACATCGCTCGGAGCGAACGAGCGGCCGCTTGCGAGCGGCTCTGAGTCAGGCCCTCAGTTACTTGCTCTTTCTTACTCTATTCCCAAATCTGAAAAAGGCTCTGAATCAGGCCCAACGTTTGTTAATTGAAAAATTTCTGTAGCTTGATGTAGACCCAATCCAGCCAGGGTTTTGAAGTGTCCAGTAATGGGACGAGGCTCTGATATCGGAAAACATCACATGCATGAAATGCTGTATCTGACCTTATTTAGTTAAAAATAAAGTTATTATTAATAACCATTCACCATTAAACAAAGTTATTCGCTGAGTAAATCAAACTTTGAATTATATGCAGACAGATGAGTTGAATGAAGAATTGAAATGTAATTGTTTTATCCTTTTCCGCCTCTAAACATTTCTCTTTCCCATTACAGAAACATTCATCGACTTATTTTAAATGATAGAATTATTTATTTTAGATTGATATTTAATAAATGATTTGAAACATGACAAGTCTTTATTCCATTGATTTTATTTTATTTTCCTAATATTTTATTGTCACAGCTCTTGGCAGAATATTGTGTCTATTTTATTTGGCACCATTTATCATTTATTTTATATGACAATGTATTAGATTAACGATCTCGCTTTCTCTTTACATTTGATACCGCAAACATGTAAAGCGCAGGCCTGTTCCTGAGTCGCAAATATGAAAGCAAATCGCAGCATTCCTGGGTTACATACACATCATAAAGTACATATGGGCGGGTCGTACGCAACTCGGTTGTTTTTCACTTGTGGCTGAATGAACATTACTGGGAGGTAATAGGGAATTTCCACATACTGTACTATAAGTTGCGTCCTATTCTGAGGTGTGCGTACGCAGAGATCCATCCGCTTTCCTGCTACATGAATGGGACTGGTGTACATGCAGATGATAGTGATGGCAGCTGCTCTGACAAGCGCAAGTCTGAGGGCAGTGCAGGCGTATGAATTAGAGATGTGCGCTGACCCCCATGTTTTGGTTTGGGATCTGGATTTATCTTCGTCTTTTAGTTTAGGTTCTGGATCTGGGGTGTTTTTTTTTTTTTTAAATTGATAAAAGTTTTTAAAAACGGCTAAAATCATGTAATTTTTGCAATCCAAAACCTGAAGTTTTGATTTAAAATCTGAATTCCGAACCGCAGGAAAATCAGAACCGCGACTCAGATATGTCCAGATCTCCCCAAGAGATCAGAACCCCGATCCGGATCTGTCCAGATTCACATAATTCGGGTGGATTCGGATTTCTGGAGAACCGAATGGCACAGCTCTACTATGAATAGCAACTGATGTTCGCAATGGGACTTCCGATCGTGAGAAAGTGTCCAGAATTGTGACCGCATTACATTTGGCTGAGAATCAGGTCCCTCAGAAGTAGAAGCATTTATGTGACATTACATTTGGCTCATCTTTGTCTCACAGACTTTTAGCACTTGGAAACACATCTCATCTGGTTCTACATGTTTTGAGCATTACAGCAGTTCCTCTATTTTTTATTTTGTTTTTCTTCACAGAATGCCTTCCACAGACTAGTCCTGATCTCTGCTTTTGGAAATATGACCCAATCTAGGTCTTGTATGTACTGTATCAAATCAGTAACACATCAGCAATAATACAAGGTGCAGTCAGACAGTAGCAGGAAATTCTTCATACTGTAAGTTCCTATACAGCAGTTCCAATTATTTCAAAATGATTTATGTATTTGCATATATTTGTGACTCAGTCACATACTGTACAAACTATCAACTTTACTTTAAAGTATATGACTGGTCTAGGATGAAATTTTGTTCAGCAAACAGTTGCACTTCTAATTGCAGCTAACAAAATCAATTCAATTTATCAATCTGCCCTTCATCTTGTCTCATACAGACACAACAAACAGCTTGATGCTAATAACGAACAGTTTGCAAAACACATAACCACACGGAGATTAGTTGAATGCAAAATAGTCTAAATATTTTTACTACAAAGCCCAAATTGTCAACATTGTGTCACTTATACATACATACATACATACATACATACATACATACATACGGGATCCGGTCAATATACCAACAGTCGAGATGCATGGCGCTTAGAATACCGGAATCCCGACACCTGTCAGAATCCTGGTGCTGGCGTCTCGGCCGTTGGCATCCCGATGGTAAGAACTGGGGTTAGCGTTAGGGTTTAGGCACTAGGGAGAGGGTTAGGGTTAGGCACTAAGGAGGGAGGGTTAGGTTTAGGATGCGGGGAGGGGCAGATTAGGTTTAGGCACTAGGGGGGAGGTTAGCTTTAGGTACCGGGAAGGGAGGGTTAGGGTTGGTTAGGATACTGACCGACAAGTGTCCTGTCCATATATACATACAATACATACATGTAACTATAGTGGGTACAGGGAGTGCCATTGCTGTGAAGTCTGGAGGCTTCTGGGCCTGCCTCTCTTCTTTTAATGGCAATCCCAGTACCTTATCAGCCAGCCAAAGGCAGATTGGTTATGGCCTTACTGAGCCACCGAAATCACATAAACATTTTTGTTTTACAAAAGGACTTGGTGCTGGAAGGAGTATGCTCCTGCGCTGCCTCCCTCAGAATTGCAGAAGCAGGGGGAGGAGACTACTTACCCGGACCTGGCCCAGTTGGAGGGGCCCAGCAGGGATTTGGGTCAGCAACCATCTCCCAATTGAGAAATTCTCCTCTCTGCCCAGTACCGCTGTGGCCACGTCTGTATAGCACCTCTCTTTCTCTGCCCGATGTGCAACTGCTCTGCTATACAGACACGGCCGCAGCAGTAGTGGGCAGAGAGAAGAATTGTTACAGGGCCCCTGGACTACCCCTTCTCCACTGGAGTCACCCCTGTGCCCAGCGCAAATACTATTCGTTTACAGGTTTTTGGGGATAGGACATGGCCACGCATCTTGGATTTGAAATCGGAGCTCTCAACTGCCTTGGCCTCTCTTCAGCATGATCCAGGTAAGGGAAAGCCTCCATTCACTAGGACCAGCCAGGACTCAACTAGGAGAGGTCTAACCTCTTATATGTGCTACTGTGCGGGTTAGGGTTAGGCACTAGAGAGAGGGTTAGGGTTAGGCACTAAGGGGGGGAGGGTTAGGCACTAAGGGGGGGAGGGTTAGGGTGCAGGGAAGTGGTTTAGGTTTAGAAGCTAGGGGGCAGGTTAGGGTTAGGCACCGGGGAGGGTGGGGTAGGGAGAGGGGGAGGGTTAGGATACCGACCGACAGGATGCCGGTGTTGGGATTTTATCTGCCAGGATCCCGAATGCCAGCATCCTGTAACCAACCCTTTAATTTATATCAGACTTATACACATTTTATTGCGTATGAGCGATATACACACTAAATGTGAGCACACGTTTTTTGTTTACTTTTTATGTTTCATTGCACATTAAGCACCTTTTAAGCGCCCTTATCCAAGTCCACTGCTACACATTTACTTTTTAAGGCAGGTCACCATTGCCCTAATACTTTTGGATTGAGCTGACACCCTGTATGTGAGGGGTGTGCATTTGGCGCCGTTATACACGATTACATTTGGTACAAAGTCTTTGTATATTACTATAATGGCGCTGTCATCTTCACCTGTTTTGCATATATATATATGTATATATATATATATATATACATACAGTATACATATATACATACACAATATATATATATATATATATATTTATATATATAATTTATATATATGTAGAATTAATCTAGGAACTAGTAAAACATATCATGTGTGGACTAACCACCACCGGCACCAACTACTGCTTTATACATCTGATCAACACTATTCACACAATGGCCAGTTATACTGTATTATACTGTGGTGTATCAATTCATCTGGAGAACTACTGCTCCCAGCATTTTCTGTATGTTCATCATTGTGACAGTTTACACTATCACTTGCTGTCACCACCATCTCAACTAATCCTTGGAGGGAGGGGGGTTACTCCACGGCTCACAATGACCCACATAAAGTAATTCCTTCCCTCTTAGAGGCCGTGCAGTCTAATAAGAGAGTGTCTGGCTTCTAACATTGAGCATGGTCCCCAGTTCCTCTATGGTGGACCCTCCTCCTCACACTGGCTTTCCAAGAAGTTATTAGCATATGTTATATTGGCTGGTATCAGGTTGGTCTCTTCTTACTGCGTGACATCATGTGAATTGGGGGCACTGTGTGGCATCGTGTGAATGGGGGCCATTACAATATGGTGTAATGTGAACTACGGCACCATTACATAACAGTTACTGAAAACTATGGCACAGTGGTCTCTAGAAGCATTGGGGGCTCTTTAAAATGTTGTGTGTGTGTGAACCTCCTACCTTTTATTATACATGCATATGTAAATCTCAGTTTTCTTTTTAGTAGAGAGCCCTTAAAGTGACCGTGACAGAACACTGAGATAAAACAATCCCTGACGTGAGCTAATATGACACAATAAGAAGTAAAGTTCCAGGAGTCACTTTGGTAATGCATGCAACAATTTCATTAAATTAGGGCACAACAGCTAAATGAACATATCCCATTGTAGCATATATTATTATTATACAGGTAATGCACTGACTATGTCAAAATGAATTCCTAATAGCAGTATGGTTCACAGAGTGCACCAATGCCATTTTGCATTAGCATGTCATTATAGCTTGTCTTGCCGCAATCCATTGAGATGCAGTCCCAGGGGAACACGTGACATTGTAGTTGTGTAGAAATCATGAGCTTTCTCACTTTGAAGCAGTAACCTCTTCCCTCTTGTGAATCCCAGATAACCAACATCAGCCAGTCTCTGTGGCACACAGCCAGGCAACATAGCAATGCTTGTGTAGTGTGCGTGGTAAACACAGCTGGCAGAATGTGTGGGGGCATAGCTGGAATACTTAATTTGTGGTATATAAATTACTTTTACAATAATTAACAAATGCTGGGAACTGAAATAGCTAACCTATAATGCCCTGCAATGTTCTGCAGACTAGTCACTTAGACTACAGAACAGACAGGTTCTCCAAATTATAGATGGTGAGTTTACAAGGAGAACTGAACTTACTTCTCTTCTCTAAAGCTGGGTACATATTAAACGATATGTGTACCCAGCGATCCGACGGGTGACGGGCTGACATATCGGGCGTCCGGTACACATTAGACGATCCGGTGCCCGGCCACACTATATTTCAGTCCATCAACTGAGCTGAATGTAGGGTTGACCTGATGATGCGACTGAACACCAAACTGGAGTGCGCATGGCTAGACATAGGGCTTGATTCAGAGCCGGACGCTCTGACCACAGCGCTCGCTCTGAATCAGGGCCCTCCTACCTCAACTTGGAGCGGCCTCTTGGACGCTCGCATAGCTGTGGGTTACCACCCACACCTTATGCGAGCGACCATGATGATGGTCGCGATGGTCAAGACCATCGCGACCATCGGGCTTGCGACGAGACCCTGCGGTAGGGTCTCGCTGCCGCAATCCCTGGAGTGATTTTGGCTCTATCAGAGCCAAAATCACTCCAACTGACATCACTACTGGTGTCAGTGGGGCCGGACCCAGACGGCAGGCGTTCCCGTTCCCATGGGAATGCCTTCATCTGGAAGCCACGCCCCTGGCACGCCCACCAAAGGGGGCGTGCTGTCAGTCACTATCGACAGCACGCCCCCTTTGGTGCGAGACCCTCGCCGGGTCTCGCGCATGCGCACGACAGGTCCAAACAGTGCCACCTGCCCTGCGGTGCCCTGTGCCATGGCACTGGTTGCACTATCCTAGTTACTGCCCTGATAGTCCCCCCCTATATAGATTTCTGAATGTTACTAGTTAGCAGCCTGTCAAAAAGATGGGACTTTGCCACGGTTGCAAAAAGTCCCATTTGAGAGCTGAAAGGGGTCACTTTTCGGTCATTTCATGCTCGGCAACTTGGGGTGGCTGAAGGTAGAAATGTCAATGCTGGCAGCTGTGTGTGCCCAATAGAATTGCTCCATCGGGCGCCATCTCATGGCCGCCGGAGTGCAAAACACTTGAATTCCCCCCATAGAGGGGCGGAGCAGCGTTAGCCTGAACATTGTCGCGGATGCGAAAAGTCCCTTTTCGGTCATTTCTACTCGCCAGCTCGGGGGGCTTTGAGTAGAAATGTCAGCGCCAGCGGCTGTGCACGCCCAAACAGCTCAACAATTCGTTGGGTGCCATCTAGTGGCCGCCGGCATGCAACACACTTAAATTCCCCCCATAGAGGTGAGGAGCAGTGTTAGCCTTTCATAGATAGATAGATAGATAGATAGATAGATAGATAGATAGATAGATAGATAGAGGGAGTAATTTGTTTTATTTTTATTTTTTAGGTATGTTCCTAAAATGTCAGTCCTGACTGCTGATGTTTAAATACATATTAAACTGATATAAATGTATCTACATTTCCTGTCCTGCACAAAGGTCATTGCTAGTATTATATAGATCCACTATAATTGGCAGGAATAACACAAATAGAAGTGAGTTACTGCTGTTGGCTGGTAACCTAGCAACTAAGAATTATAGACAGGTTACAGTGGGAAATCAAGTGGCCTCAACTCATCTTTTTCAAACAGCATGTTTGTTTTGCATTCATCCAGTGTTAGTGGTGTATGGGAACTAGCTGTCCCTGCCAGATTGGTGTCTGCGTTTAGCAGTATGTTTTAGTAGTTTTATGAGTGGTCTCGCTGCACTGGAAAAAAGTCAGACATAATAAAGTATCAACATTTTACAGCCAAAACAGCCAGCTTCACACGTACAATGATGCTGGATCAGACTGTAACGGATTTCACCAGAATAAAATATTAGAAGAACAAGAACAGGCTGCATTCATTCAGAGAGTTGGAAATCACTAATGAATCATGGGAAATTATTATGTTAAAATAGTATACAGTATAGGAGGATAGTATAGGAGTGGAGCACTCCTACATTGCAGTTGCCTTTCTTTAGCCAAAGTAAACATACACCCAATAGCCCTAGATAAACATAATAAGGTAAATGATAATAGTGCAAAAAATGGTGCTCTCACGTACAAAATAAAAAATAAAAATGAAACAAAATAAAACAAAATCAATATTCATTTAAAAAAAAAAAAAAGTCCGAAGAAGTGTTCAATGTCTTTTTTTTTAGTGACTAGTATTAATTCTCAGGGAATATACTCTACCTTTAGAAATTGTATTTGACAATTGCTGGTGAGATGTATTTTACTTTAGGAATTGTAGTCACCTAATACTGAAGTGATGCATTGTATTTTTTGAATTGTACTCACCAAATACTCGAGAGATGTACTGTACTTTAGGAATTGTGCCTGCCAAATGCTGGAGCATATTTGGTCCCTGGGCAAATCAATGCACTGGGCCCCCTACCCACCCATTCACGGGAAAAAAATGTAAATGGTCAATAAAATTAAACCCTCCTGCATGCCCATCAGACCTCCCACACATGCAGAGAGACTCTGACTGACTGGTCTGAAGCCGGCAGATGAAGTGAAACTGGGACTGAGGTGAGTACTCGCAGCTGTAGGGGGGGTGGGTTGGTGGGCCCCTACAAGCTTCAGGCCCTTGGGCAACTGCCCAACAAGCCCAATGGAAGAGATGGCCCTGTGTCCAAATGCTGGAGAGATGTACTGTACTTTAAGAATTGTACTGTACTTTAAGAATTGTACTCGCCAAATGCTGGAGAGATGTACTGTACTTTAGGAATTGTACTCGCCAAATGCTGGAGAGATGTACTGTACTTTAAGAATTCTACTCACCAAATGCTGGAGAGATGTATTGTACTTTAGGAATTGAACTCACCAAATGCTGGAGAGATGTATTGTACTTTAGGAATTGAACTCACCAAATGCTGGAGAGATGTATTGTACTTTAGGAATTGAACTCACCAAATGCTGGAGAGATGTACTGTACTTTAGGAATTGTACTCGCCAAATGCTGGAGAGATGTACTGTACTTTAAGAATTCTACTCACCAAATGCTGGAGAGATGTACTGTACTTTAGGAATTGAACTCACCAAATGCTGGAGAGATGTATTGTACTTTAAAAATTCTCACCAAATGCTGGAGAGATTTACTGTACTTTAGGAATTGAACTCACCAAATGCTGGAGAGATGTATTGTACTTTAAAAATTCTACTCACCAAATGCTGGAGAAATGTACTGTACTTTAGGAATTGAACTCACCAAATGCTGGAGAAATGTACTGTACTTTAGGAATTGAACTCACCAAATGCTGGAGAAATGTACTGTACTTTAGGAATTGAACTCACCAAATGCTGGAGAAATGTACTGTACTTTAGGAATTGAACTCACCAAATGCTGGAGAGATGTATTGTACTATAGAACAACATGGCGGGACCTATTTCACGTGTGTTAACATGCGCTACTAGTACAAGAGAGTGCATTAGTATAGGCGCCAAGCATCAAAGGCACATGGAAAATATATATCACTAAAATGCATTTAAAGCGTGTGTTAGTTTTAATACATTTTCCCCATTTTCCCAATGTATATGTATGAAGGAGCCCTAAAAGTTTTTATTACATTGGTAGAATCCCATGGTTAGATGTCTTCCTGTATAGGCTGATGCAGTTACTGCCATGTCTGAGGACATATGAACGGTTCTCTGCAAAGAATGAAAGATCTGCAGGCACCAACTATACTGTATTGCATTCCCGTCCACCCCCCAAATATGGATTCTAAACACCTTGAAGCTCATTTTAAATGTTTAAATATCTTGCAACACGTTACTGCACGTTGGATCAATATGAGCGGCATGACTGATCCGCCCGGCTCTTCCCATCAAATGGAGACTAAATTCTCACCCATGCAATTTCCACGATATATATGCGGACGTCTGCAGCTGCCAGGCTTACTCCATTCTGCTAATGCCAGTACCCATCTGTGTATGCGAGTATCTGGCCATCTTCCTGTGTATGCTTCACTCCGCTTGTTTTCCCATCCACAGCCATACCCTTCATCATCATTAGTATTGGAACTTGCAGCTAACCATTCTGGATACAAAAGATCCATCTGAGAAAAGGCGTCCCTTCTGCGTACGCTCGGAAGCCTGGCGACACTCCCATGGGCCAGATCTCTACTGGGCGTCTGCACTGTAGCCTCCCAGATATACCCATTTTATAGACCGAGCCAGGGCCGGATTAAGGCCTGCGGGGGCCCCTGAGCAACAAACTTGTGGGGGCCCTTTCAATCACATTATTAAAATGATATATTGGTGAGTTGCGTTTTTTTTGCAACTTAATGCCATTTCTCAAGCTTGAGGGATATGGAGTACCATCTTCTTGCAAGTATATTTACTACTGCATAAATTGGCACCCAGTTTAACTTGCATGTTCTGGGGAGTTTCGGGGTGCCCATTTCCAATCTGTATATATAAAATAGTCAGTCAGTCAGTAGTGGATGGCACTCAGTGGGGTTTATCCAGGAATAAAAACGCAGGGAAACAGTTTAGCCTGTGTTTTTATTCCAGGACAAACCCAGCTGAGTGCAGTCCACTACTGACTGCATTTTACGACTTAAGGTCCGACAACCGGGTATATTGTGTTAGGAGGTGGTGTGGGGTGCCTGTCAAACAACGTGATATATATATATATATATATATATATATATATATACTGTACACATAGGACCCAGTGCCTTCAAATTCAAATGTAATCAATAACAAAAAAAATCTATACTCCCTGTCCTACCCTTTCTCTGCATCTCACCGTCTGCATGTTCCTGACTCCACAGAACCTCCATGCTTAGGGGCCGGGCTAAGGGTGTGCTCTCCCTTCCTCTTACCTCCTACTTCCCAGCAGCCTGCGTGCCAGCCAGTCACCAAGGTGCAAGGTGCAGCTACACAAGTCACAAGCCATGGGACAGCTGAGCCGTCGCTCAGCAACACAGCACTGCTCTGCGACGCCGGCGGCTGTCAGTGTGCGTAGGCGCGTGCAACGCTGCAGATTGGATCGTATTAGAGATCCGATCTGTGGCGGGGGCCCCTGCAGAGGGGGGGCCCAGATGTAATTACCCCCAGCGCCCTGCACCTTAATCCTGCACTGGTTAGGGACCATGAGAAGCCACCAATTTGGAGACTGGATCGCAGACAACTAAACGCTGTGCTCCTTTTTGTTTGTTTTTTACTAGTTGTGGGGGCCCTCTATGTGTGGGGGCCCCGGGACGACCGCCCCTGTTGCCCCTCCTATAATCCAGCCCTGGACCAAGCAATCCGGCTAGGCAAGTAGTGAAAAGTTTTCTCTCGTACCCTCCATGACAATGCCTAAGCATCATGCAACACGTGCAGTTTGCAATTGCTTCTTGTGATGCATACAGAGGAGTATATTTACTAAAGTGCGGGTTTTTAGAAGTGGAGATGTTACCCATAGCAACCAATCAGATTCTAGCTATTATCTTCTAGAAGGTGCTAGAAAAATGTTAAGTACAATGTGATTGGTTTCTATGGGTAACATCTCCACTTCTAAACACCCACACTTTAGTAACTATACCCCACAGTCTGCTGACACTTCTGAGAAATGCCTGCTTCCAGTCTTGCATCTGACGCACACAAATAGGTGCATGACAGGGGTGTATCTATAATGGGTGCAGGGTGTGCGGGGAACACCCTGCACCCATAATATTACTTACCTCTCTGAAGTCCCACGTCGGCGTGGGGGTCCAGCGCTGTAAAACGACTGGAATACGGCAGCCATTTTCCCATCATTTGCGCATGCGCAGTACAGGGAAAATGGTAGCCGCACCCATTTTCCCGGTGACCTGTGCATACACTATAGACTCTGGGCACACTCTAGTGCCCAGAATCTGTAACTCCGGCACTGGCCGCGGACAGCTCAGTGCGCTGCTGGCTCCTGGGCGGAGAGGAGGGGGCCCGTGTCGGAGACTGCACACGGGCCCCCTCCTCTCTAGAAACGCCCCTGGTGCATGATGTCACAAAATGGCAGCTCTGTAAACCTCTGTGACCTTTAATGCCTCAGGGTGACTAGTGTGAAACTGAATATGAGTGCTCTAGAGTACAGCAGCTTCCTGTTAGAGTTCCTGTGCCAGCCAGTCCCATGAAAGGGTTAACTTACCACAACGCAATCCTGTGTGTAAGCAGCATGGAAGAGGCGGGTGACATGATAAATGGCATCTAATAAAAACATTCCCTGAAAAGTACATTTTTCACAGCCGATACAAGAACAACTGCAGTAGTCCTGTTTGGGGCATTTTATATCTAATGGCAATTTGATTTACTATACGTAATAAAACATATTCATCTGCAATTTGTCATGAGGGGAAGAGGACGCTTCTGGCTGGGTTATCTCCATATGTCACAGAAATATAGCAGTGTAAATAGACAGTTCTTTATGATGCTTTGTGTCCCTTGCAGATATACATTTATAAAACAAGATGGCACTGAGGGGTATATTTACTAAAGGTCGATTTTAATCGATTTCAAATTTAAAATTGCTGCACGCGAAGGGGGAACATATGCTTTATGGAAAGTGCATTTATTTCCTCCTCTGTGACCAGTTTGATTCCTTTACACACTGAGCAGTATCCCGGGTTCAGGGGCGTATCTATAATGGGTGCAGGGTGTGCAGGGAACACGGGCCCATGGGTCCAGGGGGGCCCGGCACCGCACACCCTGCACCCATAATATTACTTACCTCCCCGGAGTCCCACATCGGCACGGGGGTCCGGCGCTGTAAAACGACTGGAAAATGGCGGCAGCGGGCAATTTTCCCATAGTTTGCGCATGCGCAGTACAGGGAAAATGGCCACCACAGCCATTTTCCCAGTGACCTGCGCATACATTATAGACTCTGGGCACACTCTAATACCCACAGTCTATAACTCCGGCGCTGGCCGGGCACAGCTCAGTGCACTGCCGGCCGCCAGGCAGTGAGAAGGGGGCCCGTGTTTTGGAGACTGCATACGGGCCCCATCCTCTCTAGAAAAGCCCCTGCCCGGTTGCTGCACGTTCATGTGAAATAACCTGGGTTACTGCTGGCAGTGTGAAAGGGCTATAACAGTGTATGTTTCGTGTTGCACTACAAACGAAACCCGTAACTTATATATATACATAATTTATCAAATTTTATTGACAAAATAATACATTTTAAATTTTACATTTGAAATGGTGGCAGCGCCAAAGAAGGGACAGGAAACCCGACATGAACGCACATTAACCAAACGGTGGCATTCAACTCTCCACTTACCACAACCCTCCTGTTCTGGTGTCATAACCTTTGCCAGTGCCGGACAATTGGCTCACAACATATCCCCCGTGCAAGGAGAGCACACGCACTAATCCTTAAACTTAACTTAAACAACCAAACTACCATTCATTAACACTATTTTTTAGAGGGGGGAGTGGGGGGTTCACATAGGTAAATTGGAACAAACCACTATAAACCTAAAACCCCTCCCCAACTTGACTACCATTGAGAAATTGGACCACGTTTAAAGGGGACTCTACTGTACACCAGCATATTTAAAGTGGCAACACTTCAAAACACCTTGTGGTTTAATATCCCTCAGGCTTAAATTCACAGCCTTCGGCTGAAATTCTAGGAGGATTCCTGGATGATGGCCCCTGAAATATAATAAATTAAACCTGGGTTAGTGAGACATCTGCATGTAATAATTGGACTGCATTATTAGCAGTGAATACTGCGAAGTTCAGAAGTACAGGTTGCATGATGGAGGATACAATGTTAGACACCCGATGGAAGAAATATCCACAGTAACGCTGGCTGAAGATGGATGAGACCAGAGTATGATAGTCCAAGTGTAGTGGTGTACTGGTCACGGCAAGCAGTGGCATGGAGCTGGCTTGATGCATTTCATTGCGTAAAAGGCAACTTCATCAGGGACAATGATGTGGGTGGTCCTTTTTTTCAGATTATTATTGACTATGACTTTCAGTTACACAGTACAAGAGTGTGCAATTGACATGCCTCCTAATAGGTATGTCTGCATTCTCCTGCAGCTCTACATCCATTGGCATGCCCTTACTGTACTCAGCTGCATTTGCAAGTCCCATCTCCACCCCATTCTTCCTCTCCACCATAAGCAGAAGGCTATGCTTGTATTTTCTTTGTGGGCATGTGCAGTTGTGTATTTTAGACAATGCAAAAGGGACAAGAGAGCCACAGAACAAAGTGAATAAAATGGATAAAAAATTAAGTAGAAAATGGAAACAAAAGCCGAGTGAGCGAGGTAGGAATAAAATGAGAAGGAGAAGAGTGTAAGCAGCCTCTACAAAGCAAAGACAGAGAAGATAATGATACAGCTGCACAGAGTTATGTGGATCAGAAGCATTTGACAGCCATTTTCACTGCTTTGTAAATGTATCATTAAAGTCTTCATATGTTGCATTCTTCTTGGAATCATTTGCATCCTATATATACAAACACATTCCATTTCTTAATGAGCAAATTGGGCTTCTGCTTGCCTTAGGAGAGTTTTGGCAGGTGAGATTAATTCAGATAGATTGGTGCAGCAGGTTTACTTTATGTGAAGCAGGAAGGTGCCAAAGATCAAACTGATGTTGGATCTAACAAATTACCTTTCATCTGTTTGCAGATACCAACATATACATTTGTGCATATAATTTGCACATTAATATTAGCCCCAAACAACTTATGTAGGATTTATTTTTTATAGCTGTATTTTTCTGGGTCGTATTGGTGGCCAAGTAGTTGCTATAGAGCTCAGTGTCTGGTGACCAGAGTACAACAGAGAAGCCCAATTCCCTGGTGACCATTTGTGCAGTGTTCTTTCCCTCTACAGAACTCCAGAAGCTAAATGGGATTTCAGTGAAGGGCTGTGGCTCCTGATCTGCCACGTTTTGGGTCAGCCCATAGGCACATGGTGGTTCAAGAGCATTGAGGGAGTAAATTACACCTGGGGGCTCTCTGTGCTGCTACCCCCTCTACCGAAGCCCAGCCTTGCCCTGTCTTCAACTGTTAATGACAGTGTGGGGAATGTATCAAACCTTGTAAAGAATGGACCAGTGGAGAAGTTGTCCATAGCAACCAATCAGCTACTAGCTAGCATTTATCAATTGCGTTCTTTAAAATGATAGGTTATTAGCTTGTTGCCCACTCTTTAGAAGCTCCCTCCACAATTTCTTGACTGTTGAAATATACTTCTTACATCTATTGTTGAAAGTCCAAGTGGTACTGTGGTACTGTATCCCTTGGTTAACATTTTTTTTTATCAAATGATGTGATGCCAAAGGTTTTGTATACTTTTTAAGCCAGTAATGAGGCTAAACAAAGCAGTAGACTGCATTTTATGAGAGCATTGGTTTTATAATCCTAAAGTCACAGGAAGTTAATCTTTTGATGTGTCGTGTTTACAGGGATGTAGTTACATTACCGCCATCCGGAATGCCGGCCATTGGATTCCCGACAGTAGAAGGCTGACCTGGGACTAAAGGTAGGCATCGAAATCCCGATGCTGGCATCCTGAATGAAGGTAAGCGGGGATAGTTAGCTCTTAACTGTGGGGGGAGGGTTAGGTTTAGGCATCCCAGGGGGCTTAGGGTTAGGCAACCCTCTGGAGGGTTAGGTTTATCATGCGAGAAGGGGGGGTTAGGCACCACCGGGGGGGTTAGGCACCCCCCAGGGAGATTAGGGTTGGGCACCATTATGGGAGGGTTAGGGTGAGGGGAGAGTGGGAGAGAGGAGGGTTAGGGTACTTACGTGCCCCTGTTGGTATATGTGTTCATCGGGCTTCCAGCATCGGTATGAGAACCGGCAGCTACTCAGTCGGTGTTTCATACCGATTCCGTGGTTGTATACAGTATATATATATTATATACATTCAGAGCAAGTTATAGGGAGCTAGCCATGGTACTTACATACAAAAGCAAAACTCACAACCTAATTGGTTCCCATCACGTGGCACCTGATTGCAGACAATTAATTGTTAGCGGCACTGGCCTCCACATGAGTTTGCCCTGTATAATTTAGTCAGTATGTACATGGCATATACATATAGTAAGCTCTAAAACACTAAGGGCTCTATTTATTATCATTATTTTTACTAAAATAAAGTGAAAAATGGTGTTTTCACACCCTTTTCACATTATTTTAGTATCACCTAAAGTTACTAAAGGGCAATTGGAGTAGAATTCGTAAAATTCTACTCCAAACCCTAATTATCACATATTTTTAGTAATCAGATTTCATTTCCCATTACAATTACAGGAAATGCAATCTGTCTGCAAGTTACTAAAAATAAATTGTGAAAAAATACCAGGGGAAGCCCTGTGATAACAACACCACCTGGAGGTGGCGTTATCCAGGGTCTCCCCTGGTTACCGGACTCCTGCTCTGCTCTAACAGGCAGAGAAGACCCGGAGCCGGCCCCAGTGATCAGCTGTGTGGTCTAAACAGACCACATGCTGATCACTGCTAAAAATAAATAAATAACTTACCTGAGTCCATGGACTGGAGATCAGGGCTCCGGTGATATCCTCCCTCTGGTCAGCTGGTCTCCCATCCTGCACTGGGACCCGGTCATCAGCTGACTGGGTCCCAGTGCAGGATGGGATGTCAGCTGACTGGAGCCATGGAGGACATCACCGAAGCCTGATCACCGTAGCTAAGTGTAGTTAAGAGGTGGGGGCGTCGTGGGGTGGTTTGCAATCGCGAGGGGGCCGGGGCTTAGCAGCGGACGGTCAGTGCATGCGCGACCACTTGTCATGGTATTTTCTGTGAAAAATAGGTGATAAGTGTGCGGAGGGATTAGCAGGGACAGAGCTTTATCGCAAGCTCTGTCCCTGCAAGGGATTTTTAGTAAATCCCTGTGATATTGGCTGAATTCACAATGCGAATTCAGTCAGTAATATCACACTACAATCTGCATTCAAAATACGAATTGTAGTAAACAGAGCCCTCAATATAAATCCATATTGTCATTTCATATCTCAGTTATTTCTGGGTACATAACGGTTGCTAGACAGTACATTAATGACCAACAAAGACAGATTGTATCAAACACTTCTCCAAACCTTTCATAACAATGTTTGGATAAAAAAATAAAAGTCAGCACTGACAAACATGTTATACTTGGGGAAATTAGAATGTGGAACAGACTCAACAGAATGTAAAAACATGCACAAAGTTATTTGGACTCCTGAAAATTAAATCAGATTTTACCCCAATGATCCCAATAGATGTCCATGAATGTACGATTAGTGTGATAACATCTGGTATATGCAGATAATTTGCTTGTCCTTATTACAATACAAAACTTTCTTTACTAAGTAGAATTTAGAAGTTTTGAATTCCATGTGACCTGTGGGCTACACCTGTAGGGCACACTGTAGGCTCAATGAACAAATGAAGTATCGCTCTAATGAACAATAACTGCTTAGCAACACACTGAAAGTTTAAACTCTATTGAGGACGTTCCATATCCAAAGGGATACACGTGTAACATTTCCCCAGCTTTGGAATCTTTGGCTATGCAGTTCCTTGGCAGCGTCTCAGACCTCATACACTGATAATAACATGCCTTGCAGAACTCAGAGCCTGCAGTATTCTTTATTAACTACTTTAGAAATAGGTGTAAACTTACTTTACTATTTTTATTATCTTTACTTATTTTTGTGGTAGAAAACAAAATGTAAAAAAGTGTGAAAAAGTATATTGTATTTCAGTAGTTTTATGTGTGCAGGTCATATAAGTACACACATGTATATAAATACTTGCTGGAAAATACTGAGTAATAAAAATTCCATATGAATTGGAGCGTACAGTTAAACGCACAGTAGTCTGCTATATAAGTAAATGTGAAAACATGGTGGCCATTTACGATACCTTGAACAGCTGACCCATAATGCAAAGCCCTTTTGGACCAGCCACGCACTGCTAGGTACCTAAGTGAGTCTGGATTTTCGCCTGTGCGCATACTGTAGGTTTATGTAAAAAAGATAGATATGTTTGCTAATGAACAGCAATTTGGAGTGTGAATCAGCGGTAAACACCGGATTTCTACAGGGGGGTTTCCAAATGCTTGATTTTAAAGTGGGTGTGGCCAGCCCAAAAAGAGGACCTCGTTAACACTTAAGCTACAGTCTGCCTTATACAAGGTTCAATGTACGTATTACACCTACACCTGCCTCCCCTTTGCGACCTATACGCTCCGTTGGAGTGACTTTTTGGAATTGCCGGAGTTGACTCATTAGAAGCATCTAATACTCAACAGCGTCTCATTACAGATAAAATTACCTCCCCTCTGTGACTTACAGTACACGCTCCAGTGGAGTGAACTTCAGGTAAAGGGTAAACATCTCATAATAAAAATACATACATAATATAAACACTCTTTCGCCTCATGGTAGGACACCTGTCTATTCTTGCTGGTAGCTGTTTTTGGTCCAGTGTGCTAACTGAGCACTCAGATCCACACACACAGCAGACGTGGTAGGAGAAGCTGCCAGCCGCCACTAGGTATGTTCAACAGAAACGTTCCTTCCTTTATACTGCATGGTGTGGCCACAGCTCAAATAAAATTGTATCATATATTACTACTTATGTGGTCATGATTCTAGTTGCTGGCTGGGCCTAGGGGTAATTGATAGAGGATAGATAGATAGATAGATAGATAGATAGATAGATAGATGAGATAGGTAGATATTAGATAGATATATATGAGATAGATAGATAGAAATGAGAGATAGATAGATAGATAGATAGATAGATAGATAGGTAGATATTAGATAGATATATATGAGATAGATATGAAATAGATATATAGAGAAAGATAGACATTAGATAGATAGAAATTAGACAGATATAAATGAGAGACAGATATGAGATAGATAGATAGATAGATAGATAGATAGGATAGAAATGAGAGATAGATATGAGATAGATAGATATGAGATAGAGATAGATAGATATGAGATAGAGATAGATAGATAGATATGAGAGATAGATAGATAGATAGATAGATATGAGATAGAGATAGATAGACAGATAGATATGAGATAGATAGATAGATAGATAGATAGATAGATAGATATAGATAGATAGAAATGAGAGATAGATAGAAATGAGAGATAGATAGATAGATAGATAGATAGATAGAGATGAGAGATAGATAGATAGATAAGAGAGATAGATATGAGAAATAGATAGATATGAGAGATATATATGAGAAATAGATAGATAGAAATGAGAGATAGATATGAGATAGATAGATAGATAGATATTAGATAGAAATGAGAGATAGATATGAGATAGATAGATATTAGATAGAAATGAGAGATAGATAGAGAGATAGATAGATAGATAGATAGATAGAAATGAGAGATAGATAGATAGATAGATAGATAGATAGATAGATAGATAGATAGATAGATAGATAGATAGATATGAGAGATAGATAAGAGAGATAGATATGATAAATAGATAGATATGAGAGATATATATGAGAAATAGATAGATAGAAATGAGAGATAGATATGAGATAGATAGATAGATATTAGATAGAAATGAGAGATAGATAGAAATGAGAGATAGATAGAAATGAGAGATATATGAGATAGATAGATAGATGATAGACCAACATTTTTTTTATTACAAATTAGTTGCATCCTATGGTCTGGAGAGTATTAGTATTATTATTTGCAAAATACGGTATTTATATGTTTATTGCATATTTCCTTAAACAATGCATGGAAATAAAACACCACCTGGGAATTGACAAATTACCGGAATAATTTGGCTGGGTATAATAATTATGGTAAACACCTGTATGAAATCATTTCATAACAATGTGCAGCTGTTACAGGCAACTTTACCAAGAATCTATGTATAGTCACTAGTTGATTATAGCATCCATCAAATTAAATTAATGCTCACAATTTGCATACACAATACAACGCTTATGATGCTTACCGTCAACTCTCTTACACAATGTTAATGTAAGAAAATGTGGGAAGATGTCACAAGAAGTTTTATTAGCTTGTGGTTGTCCTGGCAACCGTATTATTCTAAAGTTCCTTTCATTATACCTTTATTTATTTTTTTATTAGAAACACTGACATGGCTCAAATTAAACACTGCTTTGTTAAAGGTTTAATAACGCGAATGATGTAATTACTGCAAATGAACCTAATTTCAATAAATGAATTGTGCAGAGTTAGACTTTCAGCGTGTTTAAATTCAAAGTAAAACAAAAATTTAATAAAATGTCAAAAACGGAAAGGAGCTCGGTAACTGCGAATAAAGATACGTTTTCTCTGTGTCGTATTTAATGAGGGATAAAGACTTAAATCCCAGAAAAATCTTTAAAGTGTTTTGTATCCTTCCTTTATTATTACTGTACAATAAAAGATGATCGCATTCATCTGAAAACGCTCGCCATGAACATAAAAGCTGCAGTCTCTTGCTCATTAACTTGGGAATAATTTAATCATGTTTATAAATGAATATTATTATACTGCTGGGACAATGGATGTGCAGAAGTGAGCTCGGTATTTTCTTTTTAATTTAATGGATTTTAAAAACAGTATTCAGAAGCCAGGCCTGTTATCAATTGATACTAGAAGACAATGCATTACGTTACAGGCTTCAGCAATGTGCTTTTCATTGGTACTGGAGGCCGGTGTGTAATTTCCTGCTGTGTCTGACTAAAGCTGGATTCACTACACACTTGTGTAATAGGCATTCGTTCCAACATCTGAACGAATGCCCTTGAACAGGATTGCCCGTACACACTGAACAACGGAATGATCACTGTACTGTCCTTCATTAACTTACTACAGGTCACTAGGGTATGCAGTCGGGATGCCGATGGTCTAAATGCCGACCGTCGGCATCCTGACTGTCTCATCCCAGCAAGTGACTAATGACAGACGTCGAAATCCCAACGACTGTCAGTAGACCTACGCCGGGAGCCCGACACCTGGCTTGCCGATCGAAGGTAAGCCGGGCACGGATAGCCGCCTTAGGTTAGGGTCTCCTGCGGGGGACTTAGGGATAGGCACCACACCGAGAGGTTAGTGTTAGGCTAGGGGAAGGAGGGGTTAGGGTTAGGCACCCCCCCAGGAGACTTAGGGTTAGGCTGCGGGAAAGGGGGGGGGTTAGGTTTAGGCACTTGGGGGGGAGTTTAGGGTTATGTAATCCCAAAGGGAGGGTTAGGGTTAGGGGGGGAGGTTAGGTTAGTAATAGAAAAAATACTTGCCTGTCGGGATCTTTACTGCCGGACTTCCGCTGTCGGGATTTGAACCGCGGCCGGTGGTAAATCATACTGATTCTGTCACTAGCGATAACGCTATGTTGAATGTGCAGCACATCAAATCTAGCGACCACAGGAACACGCAATTGCCCATAAACACTGAGCGATGTAGACAATTTGTCATTACGAAACAGCAAATCGGCCTGACACCGCTCCAGTGTGCTTAAACGTTCTGGGGCTCTTGGACCATTAACCTCATTTTAAAGGTCTGCCCAACAAATATTCTTAATATGTTCTGAAAGGGACCCTAAAGCCAAACATTTTATTTGTATTTAATCAAATCATACTAAAACATTTTAGTATGGGGGACGGTGAACTCTTAATAACTATGGCCCTCATTCAGAGGCGGTCGCAAGAAGTGAGCACTCGCTCTGAATGAGGGCGGCCGCTTGCCTTTTCAAGTGCGGCCTCCTGGTCGCTAGCTAAGCTGTGGGTTACCACCCACAGTTTTAGCGACCGACCAGGCGGTTGGTCGCGATGGTCAAGAACGCCTGTTTGTGAAACAACCCCCCCGCCACGCCTACAAAACGGGTCCAGCTGTCGATCACCATCGACAGCTGCCCCTTTTGTAGTGAGCTCCAGAGCGAGAGAATTTCTCTCTCGCTCCGGGGCTTGCGCATGTGCAGTGCAGCTGCTGCACGTGCGGAGGGCCTAAACATCGACCCGGTTGCGAGCGCTCAGCGCTTGCGACCGGGTCTGAATGAGGTCCTATATTTCTCAGGATGTGCATTTTTTATTTGCAATGCTGTGCACTCAGGGTCGTAACTAGGGGCGCTTGCACAGGGCACTGGGGGCCATGGCCCACAACAACTGCATTTGGCTTCCCAAGTGCCTGGAATTACAGCCCATCCAAAGGAAGCTCTGGATATGCACTGTGCAGCCCTTACAGCCACCTGGTGCTGTTCTACCTGGTATCCCCCTCAGCATGACATCATTATGAAATAACACTGTGTGCAGTACAGTTGGATCCAAGCCTATTTGTTACTGATATTATTCAGTAATATGTACATCACAGTTCTTTTCCTGTCATAGTTTAGGTTGAACATAGACATATCTTTTTTTATGCTGAAACTTTTATTGCAATGTAGAAAGAAAAGAGTCAAGTACAGGACAGAATAGTTTACTAAAGAGATATCCTTTTCTACATACGAGAGTGTACATTAAACTTCTTCATCAAAATCCCCAGTCAACTGAAGAAAAGGTTAAAAGTCACAATAAAGCATTGACCAATTTGGTTTACAAAAGGACAATAGCATTCTGTCACCATAGTGTCAATCTTACTACTCCAAATATAAACGCGTTTTAATAAAGTATGTGTTAGTGTGACAACTTGGGGTAATTAGCAGGTAGATGGGTGTCAGTGGTGCAGTGTCTAAGTTGCTCAATCAGGGTCCACATATCTTTTCAGGTATAGATAAATGATAAGTTCTTTACCTTCAGCATACATATATAGGACACTGACTCACTTCTTGGCCCCTGACTAACATTGAGCAGCTAGTCTGCAAATAAAGTCCAAAGTCTCTCTCTGCTTCCTGCAGTGTCTATCACAGGCTTTGGCCTGGATTTCACACAAAGTTTCTCTTGTGGTCCTCCCTGCCTCCTGCAGGTATTGACACTGGCTTCCTTAGCCTGCCGCTTAGCTGCTTTTACAACACACAGTCTGAGAGGTTTGTGCTCCTCCATGCCTCCTGCGGGTATGGACCATGGCTCTCTGGCCCCCAAAGGCTTGGCTTAGCTTCACTGGGCTCTCTGGCTGCCACAGTCCCACTTAGACTATCTCCAACAGCAGCCTGACTGATCTTCCTCCTCCTCAGCCCACAACTGGACTCTCTCCACAAGGCAGCCCCTAGGTGTGGGAAAACTTAGTTTAACTACCCTGTGTGGGTGGATCCCTCCAACCCCACACAGAATGCATGGCTCACTATAGTAGCCATCTCTAGTGATCCTGTCACAGGGCCTGATTCAGCTTTGGGAATATAGTAAGATATAGCAAGTAATTACTCATCTTGGTAAAACCATGGTGCACTGCAGGTGGGGCATATCTAAAATGCGCAGAGATTTAGATGTGGGAGGGAGGTGTCCAAACTGACATCTAAATTGCAGTGTAAAAATAAAGCTGTGCAGTATTTGTGGGCTACATGCAAAAGCAGCTAGTATTTACCCCCACATGGGAGACAAATGTATGTATTTGCAACCGTTGCATTGCAGCGTGGTTTGTCCAGGTTCACAGTTACTTGCTCTATCTTACTCTATTCCCAAAACAGAATCAGGCCCACAGTTAGTTAATGCTGGTAGCAATCTATTTTTATTTTTTGTATAACCGTATCTTTTCATTTCTGCAATTTTTTTCATCATCATATCTTCAAATTCTTTCTTATTCCACCACTTTATGATTGCCATGTAATAAATATTGTCAGTTCTTTCTAACCCTTGTCCCCATATCTAAGCATTTATATTTTATCCTGAAGAGTTTATTCCAATGTTCTCTATATAAATGCTATTGTTCACACATGGGGCCTGATACATATGCGCTTGCAAGCGGGTCGATGGCCGGGCAGTGTGCACACGCGGCGTGCGCACTGCGAGTGCGTAAGCCCCGGAGCGAGCGAGAAATCACTCGCTCTGGCACTTGCATCCAAAAGGGGCGGCTATCGATGTTGATCAACAGCTCGCCCCCATTTGGTAGGCGGGTCGGAGGCGCTCCCGAAGAAATGCCTGCCGTTTGGGGGTGGCCCCACTGACATCATGAGTGATATTAGTGGTGAGCTTCCGGCTCTATTAGAGCCGGAAGCTCACTGGGGCTTGCGGTAGACGAGACCCTACCACAAGGGTCTTATCGCAAGCCCGATGGTCGCGACCATCACCTGGCCGCTTACTAAAGCTGTGGGTGGTCACCTACAGCTTAGCGATCGGCCAGGAGGCCGGACTAAAAAAAAACACCCTTCAGACCTCCGGCAGCAAGCGGGTCTGAATCAGGGCCATGGTGTATTGTCATATTGTCAGGTTAACATGATTGACTAATGGCTACTGATGATAACCGATTGTTTTTAAACGTCTAATTCACATACTGTACAAGTGTACATGCATATGTTACTTTCTATAAAAATCCTTATATACTTCTTAAATGCAGATGAAGGCTATGAAATCACGGTCAGTCCTCTAAACCTCATAGCAATGTAACAATCAAAACACAAAAACACAACTAAATTGGCACTTTAATTTGGTTATTGTTTATTGAAATCAGGAGAAATTGGAAATGAAAATGGTATCAGGAGAGAGAAGATGGGCAGATCATCAGTAGGCTTTCAGGCATCAAAATAAGGAAAGCAGCAGGGCTTGATACACCTCCATCATAGGGAGTGCAAAGTCTGGGAAAGAACCTGGAGAAATTGAACATTATTTTCTGTCATTTTTTTTTTTTTATACTGAAAAAAATATATTTTTGTGTGTGTGTAGGAGGGAGGGGGGAGGGTTACAAGGAAAATCTAAACAAAACAACATTTAAATACCTTCTCCCTTAAGTAACCCTTCCTACAAAACAATACCACCAAGAAGAACAAAATATATATATAGCAATCTTCCGGTATGTTCGATTAGTGCTTACGATCTTGAGCTCTGGCTGGACAAGCATCCTATTGTACTATTGGAGCAGGAATTTATTTAGATGTGAAGATAGCTGGTTACATGGTTGGAGACATGTGAGAAATCTTATATGAAGCAACCGGGAGGATCATGAAACCCAGGGAGCAATGGAAATGAATGCTGGCAAGTGGAGATGAAGAGTGAGGTGTAAGGCTGGTCATAAGACTGAGACCAGTTAAACCCCAAGGTTGATTGGAGTGATGCCCCTTTTAAGAATGCTGTGGTTGCCCCTTTATTGATTTCAACATTGATTTCAGTAGTCCTCCTATAGGGTTAAAGGTGAGTGTGTTGTAGGAGCTTATTACTTTTTGTTTGCTGTAAGCACTCCCTTTTGTCTTTTAGAAACTATGGGGTCTATTTACTAAGCAGTGTTAGGAGAAGTGAAAAGTGAAGTGTGAAAAGTGATAAGGTGCCAGCCAATCAGCTCCTAACTGTCATCTCACAGGCTGTGTTTGAAAAATTACAGTTGGGAGCTGATTGGCTGGCACCTTATCACTTTTCACTCTTCACTTTTCACTTCTCCTAAAACTGCTTAGTAAATAGACCCCTATGACTCCGCCAGCCCTGGCGAGTTTACAATGGGTGTGTTTTGAATCCACGTTGATCTTGTTTTGTTGTCCATTCATTCGGGGGCCACCATTACTAACATTAAATAAAGATATCAAAAACTGATCATGTAAAAAACAACAATGACCTACTGTAATTGGAAACAACCAATATTTGTTGTCATGTCTTTATTTTGAAATAATTATTATTATTATAAGTTTACATTGTGAAAAAGTGTCAGCAAAAAACTGCTAGGGTGTTTAGAGGAAATATTAGTAGAAATGCTACAGTTTCTGGGACCTTGAGAACAAAGGGAATTGATTTCATTTACTTCTTATGGGAAATCAAGTTCCGTTTAGTACTTTTTCGGTTAGCACTCCAGTTTTTGAGAACATATTAGCAGTTTAAAGCGGGAAGTGTAGGTGGAGGATCTATTTATGCAGTGCCGAACCAATGGAAGAGCAGGGAACAGCCAGGCGCACTGCAATCACAGAATGAATGGCACATGGACAGCTGGATATGTGACTATAGAATCTTTCTGCACCACTATGGGAACCACCTGCATCTAATCCATATACGTAAAGCTGCAACCTAAAAGTATAGTCAAAAACACATATATGCAGCTTAGCTGCATCCTTTATCGCAACCCAGTAGTCATCCACCCATTGCCGGGAAACAGCTGCAATTGGCTCTAACATATGTCAGAATCCATACATTGGGCAGTTCTCAGAGTATAATAAAGGAGTATATTTGCTAAGCAACAGTTTTGCATTTTTGGTGGGTTACCAGCAGTACTTCATCCCCCTGATGTACTAATGCCCAGACTTTTGGAGCACCATCACTGTTTTTGCCATTACAAGCAGATATTTACTAGGCAGCAGCTTTCGAAACCTCCAACCAAAAATTGTTCATCAGTACTTACATTATTTTTTTTATGACTGAAGCAATAATGTGCGCTATATTGCTCACATTATAAAAGTACAAATGTTGCCCCATCATAAATACACTTTTAAACACCAATTAACAATTATGTAATATCTCCCCTTAATATAATTAGTAAATAATTTTGCTCTCTTCATAAAAATAACAATAATTTTCCCATGAATATAATTATAAAATAATATTTCCGTCATAAGATAATTATCAGTGTTAACTGCCTCCTATTTCCATTTATAATGATTGTCCTCGTTATAAGTGTATTGTACTTCCTCATCTTCTGATTGGCCAGATAGACGTGGTGGCTTTATGGCAGTTTTGATCAAAACCCACCGAAAAGGCCCACTATAACCGCCAGAAAACAGATGCACTTCAACGGTGGTTTACAAGATCCCATCAAAGATGCTGAATAGTAAATTCAGTGGTTTTGGTGCTTCAATTTGACAGTGATGTACAGGAGCTTTGGAAACTACAGCAAAACCACCAATTACTAAATGTACCCCAAAGACTTGTGATGACATTATGGAAAGTGTGTGATTGAAATGGACTGATCAACCACTGGGAACAACCCATACAATAACTGTGATATTTCTTCACTCAAACAATGATGGTTATGTAGTGTCCCTTATTTTTCACCAATTTTCTAAATGTTGGGAGATATCATCAACAAATTGAGCTAGCATGATGATGGTCTATTCATTCTGCTCAGTGGGATTACTCGGCAGGGATTAATAATTCAATGAGGAACAAAAGTGATAGAGGGATTTGCATAGAACACTTCAGGTTAAATGCAGTAAGAAGACAAACTGAATAAGCTTTCATGGGTGCTGATCACTGGTGGTTTAGTGTTGGCTATTTTGTGGCAGAAAAGAATGGCAGGTGAACAGGCCGGGCGCAATTATTTAGTTTAGGTGTCCTCCTTTCGTTGACTGGTAGTTGGCTGTACCAACCTAATGGGGGGTAGTGTCATTACCCAAACAGTTGGATAGTTAAGTTAGAAGGTGAGTGGATGCCTTTGTTGTTTATAAGGGCTTTATAGTTGTGTTTGTGCACCTTGGGTGGCATCCACCTGCAATGCATTTTGTTGGATGTGATTGGGCTGATTTTGGCCATCCTTTCTTTGCACCATACTGTCATGGTCTGGGTTTTCTGTAGATCCAGTTTGGGACCCTTGGACTGAATGGAGGTCCAGGTGAAACAAGGAGGCTTAATGTAACTCTTGCCCATGAGTATAATCAGGAGTATAGGTATACTAGTGACAGTGTATGAACCACACACTTGTAATATGCATGGATACTGAACTGGTACTGGAGTGAACAGACCTAGTCCACTGGGCGTCCCCTCGTCTAGTGACTAGTGAAGGCCAGCAAGACGAGGGATACACTCCATAAACAAGGTTGAATTTCAGAACTCAAAATAATATATTGCTAGTAAATAGGAACTTAGGAGTCGAAGTGTTATGTAGTCAGAGTACAACTTGTGGAAGCTGTAACTCTGGTACTGCTCGGATGCAAGACCTGGAACTGGAACCAGTGAGGAACTCAGAAACTGAGAGTCAGGATAAGTAACACAGTCTACTGGACACCTCAGTGCACAGACCGTATGCTGCACACTGAACCCTAGCCCTGGAACCAGCACCCTTCTCTGAACCAGCTCAAGACAATAGCACACAGCACAGGGAAACCAATACAAGGTCAACACAATGGTATAACCTGATTTTCTGGACAACCACCAAGCAGAGTAAAACAGGATAGGTAACTTGCATGCACTGTCCCAGCGGTATGATGGAAGGAAGACCGTGGCTGCACTCGCCGGCTCTGCACTGAGGAGTAGTAACTTGGTATGCAGCATGGAAGCTGCCACGCTGACAGGTGACAATACACAGCGGCAGATGGAAGGCAGTATACTTGCTGGCTGAGTCGAAGTGGTTGGAGCAGGTCTGTATGCAGCGTGGAAGCTGCGGCACTGACAGGTAACGGAACACAGCGGCAGATGGTAAACAGTGAGAATCCAGGAAGTAGCTGGTAGAGTCGCAGAAAACACAATCACAGGATACAAGGAGTAAACCTGGAGCCTAGAACTATCCTGGGATGGAACATGTTGTTCAGGCAATGGATTGCTCACAGGAACTGGTTTAAATAGGAGGTGGTGAATAGCCATTGGTGTAACTGAC
Source organism: Taudactylus pleione (assembly GCA_031769625.1). NCBI lineage: Eukaryota > Metazoa > Chordata > Amphibia > Anura > Myobatrachidae > Taudactylus > Taudactylus pleione. The sequence goes on from JAUIMM010000160.1 coordinate 1,035,556, forward strand.
CAGGTGAGCACACAACTGAGATGCTCAGGTGCATCAGGTAATTGAAATGGAATGTTCCTGCATAGGCCTGGATACAGCAATGAAGGAGTGTCTGAGCTTGTCAGAAATGCCAAGACCCAGATTCGTGACATCTACTTTCCACACATATTTCATTTAATAAATAGCTAAAACTGCCAAAGCTACATCTCAGTGTCTTTACTGTTGTATTTTAGTCGTTAAGTGATTTGCACACGACATGACATGCTTCATCCGATAAAAGGTTTAATGTGTAAAATTTGGCACCCGATAGCATAATGAGGCCAATATGCTATGGAACAGTTCTGAAAATATCTCTATTTTCTAGTCTAGAATTTCTCTATTCTCTAGTCCACAGAATTTACTGAGCATTTCTTTCTTTATGAAATACTGAGGACCATATGTTGGGAGATATTAGAGTTAAATAAATTATCTCTGATAATTATATACTGTATATCTGATAATTATATCTCCGATTCATAAATACTGTTTGAGAAATCCACAAAATAACTACCTTTAACCAGCATGTATTTTCTAAGATGTACTGTAGACTCATTAGTGCTAATTGGACAGATCTGTAGATACGTAGAATATTTATAATGACTGTTATGAAAGGTATAGTTGGTAATGAAGCACCAGAATCATATGTCGCAAAATCCACAGCATAAAATTACATTTCTCCCACAATTAATGCTTGTAACAGTTATTGTCATGTGAAAACAGCACAAGTGCAGAATTATATTAAGGATCTTTGTTATCTAAATACCTGCTCTCTTCACACACAAACATTGCATCTACTAAACTTGGTTCGGATGAACAAGACATATTGTTGAATTATGTAAGGTGTTTTATATGCCTGGAGGCATTTAAACCCCAAGGCTGGGCCAAGATACCATAAGCTGATGGCAGATGGCCCCCATCTAGGCATGATTGTGTTTGCAGATGCCTCACTGATTTCTCAATGTTCTTTATTTGCCCATTACATTTGCTAAATAAAGCTGACCCATTTTCCCACCATTCAAATATCCTATATCTTTATTTTAGGTAACTTGGATTTTTCTGTTAAATGTTGTGATGGGCACACTGACATCAGCCTTGAGGCATTTAGAATTTAGCCAAGCATTTTATATGCCTGGAGGGGATTGAACCCCAAGGCTGGGTGAAAATGCACTTTCCAGCAGTTGACAGTTAAGTAGCGTGTTCAAGTTGATAGAAACATAGAATTGATGGCAGATAAAAACCACTTGGCCCATCTAGTCTGCCCCTTTTCATTTATCCTTTTGGCAACTTCAACTCTATTTGCTCCTTGATGAGCAGATTTCTTAGTGGGCATTCATTGGGAGTCGTGTTATGAGTGAGGTTTTATATTTATCTATCTCTGCCTATTTTTCCTTTGGAAATCCCGCTCTCTCACCTTGTTTTTAGTTACAAGTTTTGTTGTAGGTGCAGGAAAGAATGCTAGCAGCGACCATCCTGGGGTAGTTGTTGAAGTGATTTCCCCACCAATACATGCGTTCCTCAAGGCACCACAACAGTTCAGGTTTTAGATATATCTATTGTTGAGTACAGATTGTTAAATCAAATTAAATAAGGTACTAAGTCACCTGTGGTAAAGCATGGATATCCTTAAAACCTGGACCATTAGGGTGCCTTGAGGACCGAGTTTGGGAACCTCTGGGTAAGGCTGATTCTACCCTAATGAGGTCAGTGGTACCGGCAATCAAGATGGGCCTTTTTGTGTCATTGGTAAGGGAGTTTGGATGCCTTGAGTTGTTGGTGATTGGCTGATCAAATGGTCCCATCTAGGCCTTGAATTGTTGGTGATGGTCTGGCAGTTGGCCCCCATCTAGGCCTTGAGTTGTTGTTGGAGGGTTGGCAGTTGGCCCTCATCTAGGCCTTGAGTTGTTGGTGGGCTGGCAGTTGGCCCCCCATCTAGGCCTTGAGTTGTTGGTGGGCTGGTAGTTGGCTCCCATCTAGGCCTTGAGTTGTTGGTCTGGCAGATTGACCCATTCTAGGCCTTGAGTTGTTTTTGGTGGGCTGATAGATGGTCCCCATTTAGACCTTGAGTTGTTGGTGATGATCTGGCAGTTGGCCCCCATGTAGGCCTTGAGTTGTTGGTGACTGGTTGGCAGTTGTCCCCCATCTAGGCATTGAGTTGTTGGTGATGGGTTGAATCTGTTGAATTACAAAAAAAAACAATTATTATATGCATTTATAGTCAGTTTAAGAATGTAAAGTAGCCATAACCAGGGCTCTGGCCATTTATCTTTCTTTCTTGAAGCTTTTATCATTGGATCACTTTTCACAGGAAGAAACATGAAAGTATTCTATACAGTACCAGCATCAGTTGTGCCAACAAATAAAAACTGGGTTCAAACGAAAACTCTATCCAAGCGTGGAGAGTGTTCAGGGGGTCATACCAGGTTATCAGTCTACAAAATTGCTAAAAAAAAACATATCATAGGTAAGCATTTTAAACTGTCAGATAGATTAGTTTCATATCAGAAATTGGCATCTGCCTTCAAGGAGTTGTAAATAGTTTAACAAGTAATGATGTTCCATGCATTGTGTGCCTATCCTAATGGTCACAACAGTTTAAGGGGCATGTTTATCACAAACCGCATCTCAGATGCGATTTGGCTGTAATAAATGTGCCCATATTCGCAATGTGATATTCGAATACATCACAAGGAGGATGCAGTTAAGATGCCATCGTTCTGGATGCTGGCTGTCGGAATCCCGGCCCACAGCCAGAATACCGGTGTCGGAATCCCTACATCACTTGAGATGCCGACTCTGGAATCCTGACAGCAGGCATTCTGAAAGTAAGTATAGCAGGGAGGGTTAGGTTTAGCCCATTAGGGTTAGGTTTAGGAACCACCGGTGGGGTTAGGGTTAGGCTGCGGGCAGGGAGGGTTAGGGTTAGACACTAAGGGGGGAGGTTTTTCATAAAAACTACTCCAATTACAATATAATACATTGATGTGATACTAAAATAATGTAAACATGGTGTGAAACCCTTTTTCAAATTGTTTTGGTAAAAACAATGTTGATAAATACGCCCCTTTAGAGTCTTTTTCGAGGTGTACAGTTTAATTGTCATGGAAGTATAAAGCATTCATCTGTGTTATGATACAATCATAGGAAATTTTCATTCTGCTAATATACATGTGACACATTCTACTTGGAATATAGAAAGCCGGCAATATAAAGAAACAAATCCTATGCAGAAACTCCAAGCACTTATGGAGTTGAGCACAATTGCTTCTCGTTTTCAATGACTGTCCACAGATCAATGATTGCCATAATATAATGTTTCCCCCCTTTGATGTACAGTATGACCTCAGAATGTATCATTCTCAGATTTAGAATTTTAGTAATGATTACACAGTATATAACAGGTCTGAACACTAGGTGGCACTATAGTTCCTTGGGAAAAAAAAAACCCTGTCCATTAACCCAAATTTACATTTGCCCTAGCAAAGCAAATTACAGAATATTAACTAGGGAAAGGGTGGACTGCAGATCTGTTACTAGGCTTAAAAGGCAAATCAGAAGGTCAGTTCCAAAAAAATAATCACAAGGATTGCTGTGAAGGCAAAAACATTACAATTGTGTTTTTAGCTAAAGGGGGGGTTAATGAAAGAGCTAAGCACCATCAATGTTTGGTTGCCATATCAAACATAGGGGTCTATTTGCTAAGCAGTGTTAGGAGACAGAGTGAAAAGTGATGAGGTGCCAGCCAATCAGCTCCCAACTGTCATCTCACAGGCTGTGTTTGAAATATGGCAGTTGGGAGCTGATTGGCTGGCACCTTATCACTTTTCACTCTGTCTCCTAACACTGCTTAGTAAATAGCCCCCATTATGTTGTATATACAGTTGTTTTACAATTGTTGTAGTAATTTACCTTCAGTAAGTAATGTGTGACTACAATGACTTAAAGGTTTATATTTATCATGGGACTGCTTTAGTTCTTAGATTACTGTAGGCTGCTAGTTATTTATTTTGTAACTGTAAAACTAATAATTTATTTATTATTTCATTGCTGGACTCGTTTGAAATTAAAGAATTGTTTTTCATAAATGAAATAGGACCGGAAATGAAAGTGAAAAACTGAAATTTTGTATCAGTAAACAGGGATCTATATGGTTGTGATGCTGTTTTGGTTACGTGAACTGTCTTGACGGGATGCGGCTAAGATGCCGGCGGACGGGGTGCCAGACGTCGGTATACCGATGCCCAAATCCCGACACCCATCAGGAAGCCCACACCGCGATCCTGAAGGGATCAAGATACAGACATCAGCATCCCGAAGGTAAGTATACTAGCTTTAGCCTGGGGATAGGGGGGGTTAGGATTAGGGACCTCCTGGGGTGGGTTAGGGGAGGGTTAGGCTGCAGGGAGGGGGGGAGGTTAGGGACCACCCCGGGATGGTTAGGGTTGGGCACCACCTGGGGGAAGGTTAGGGTTAGGCACCACCAGGGGGGGAGTTAGGGTTAGGGGGTGAGAAGGGCAGGGGCAGGGTACTTACCGACCCCTGTCAGGATATTGAAGATCAGGATGTCGCTGACGGTCAGTATATCATACTGTTTCCCTTTACAGGTCCTTAGGGACCAAAACATCTACTTTTCATTATGGTTTGTGAGTAAATAAAAACTTTGCTGGCTTTTTGAAGAATTTTTGTGAGTGCCCATCTCTGGTTCTATTTATACTTTAGTCTTTCGGGCTTTAGTGGAGCACCCCTATGTACAAACATGTGGACAGAGAGAGCAGTCTTCAATTTAATATATATATATATATATATATATATATCTAGAGAGAGAGAGAGAGAGAGAGAGAGAGAGAGAGAGGACAGCACTCCACGGTTTTCCATGAAATAATCACCCAGTAATCACTGCTGCTTTCCAACTTCTAAATTTATTTGCACATTTATTTTTCATCAGGGATATAGAACAATGTACACAGCTTACCTACCTATATAGCAGCTGTAATACCCTGTGCGAAAAAGCCGGCATCCACCGCCCACCGGACTGTTTAAGGTACAGGCGCAAAAGCATCAACACCATCATCAACTTTATTGCTAAAATACAAAATCGTGCATATTAAAGAACTAGAACTATCTCATAAACCAGTAGCAAAACAACATTAGTCTAATACCCACTATTACCACACATCAATATTTATAGCAATGACATGTATAATGGGACCAGTACCTCCCTAAATCATGCCTATCGATAGAGTTTTGCAGGTCATACATCTAATAGGACTACATTAGGACTTCAAAAGTATCAGTCTGCCAAATGTAACTTTGTTCCGTTCTAAAATCATCCACAAAGTAGATACAATGTTCCATGAGACAGTTACATAAAACATGAAAGCCCCAATTGTGTATTTAATCCATACGGAGATACACTTAAGGGGCCTCTCTACTATGCGACCTGAAAAACTGAGCGACTAGCGTTCAGTCCTTCAGGTCGCCGGGTGCGGTGCCCGCACTAAACGTCACTCAGTGCAGGATCCCGACCTCCTATCCGGGAATATGTGGAACCTGACGATCGTCGTCAGGTTGACCAGCATGTTCCATGTTCCTTAGATAGTCGGGGTCGACAAGGACCCAGCGTGCATGCGCATCGCTTGTCCTTGCCGGCTATCCATTGGACGACTTTCTGAACAATGCCACCAAAACCTCCTGGTTTTGGTTGGATCGTTCAAAAAGTCGTGTAATGGATAGGCCCATTTAGGTCTATTCAGTAAGCCTTGGAGAAAGATAAAATGGAGAGAGATAAAGTACCAATCAGCTCCTAACTGTCATGGTACAGGTTGTGTTTGAAAAATGACAGTTAGGGATTGATAAGTTGGCAATTTATCTCTTTCCATTTTATCTCTCTCCAAGGCTTAGTACAGTGGGCCTGATTCAGAGCCGCTCGTAAGCGGCCACTCGTTCGCTCCGAGCGATGTTTTCCCAACTGCACATGCGTACGGATCGTAATACGCATGCGCGAACCAGTCAGTGCGGCCGAAATTCGTTTGTTCGCTAAATAGCGAATGCCTGCTATTTTGAGTGACAGAATGAGGTGTATGTGGGTGGTAACAGGGGAAGGTGCTTGAAAACGGGGGAGGAGATCAGAACGCAGGCGTGCTTAAAGGTCAAAACGGGCGTTTTAAGGGTGTGCATAATTAATACAGCAGCGTCATTGACCACGTCACTGGGTTATTTTATAGCCAGAACTGCTGCAAGATTGTGGTAGCAAAAACCAACCACAAAAATAGCGAGCAGTTCATACGCTGGTCGATGTACTCGATTAATCTAATAAATAGCGGACATGACGTAGGATGAGAGCGGCCAGGGGGCGTATTTTTTCAAAAAACGACCACAAGTTTTGTTCGCTCGTTCAGACATAGAGGCGTGAACAGACCGCAAAGAGCGAACGGTTCATTTGAATAGCCACCCCTATTTTCTGGACGAACGACCGCAAATAGCGTCCGGCTCTGAATCAGGCCCATAGACCCCACAGTTATAGATCCACCTTGCCTCCAATGTTAGCAGCTTTCGATTCCTATCACCTCCCCTAACAGTGGGGGGTGGGATGTGATCAATCGCTTTATAGCGCAGTGTAGCAAGAGGAGGTCTTTTCAATCTAAAGTGACAGGCAACGGGCTGATCTACTTCTTTTCCATTAAGTGGTTGTGGAACAGCAGATCTATGCTAATTCATCCTTTCTTTACATGTACAAGAAGTTTTCACTATATATGCAAATCCAGTGTAAACATAGTTACTATTACAACTTAATACATGTTTTATAGGGATTTTTCTTCCGTAGTGGGGTTGAGCAGGGGTGTATCTAGGGGTCTGAGCGCCCCTGGCAAAGTAATGGACTGGCACCCCCCTCCCCTCATATTTTCTGAATAATTACATTCTGTCTCCCTAGCCATCCCTCTTCTGTGTCCCCAGCCATCACTCTTGTGTGTCCCCAGCCACATACTCCTTTGTCATTCCTCCCCTGTAGCCCATCCTCCCTCTATGACATCTCACGTCTCCCCCAACCTGCCACATAACATATTTCTCTATCCCTGTAGTAACACAGCCCCCTGCCTGCCAGACAGAAGCCGGCCCCACTGACATCACTAGTGATGTCAGTGGGAGTGATTTTGGCTCTGATAGAGCCAAAATCACTCCAGGGCTTGTGGCAGGGAGACCCTACCGCAGGGTCTCCGTCACAAGTCCGATGGTCGCGACGGTCAAGACCATCGCGACCATCTTTTTGGCCGCTCGCATATGCTGTGGGTGGTCACCCACAGCTATACGAGCGGCCAGGAGGCCGCTCCATTTTCATGGAGGAGGGCCCTGATTCAGACCGAGCGCTCTGGTCAGAGCATCCGGCTCTGAATCAGGCCCTAAGGGCATGTTGAAGTAAATGAGTTACAGGCATGTATGCTCCTACCAGGAGATGTATAAATGGGTTGGTGCGAATATACACACATGATGATGGGGGGTCGGCAGCCAATTCTGATTGGCTGAGCTCCTCATGATCCCTCCCACTGATATTACGATTTCTGTGGCTGCTGCAGTCAGCCCGTGGCATGAAAGCAAATATCCATTCGATTATTTTTTTTTTCAAAGGGTAAAAGAGTAGGGGGAGATGTACTAAAGCCTTGGAGAGACATAAAATAGAGAGAGATAAAGTACCAACCAATTAGCTCCTAACTGTCATACAGGCTGTGTTTGTAAAATGACAGGAGCTGATTGGTTGGTACTTTATGTCTGTCCACTTTATCTCTCTCTAAGGCTTAGGACATCTATCCCAAGATGTTTAATTGAACTTAATTAGTACTTTGGGAGATATGTACTAAGCCGTGGTGAGTGATAAAGTACCAACCATAATCGTCTCCTCCCTGTTCCCCATTGCTTAGCCCAGTGGTTCCCAAACTCAGTCCTCAAGGCATCCTAACAGTCCAGATTTTAAGGCTATCCATGCTTGTGCATAGATGGTATAATCAAACTGACTGAGGACCTGATTCAGAGATGGACGCTTATGCGATTCCGTACGCAACGCAGTTGCAAAAATATGCTAATGTTAGCAAAGATCACCCGAGCATAAAGATGCCCACTACTGCCTTCTCACCTGCGTGCAACTACGCATACCTACGTAAACATCGGTAACATCGAAGTTCATCGCCAGCAATTTTACTCTTGAGGCAGGTCTGACTTACCACAGGCCAGGGAGCTCTTCAGCCACGCAGAGCTGTTCATGCAATTGTAGTATCCTGTTTTGCAGATCCCCTTGTATCCGTGGCTACAACCCCTAACTGTATAGTGTACTGGCTCTCAAGATCAGCCCTGTATTTGACCCTCCAGCATGTAGACTCTATATATAAACATAGTGGCTGCTTTTGGTGAGTTTTGTCTGCTGTATATCTGCACTGTGTATATTGCTGTTTATGTGCTATTGATGTATACAACAACCTTTTGTTTTTTTGTGTGTGTATTATTAGTCATTCTGGTTTACTGTTTATACAGATTGTCACTTCATGGTCTCTGCCCATGTGTGCAGTTGTACTGATGGTGACACACTTTATGTATCTGTTTGGAAGAGAGTTCTCTCTTGCGTTGTGCATGACATTGTCACTACTTGTTCAGATCAATCCCTGAACACAATAACATAATATACTTACATATTATTTTATATGTATCATTTTATACTGTACTGGATAAGACTCATTGCCTCCGCCCAGCATTATATATTACTTTTTATTTAACATATTTGCATAAGCCAAATATTCAATTGGGTCGAGTAAAGCAAAAAACCTGCACCTTCCAGATTTTTTGCTATTCAATTAGGTGCGTTTTTTTTCTATTTCGCGCGCCGGGAGGTTTCTATACTCGCCTCCAGAGCAAGTGATTTTTTCTAAAATCTCAAATTTTTGGAAAAATCAGTGGGACATGCTCTGGCACCCTGGCGTCACCCCTCCTAATGACTAATTAGCTTTTGAAGTTCCCATTAGATTAATTAGTCAGTAATTACTCATCATCCAAAGTGCTGTCTTCTGCATCCAGCGTCAGGACCCGGACTCCAGCAGCAGCGGTGAGTATGTAGTGTGTATGAGTGTGTATGTGTGACCCCCGGTGTATGTGTGTGTCCCTCAGTGTCAGTGTGGCCACCCGGAATGGGCGCTGGGAGAACTATATCACCCAGCAGACCTTACCCCTCCCACCAGCCCCTGGAGCCTCCCAGCAGCCCCCTCTGGAGTGAGAAGATAGAGGGGAGGCCACTGGGAGCCACGGAGAACACTGAGCCGCTGAAAACCCCCCGACCACTGTTTTTAAATTGGATACCGCAGGTATCAGGTGCGTGTATACCAGCGGTAATCCAAAACTGGGCGCGAGGGGCGCAAGGTTTTTCTTACTTCAGTAAACCTCGCGCCCAATTGAATATGCCCCTAAACTTTCTCTTCAGTGATTTCCATAAAATTCTCACCTACACGTCCCCGCACGCCCTTACTCCCGCCTATGGTCCTGAATGTGCAGTAGTGCGTTACAAAGCAGAAGCCACTAGGTCCTAAAGTAGGAGGCTAAGTGGTTCTTTTCAGGTTAGTTTGCGCTGTAAGTGGAAACACATCTGATCACCATTCTGCCAGAATATTCCAACATACTAGGTGGGTGCTAAACTGTAAAAGAGTCACAAATACTTCAGGTTGGAATCAGAAGGCCATCGCCTACAGCAGCAGTTGCCAAACTTTCATGAATCACAGCAACCTAGAGTCTCAGACTGGACACGGCACCCCTAGGTCAAAAGTTTCCTATTGGGATAATCAGAAAAATGATTAATGTATGAAAATTGTGCTAACCGTCATCATTAGGTTCAGTATTGTGGTAGTGGTGGACACATTTGCACTTCTGTGTGTCCACATAGTGTAGCCTCTGATTGGTAGCCGCCAGTACTGATTTTGCCTAGCACATTGACTAGAAGAGCAGGAAAGTTAATCATGAAATGAAGGAACGTAGAAAATGAGGGGTAGAAATTGTGTTGCAAATGGACTGTGGGTTGTGGGAGCAGAAGAGAGAAGTAGCAGGGGCAACAGATAAAGGGGAGGACTAAGGGAGATGCACATACAAAGGTGGGGGCAGAGAGTCATACATGGTGATAAAGAGAGTCAGAGAGAGAATGAAACAAATATGGGAGGGGCAGGATGGACTAGGAATGGTGTCATGGGTAGACAGGGAAGGGGACCGTACTTAAATATAATGTATGGCAGAAGGAGGAGAATGAAGGAGAAATGCAGGAGCAAGCACTCAACATTGCAGCCTGTGTAAATTACTGTCCCCTAACTCCCAACAACAGACAACAGGCAATACCTGGCCCAACCTACAAAATGCTAACCCAAATCTTTTGATTTTGGACAGGGCCACTGACCTGTGGCACCCCTGCAAGTGCCCTGCAGCACCCCAGTATGCCACGACACCCAGTTTCGAAACCACTGGCCTATGGGAATCAAGTGAATTTCAGAAGTGAAAACCTCAGAGGGTGCTAATGTTGTGGGATGGGGGTGTATTGCTACAATGTAAAGTGATATGGGGTATTGCTGTAAGAAAGATGGGCCGAGAAGTAGTGCTGTAAGGTTCAGAGGCATAGGGGTAAATTTATCAAAGGTCGATTTGACTTTCATTTTGAAGTTCGATTTAGCTCACCTCAAACCGTCTCAAATCGAAAATTCAAATCCCTTTGAAATCCCCTCATTTACAAAGATTCGATTTGAGAAGCCTTTCTCACATCAAATTTGATTTGGTTCAGTTTTGAACAATGATTTGCTGTTTGATTTGACATGTTCATGTACAAATCGAACGGCAAATCTTACTTCAAATTCCCGACAGCATAGAACTGCTTCATGCTTTCACTTTCAGCATGAGCAGTTCGTTTTCACACAGATACATGCAGACAGCAGTGAGATACCTGAATGTATCTGACTGTAAAAAGCAAATAAAGAGTTAAATGTTAAAAAAAATAATGACGTGATGTACCCCCCCAAAACACAACCAGCCCCGGACTTTGCAAAGCCAGTCCTGGTTGTTTAAGTACAGGGAAAATAATATGTAGGGTTCCACTGTACTTAGTACAGCCAGCACTGGGCTCTGGGAACCAGTCCTGGTTCTGGAATTACAGGGAAAAATTTGCGTAGGGTCTCCCTGTAATTCCCTTTCTAGCGGGGGACTGATGCCACAGCTAGGGGAGCCTTATCACCGGCCCCCAGAGCCACAGCATCAGCCCTGACCGCCTACTGTAAAGACAATGTTTTGTTTCTTCTATTTTTACACAACATTTACACAATCAGCCCACCACCTGCCGCCCAGGGGTGGCATGGATAGCCCTGGGCTATCAGCCTAAGCTAGGGGTGCCCTGGAAAGGGGGACCCCTTCATTGGGGGGGTCCCCAACTCCCCAGGGATCCCAAGCATGGGCTGACTAGCGGTCAGGGCTGATGCTGCAGCTGGGGGCCCCGGTGATAGGGCTCCCCTGGCTGTGGCATCAGTCCCCCGCTAGAAAGGGTCCAGTGCTGGTTCTGGGAATTACAGGGAGACCCTACACAAACTTTTCTCTGTAATTCCAGAACCAGGACTGGTTCCCAGAGCCCAGTGCTGGTTGTATTAAGTACAGTGGAACCCTACAGATTTTTTCCCCTGTACTTAAACAACCAGGACTGACTTTGCAAAGGCGGGGCTGGTTGTGGTTTTTTTTTTTGGGGGGGGGGTACCTCACGTCATTTTATAGTAAATAAGGGTTTTGTGTGTTGGTCTATGTAAAAGTACCAATGTGTTCACGATGTTCGATTTGAAATTCAATTTTACATTCGATTTGGCCTTAAGTAAATACCCAAATGCAAAATCGAATACAAATTGCATGAAAATCGCATACCAAATCACTAAAAATGCCAAATCGACCTTTAGTAAATTTACCCCTTAGTGTTATTTCTTTATGGTGGATGGGATGGGTGGTATTCTTATATTGTGGAGGGATATTGCTGTAGCGCCGGTGTGGTATAACTGATTACTGTAATGTGCATAGGTGGGGTATTCACTGTAATGTGTGGGTGTAATAGCCGACAGCTGTAATGTGGTGGCTTTGTTTCTTGCTGTAATTTGCAGGAGGGGAGGGGGATTACTGTAATTGTGAATTGCTGGCATTTGGAGAGGTATTGCTGATTGCTGTAGCATGTAGGGGTGCGGGTTTTCATATATTTTAATTATTTTTTTATTACCAGTTATTTATATAGCCCACACATATTCAGCAGCGCTTTACAGAAAATATTTGGCCATTCACATCAATCTATATACCCTAGCACATTCACACACATACTGTACACACTAGGGTTATTTTTGTCATGAGGCAATTAGTCAGGTGCATAAATATTGGGACATTGACAGAATTTTCATATTTTGGCCTCTATTCACCACCACAATGGCTTTGAAATGAAACAAAAAAGATGTGCTTTAACTGCAGACTTTCAGATTTAATTTGAGGGTAACTACATCCAAATCAGGTGAACGGTGTAGGAATTACAACGGTTTCTATATGTGTCTCCCACTTTTTAAGGAGCCAAAAGTAATGGGACTATCAAATCAAAAGCTATTTCATGGACAGGTGTGGGCTATTCCCTCGTTATTTCATTATCAATTAAGCAGGTAAAAGGTCTGGAGTTGATTCTAGGTGTGACATTTGCATTTGGAATCAGTTGCTGTCGACTCTCAATATGAGATCCAAAGAGCTGTCACTATCAGTGAAGCAAGCCATCATTAGGCTGAAAAATCAAAACAAACCCATTAGAGAGATAGCAAAAACATTAGGTGTGGCCAAATCAACTGTTTGGAACATTCTTAAAAAGAAAGAACGCACCGGAGAGCTCAGCAACACCAAAAGACCTGGAAGACCACGGAAAACAACTGTGGTGGATGACAGAAGAGTTATTTCCCTGGTGAAGAAAAACCCCTTAACAACAGTTGGCCAAATCAAGAACACTCTCCAGGAGGTAGGTGTATATGTATCAAAGTCAACAAACAAGAGAAGACTTTACAAGAGTGAATATAGAGGGTTCACCACAAGATGTAAACCATTGGTGAGCCACAAAAACAGGAAGACCAGATTAGAGTTTGCCAAACAACATCTAAAAAAGCCATTACACTTCTGGAACAACATCCTATGGACAGATGAGACAAAGATCAACTTGTACTAGAGTGATGGGAAGAGAAGAGTATGGAGAAGGAAAGGAACTGCTCATGATCCAAAACATACCACCTCATCAGTGAAGCATGGTGGTGGTAGTGTCATGGCTGCCAATGGAACTGGTTCCCTTGTATTTATTGATGATGTGACTGGTGACAAAAGCAGCAGAATGAATTCTGAAGTGTTTTGGGCAATATTATATGCTCATATTCAGTCAAATGCTTCAGAACTCATTATACGGCGCTTCACAGTGCTGATGGACAATGACCCGAAGCATACTGCAAAAGCAACCAAAGCATTTTTTAAGGCTAAAAAGTGTAATGTTATGCAGTGGCCAAGTCAATCCCCTGACCTGAATCGATTGAGCATGCATTTCACTTGATGAAGACAAAACTGAAGGGAAAATGCCCCAAGAACATGCAGGAAATGAAGACATTTGCAGTAGAGGCCTGGCAGAGCATCACCAGGGATGAAACCCAGCGTCTGGTGATGTCTATGCGTTCCAGACTTCAGGCTGTAATTGCCTGCAAAGGATTTGCAACAAAGTATTAAAAAGTGAAAGTTAGATTTAGGATTGTTTAGTTTGTCCCATTACTTTTGGCCCCATAAAAAGTGGGAGGCACATATAGAAACCGTTGTAATTCCTACACCGTTCACCTGATTTGGATGTAATCACCCCGAAATTAAATCTGAAAGTCTGCAGTTAAAGCACATCTTGTTTGTTTCATTTCAAAGCCATTGTGGTGGTGAATAGAGGCCAAAATATGAAAATTCTGTCAATGTCCCAATATTTATGAACCTGACTGTATGTCACTAATAGATCCTTAATATATGGTATCTCGAATTTTAAGTTTGGTGGTCCTCTGAGTGAGCTAGATACAGTTCAATATTGTTCATTTTACAGTATATTGCTTTTTTTGGTAATTGTAAGACTTCTATAGGTCTATTCCCCTTCTTATGCACTTTGTTATTTACTGTTATAACTAAACTGTAAATGTACTTTTTCTCAATTCTCTTGAATATTAAAAAACAAATTTATTTAAAGCCAATCTGCTTATACAATTTTTTTAAACAATTTTAAAGCTGGTGGTATATTTATGAGGTGCATTCTACATTTATACTAGCAGTACGTCTGAAAGTAAAACTAAATAGAATGTAAGCTGTTACGAGCAGGGCCTCTACCCTCTTCTTCTTCTCCTTACTTTACTTTCACCTACTTCTTACCCCCCACCAGGGCACCTAACACTTGTTTGCTTACGCTCTGTTGCATATCTCGGTGTTATGGTCACTAATGTACAGTAGCAATGTATATTATCCATATCCTTGTCCTATTTTGTACTGTAAGTCAGTTATCAAATTCATTTGTTATGTACTTTGTAAGGCACTGCAGATCACTTGTGGCACAATATAAAGGATAATAATAATAATAATAATAATAATAATAATAATTAGAAGAAATTGTATTTTGATGTGTGGGTGCAGGGATCGCGGGTGGTGGTGAGGCGGGCCCAGAGGTATCAGTGTATCTGGCCTTGGGCTGGTCTATTGGACATTCGACATGGCACAGTTAAAACTGTATATTGTCTGTTTAACCACTCTGAAGGCAGATTATTCCCTTGCTATTTGGCTATACTTTCACTATTTGTCAGACTGGCTTTATATTAATATTTAAGGACCCCTTGGTTCTTCTAGCTGTACTATGTTATTGGTGGCGGGTTGTCACTATGGTAACAGGTTGCTACCTGTTGTGTGAGGGGCGCCTGCAGCGGGATCATTGCTTGATGACATCACTCTCCTGGCATCGGCTTCGGTTTGTTTGGCATATGGGTGACTGGTGAGGAAAATTTTTCATTAAAGAGATTCTTATAATGCTTGTCCTTATGTGTATAACGTGAACTACTGTGTGGAGTAATGTGTATAAAGGGCACTACTGTGTGGCGTAATGTGAGTAAGGAGTAATACAGTGTAATGTGAGTAAGGAGCAATACGGTGTGGTGTAATGTAAATAAAGGACACTATCCTGTGATGTTATGTGAATAATGTCGACATACTGTGTGGTGTAATTTGAATTGGGGAAAATATGGTGTGGCCACGCCCTTTCCTAGCAACACCACGCCCCTGTCCCTACTGAAAAAAGGGTGGCGGGGCCAATGCTCTTGCTGGCACAGGGCACCAAAATGTCTAGTTACAGCTCAGTGGGTGAGTATTGCTGTGGGTGAGGGGTGATGGGTGTTGCTGGATGCTGCTGTGATCTATGCTGCTGGGTGATGGGTGCTGTTCTGGGAGAGGGGTGTTGGGTCAGAGGCGGAAATAGCAGCGTTGCTAGGAGGCACCAGCCACAATCTTGCCTAGGGCATCAAATTGGTTAGGGCCGGCTCTGGGCACCCCCGCCCCTCCATAATTTTTTAAATAGGGACATGAGATGTGCATCTGAAAAGGGCCATGGCCTCATGGGGAAGGGTCAGGGAAGAGATAAGGGAGGACAGGAGAAGCTGGGGATAAAAGAAGAGGAAGCTACAAGTGAGAATGATAATAAACAGGAAAATTGGCAGGCCCAAACAGCACCCCCTGCTCTGCGGTGCCCTGTGCCATGGCACTGGTCGTACTACCCAAGTCATGGCCCTGGGATAAGCTAAAGCTGATCAAGTATATTGAAGACTACCATTCCACAGTCATTCTTAAGTAACAGCCTGATTCAGCAGAGTACGCAGAGGATATTGCATGGTAGCAGCTGCAATAGCTGTAGTGATGCCTCCTGCATGCATTACTGATCCAAGCTGCTTCCTTGATCGCAGCATCAGATCATCTGCACTACCATTGTCCGGCTTAGTGACCATGAGTAAGGAAGGCCAGGAAATCTCCGTCAGCCAATAAGAATCCTGGCCTCTCCACTACCACCCAAAGGCGGTGACATGCCTCCTTTTTGAGAAAGGGAGAACGTCGCCGCCCCCTCCCCACAGAGAAATGGCAGCAGACTGTCAATTACTGGACCTGCGCATGTGCAGATTGCCGAACTGCTGAATCAGGCCCTAAGTTCCTGTCAAGTAAGATCACAGCAGCAAACAATAGGCCAGCTCAACTTTTTTTTATATGGCGGAAATGCTGTGCAAACCAGCATGTCTGCAGCCTGAAGCAACCATGTCAAGTTGCAATGAGTGCAAACCTTTTTTGCTGATAAATTATATTTTATCCGGCTGGAAATCCAACTGGACCATTCCATTGGGTGCCAAGGATCAGAGCCTGTGAATGCAGCTATCCTGCATCTTAGACTAGATTTGACCCCTTCGATGTATAAGGCACTGTTGAAATTACCTAAAGAATGCATCCGACCACCTGCGAGCTGGACCCTTCCGTAACCAGACTTCTAAACAGGGAGAATTTACATAATTGACAGAGTATGTTCCAAAACAGTATAAGGTGCAAACAGGCATTTTTCTTTAACTGCTAAAATCCGAAATTGTTTGACCTCATCTAAAAGGATCTCAAGTGAATGACTAACTACAGACGGGGAACAAACCTTCCTTTTCTGGGAAAGGTTATTGAGAAAGTGGTTGCTATTCAACTGGAAACCTGCCTTTCATCCCATGATACTTATAAACCATCCCATTCAGGACACGACATAGCACTGAAACAGCCCCTGGTGTGCGCTTAATGATCTTCTGATGGCAAGAGACAGAGGTGGCTGTTCAATTCTAATCCTTTTGGATGTCTCTGCAGCATTTGCGATCGTTGATCATGGGATTCTATTGGTGTCTGTGGACTGGTCAGCACAGTCCTCAGCTGATTCATATTGTTTCTCGCCAGCACGATACAGAGAGTGTCTTCAGGAGTATGCTCATCATCACCAGTGCCAATTGCCAATCGGTGTTCCTTAGGGCTCTATCCTATCATCCATGATATTTGCAGTACTCCTGCTAAAACTGGGTGAAATTATCAGACATCAAGGCATTGGGCCTGATTCAGAGCCGCTCGTAAGCGGCCGCTCGTTCACTCCGAGCGATGTTTGCCCAACTGCGCATGCGTACGGATCGTTATACGCATGCGCGAACCAGTCAGTGCAGTCGAAATTCATGTGCTCGCAAAATAGCGAATGACTGATAATTTGAGTGACAGAAAGAGGCGTATGTGGGTGGTAACAGGGGAAGGTGCTTGAAAACGGGGACTGGAGATCCGAACGCAGGCGTGCTTAAAGGTCAAAACGGGCGTTTTATGGGTGTGCATAATTAAAACAGCAGCGTCATTGACCACGTCACTGGGTTATTTTATAGCCAGAACTGCTCGCAAAATTGTGGTAGCAAAAACCAACCACAAGAATAGCGAGCAGTTCATACCCTGGTCGATGTACTCGATTAATCTAATAAATAGCGGACATGACGTAGGATGCGAGTGGCCAGGTGGCGTAGTTTCCCAAAAAATGACCGCAAGTTTTGTTTGCTCGATCAGACCTAGAGGCGTCAACAGACTGCAAAGAGCGAACGGTTCATTTGAATAGCTACCCCTATTTTCTGGACGAGTGAGCGCTAATTGTGTCCGGCTCTGAATCTGGCCCATGGTCTACTCCTGCTATGCAGATGATACTCAACTGTACCTGTTCTGATCTGACTACAGACCAGAAAGACCATTGTTGTCGATGCTTGTCACCACCACTGCAACCTGTGTGTATCTAGCAAATGTAAGCTTAGATGTTTCATCAAAACATTTAAGCTAATTTTCTGCAAGTTCCTACACTACCGTATATATACACATATACACCTAAAATTCATATATTTACCATTGAGATTTACTCACCTCCCAGACAAAGAAGCTAACATCTAGGGCCGACTTGTGAGCCACAGCCAAATGCTGTAGGCCTTATATAGCCTTGACTGACAGTAGCCAAGACAACAATTGGCAGTTTAAAAAAATAACAGGATTTTGGTACTTACCGTTAAATCCCTTTTTCCAATTCCACAGGGGACACTGGAGTCTCAGTACAGTGGGGTATAGATGTGGGATAACCGGGAGCTGGCACTTTAATAAATTTGAATAGTAGTTAGCACCTACCCCTCTATACCCCGCTACAGGTCAGTCTAAATAAACTGTGCATGAGGAGAGCTGGAAATAGAATAACAGAGGAGAAGAGAACTAGAACATACCTAAACAACAAGCAAATATGCAAACAAATCAAGCAGATCTTGAAGAAAAAACTAACTGTCCAAACCTGGCAGAACAATAACAAATGCAGGTGGAACAGCGCCGGGTGGGTATCCAGTGTCCCCTGTGGAATCTGAGAAAGGGATTTAACAGTAAGTACCAAAATCCTGTTTTCTCCTTCATCCACTAGGGGACACTGGAGTCTCAGTACAGTGGAGATGTCCCAGAGCTCACATCCGGGTGGGAGAGCGCTCAGAACCCTGCAAAACAGCACGGCCATACTGTGAAGCAGAAGCCGCAACAAGGTAAAACTTTGTAAAAGTATGCCGGCCCGACCAAGTGGCTGTTTGACAAAGCTGGGTCAGGGAAACCCCGTGGGCAGCCGCCCACGAAGAACCAACCGAGCACGTAGAATGCGCTGTGATTGAAGTAGGTGGTTGCTTTGATGCAGCCAGATAGGCTTGTCTGATTATCAGACAAATCCATCTAGAAATAGTAGCCTTAGAAGCCAGCCAGTCTGGCTGCGCCATATATCGAACAAACAGCGTTTCCGACTCCCGGAGGGATGCTGTCCTATAAACATAAATCCGAAGAGCCCGGACAACATCTAGCGATCTGGAAGCCGAAGAATCCTCTTTAAACACCGGAACTACTTGGTTGATGTGAAATGCCGACACTACCTTAGGCAAAAAGTATAACTGCATACATAGCTCAGCCCTATCCTCATGAAAAGTGAGGTAAGGCAGACGACAAGAAAACACCCCTAGTTCAGATACACGCCTAGCAGGAGAACCACTTTCCATGATAAAAATTTTAATTCCACTGTTGGTAAAGGTTAAAATAGGGAAGATTGGAGAAAAGAGAGGACCAAATCCAAATCTCATGGGTACGTAGGAGGTACAAACGGAGGTTGTAATCTGACAACCCCTTGTAGAAAAGTCTGGACATCCGGTAATAATGCTAGTCGCTTCTGAGTCTTCCCTGAGTCACTGCCCCCCATCCTCTCAGACTTGCGTCTGTGGTGAGGAGAATCCATTCCCACAATGCAAACCTCTTGCCTGCCAATAGGTGAGAGGAATTCAGCCACCAAAGGAGAGATGTCCGAGTCCTGGGTGACAGTTGAACTCGTTGGTGAAGGAAGAAGTGGGACCCTGACCACTGAGAGAGAAGGTCCAGTTGGAATGGATGGGCATGGAACCTCCCATATTGGATGGCCTCAAAAGACGCAACCATCTTTCCCAGAAGGCGAATACACAGGTGCACTGACACCCTGCAATGACGCAGTATCAATCGCATCATGTTTTGGATGGAGGTGACTCTTTCCTGTGGAAGAAATACCTTCTGCTCCACCTCTACCTTCTGCTTTTTGGTCATTCAGGATCCATCCATGTTGCAACAGCAGACTCTGTATTATCCGGATGTCCTGCAGTAATTGAGAGACTGACTGAGCCTTGAGGAGTAGGTCGTCCAAGTAAGGGACGATAGTAACCCCTTGTATCCAAAGAAGGGCCATCGTTACTGCCATGACCTTCGTGAACACTCTTGGTGCTGATGAAAGACCGAAAGGTAAGGCCTGGAATTGAAAATGTGAGGCCCGCACTGTGAACCGAAGGAATGCCTGATGAGGAGGCCAAATGGGAATGTGGAGATAAGCATCCTTTATGTCTATGGATACGAGAAACTTGCCCCTCTCTAGCCCTACAATGATGGATTGCAGGGACTCCATCTTGAACTTGAAAGTCCGCAAATAAGGATTGAGATGTTTCAAGCTCAGAATGGGTCTCACCGAGCCGTCTGGCTTGGGAACCACAAACAAGCTGGAATAAAAACCTTGACCCTGCTGGTGGATAGGGACATGTACTATTACTCGAATAGACAGTAGCTTTTGTATTGCCTCCTGTATAACAACCTGTTTGTCTGCAGATGCCAGCAAACCGGTTGTGAAACGAGGAGGAGGTTGGATCAGAAAATCCAGCTTCAAACCCTGAATAATGATGTCCTGGGCCCACGTGTCCTGGCAAGACTTGGTCCAAACTTCCTTTAAGCAGCAAAGGCGAGCTCCCACCCTGGATTCTCCCAGGAGAGAAAGGAGCGCATCACGCTGGAGGCTTAACTGAAGCCTTATCCTGCTCGAAGGTGGACCATGGGAGATAGCCAGAGCACCTCTGCCACGAACCCTGAATCTCCCTGGAATACGAAAGGATGGTCCGGCAAAGGGCTTCCTGGGGGGAGGAGCTTCAGATGGGAGATAAGTGGCTTGAGATATCCACTTATCCTGTTCCGTTCCAAACAGAGCTTCTCCTGTGAATGGAAGCGCTTCCATGGCTCTCTTGGATTCTGCATCTGCCTGCCATTGTCGCAGCCACAGGGCTCTGCAGGCTGAGACAGCCAAAGCCGAGGATCTAGAGGAAAGACTACAAATATCCTTAGAAGCTTCTAAGGATATTTGTAGTCTTTCCTCTAGATCCTCGGCTTTGGCTGTCTCAGCCTGCAGAGCCCTGTGGCTGCGACAATGGCAGGCAGATGCAGAGCCCTGTGGCTGCAACAATGGCAGGCAGATGCAGAATCCAGTCTAGCTCAGAGAAGGCAGACCTCTGAGATCTTTCAGCCTCTCTCACCCTGCGAGAGGCTTCCAGCTCTGCAGACATTTGAGACATGACTTATGTAATTTGATCAGTCCATGAATTTTGTGGGGATGCTGCAGTCTGTGTTTCTGAAATACACTTCTCACACAACAGGGAACTGGATGATAGTCCCTGTGTAAACTTCTTTGCACATTTCTTACAGGAGAAAGTTTTTTGTGCAGCCTTAGACCCCTTAGATCAGTGATTCCCAACTTCAGTCCTCAAGGCACACCAACAGTCCTGGTTTTAGTGATATCCATGCTTAAGCACAGATGGTTAAATCAAAATAACTAAGGTACTAATTAAGTTACCTGTGCTCAACTATGGCTATCCTTAAAACCTGGACTGTTGGTGTGCCTTGAGGACCGTGGTTGGGAACCCCTGCCTTAGATGACATTGTACCCACTTCACTGTACACAGCACACAGAGAAAAGTGATACAGACAAACACACACACACAGAGAGACTGTTTGAAGAAGAGATAGGGGCATAGAGGGAGATTATGCTATCAACCCCGCCCAACCAGCTCTGCTTCAGAGACCAGTGTTATTAACACAATATAATGCTGTAATCACTGTGTAAACACAGTCCAACCTGATCTTCACAAGTCTATCCCCACTGTGCAGGCACAATCTGGGCAGACAGATCTTATTCTCTGCATCTTTCAGCAGCCTGTGTTTGTAAAATGGCCACCAGCCTCCTTCTGGAAGTGCTGGGGCTGCTGGAAGGCAGAAGCAGAACTGTGTTAGGCTCCGCCCCCTCCATTCTTGTTGCTTAGTGTTTTTAATGCCCGGCTGTCATTTCCTCCTGGTCACCCTGCTAATCAGAGTGCCAGGAGTCACTAACCTTCTGCTGCCAAATGCTGCTGGCGGTGGGTTTGCTAATGGGGGAGCACAACGAACGCCACACGCAGCGCATCTGGCTACCCCCCAGAGACAGTGGTCTCTGTAGCTGAAGACCCCAGTGCGCGCTGCAAGCAGCGGCGATGAGGTCTCTTGGCAGCTCCAATGAAGCAGACAGGCAGGGGCAGTGAGCTGCCTGTCTGATCCTCATGCTGATCGAGGATCCATTGATTTTTAGCAGAGAGCTCTTGTATGTGACCAGCTCCCTTGGCACAAAATTTAGACTGGCCTGTAGGGGAGTATATAGGAGGAGGAGCTAACTACTATTCAAATTTATTAAAGTGCCAGCTCCCGGTTATCCCACATCTATACCCCACTGTACTGAGACTCTAGTGTCCCCTAGTGGATGAAGGAGAAAATTAAAATAAAAACAGACAGTATAAACATGCTCGGTTTTACCCATACTATACATGGTACCAGCTGCATGATGATATTAATGTCAAACTGTACATGAATACAATATCTGTTGGAAGCATATATGGTCAGTGTCGGACTGGGGTATAAAGGGCCCACAGGGGAATGCAATGGCAGGGGCCCCCTGAAGAAGCGTGGCCAGCCTTTTATAGGTTTGGCCATCAATTGGATGGGTGTGGTCATCCCCATTAACTACCAATAATCTGTGCCCCCTTTTATTATAGTATCAATAATCTGTGCTCTGTTTTATCGGATAAGCAATAATCCTTGCCCCCTTTATAAAAATATCAATAATCAGTGACCCTTTTATTAAAGTAGTCGGGGGCAGATTGGGATAGAAAAACAGCTTATGGTAGCAGTCCTAGTGGGGGCAGGGTCTGTTAAGGCGGATGGTATCCCTCCTGATAGGGCCTGTTTCTGAGACGCAGTTGCGCCTTCCTTGCGTCTTTTGCTGCAGCTGCACCTGCGACTTTAGGCTAAAGCTGCTACAATGCCCTTCCCTGGTCTACATCCATGTGTCCGAATATGCAAGGACTGAGATGCCCACTGACCGTGTCTACAGACACTGAAATCATGCTTTGTGCATGTTTAGATGCCACCATCGCTCGTACCATTGAAACTTTCACCAGCCCTATGCAGATCTTCTGCCTGAGAATGGCCTCCAATATAAGCGATTCAGCATCTCTCTGTGCAACCACTTTCAGCAACACGCCCGTGCCACTCCAATAACACGCCCGTGCCACTCCAATAACACGCCCGTGCCACTCCAATAACACGCCCGTGCCACTCCAATAACACGCCCGTGCCACTCCAATAACACGCCCGTGCCACTCCAATAACACGCCCGTGCCACTCCAATAACATGCCCGTGCCACTCCAATAACACGCCCGTGCCACTCCAATAACACACCCGTGCCACTCCAATAACACACCCGTGCCACTCCAATAACACGCCCGTGCCACTCCAATAACACGCCCGTGCCACTCCAATAACACGCCCGTGCCACTCCAATAACACGCCCATACTACGTGACATCTGCGTCTGATTAGCCAACTGCCTAGGAATGCCCAACACATTTCTAATACACTTCTTGGGGCATCTGTCTAAATTTGTACTGCAACTCTATATGAATACCATTGGGACATTGCGAGGTGCAACTCAGACTAATATCACATAAGAGTAAAAACCACTTTGGTCCCCACAGGACAAAACCCACGGTGGCCCCTACAGAAAACACAATAGCCCCCACAGGAAAAAAAACCAAGCATTGGCCTCAATAAGAAGAAAATAAAACACAATGGCCGAGAACAGGAAAAAAATAAAACACATTGGCTACCAATAGGAAAACAAACACAGTAGCTCCTGACAGGAAAAAAAAACACACACACATTGGCCTCCGACATGAAAAAAAAAAAAAAAAACACATTAGCCCTCACAGGAGAAAAAAAACACATACATTGGCCTCCGACAGGAAAAAAAACACATTAGCCCTCAAAGGAAAAAAAATAAAACATTCATAGTTGCCACAGAAGATTGACCTGACTGCAGTGCTTGCTGACATGCTTGGCTCCAGGACATTTGAACTGCACCGCACATCTTGTAGCAGGTCAGGGGGCCCTCAGTTACCATTCAGGGAAGGGCTGCCATTAGCAATTGTGGGACCTGGGACTAACAAAATCAGCAGGGCCCCCCTCTCTTCAGGGCTGGGACTCAAGTCCCTGCAGTCCCTTCCCCTCCCACCCCCAAGATGGCAGCCCTGACCATGAGGCATAAGATTTTATACTGAAATGGGCACTGTGGGTCATAATATTTAATACTAGAGGCAGTAGGGCATATTATTACTGGGGGCATTGTGTAAAATAGAGGGGCACTGTAGGGCATATTATTATTAATGGGGCATTGTGTAAAATAGAGGGGCACTGCAGGGCATATTATTAATGGGGCATTGTGTAAAATAGAGGGGCACTGCAGGGCATATTATTAATGGGGCATTGTGTAAAATAGAGGGGCACTGTAGGGCATATTATTAATGGGGCATTGTGTAAAATAGAGGGGCACTGTAGGGCATATTATTAATGGGGCATTGTGTAAAATAGAGGGGCACTGTAGGGCATATTATTAATGGGGCATTGTGCAAAATAGAGGGGCACTGTGGGGCATATTAATGGGGGCATTGTGTAAAATAGAGGGGCAATGTAGGGCATATTATTATTAATGGGGCATTGTATAAAATAGAGGGGCACTGTAGGGCATATTATTAATGGGGCATTGTGTAAAATAGAGGGGCACTGTGGGTCATATTATTAATGGGGCATTGTGTAAAATAGAGGGGCACTGTAGGGCATATTATTAATGGGGCATTGTGTAAAATAGAGGGGCACTGTGGGGCATATTATTAATGGGGTCATTGTTTAAAATAGAGGGGCACTGTAGGGCATAATATTAATACTGGGGACAGGAAGGGTGCGGGGAGAGAAGTCCTCACACACTGCTGCAGCCGCAGCGTACAAGGGAGGCAGAGCTGGAGAGAGGGGGAAAAGATTGGGACTAGGGAAGGGGGCGGGGAGAGGAGCCTTAGGCTCACATATTGAACTCCCCCTTATTGGCTACTCTGCTTCCGGGTGCTGTCCTGTAATGCCCCAGGGGGTAGGCTGGTTAGCCTATCACCCCCAGTCGGAGCCACCTTGCGCAGCCACTGCTCCCGCCTAGCGGCACACCTAAGTGCCCGCTATCCGGAGCATATGGCCGCTTCCAGTTTGTGTTCCACAGTGGAATGCAAGTACTGGAAGCGCAGGTCCAGCCAACAGTGTGAGCTGGCCTGGCTGAGGGGACTATGGGACCAGCCCAGCAGGAACTTACCTGCTGTCCCAATCCGCCCCTGCTAGAAGCAAAAATTGATGCCCCTTTTATCAGACTAACAATTATATACATAGTTTACATACACAATCTTATACATACTATACACATACATACACATCGTATACACATAAATGGTACATGCATGCATACATACATAGTACACACATACATACATATACATAGTATACACATACATATACAGTGTATATTCTGTATACATAGAATAGGATGCTGGCAGGGAGAGGGTTACAAGATAAAGAGGGTCTGTTACATTACAGAGATATGCCTCATGTCATCTGTCTGTCTCCCCTCTCTCCTAGATTGTAAGCTCCTAGGAGCAGGGTCCTCCTCCCCTCCCCAGCCTTCTTCTCTAGCACTTCTATGACAGCCTTCACCTTCAGAGCCGTATTGTGTGGAGAATTGTGTTGCTAATTGTTACTTGTGCTCTGTTTATAAGTTGGTTACTGTATTGTAATGTAATGTTCTGGGTACCCTGTACTGTATGTACGGGGCTGCAGACCACTTGTGGCGCCCTATAAATAAAATGTAATAATAATAATAATAATAATAATAATAATAATAAGGCTTCCAGGGACTGGGATGCAGAGAAAAGGGACACATCCAGGTCTTTGTGCGTGTTGGGGGGGTATTAACTTTTTTTAAATGTCCTTTGTTACCTGTAGCCATTTACTGGAGACATTTGCTGCAAGGAGACATGAAGCAATCCATGCTGTATAATATACAGCAGCCTCACTGTAGTAGTGTCAGTCAGAGTGCACTGCAGGTAGCTGCAGGCCCACTGAGAGCTGCGGTGGGCCCTGGTAATAGGTGGCGTGGCCTAATCGCGGACGGCATGGCCACGCCCCCTTCCCGGGAAAAAAAAAGATATGCAGCGCTGCGCGCTGGGGAGAGGGGGCGCTCTGAGCCCCCTCAGCCCGGCGCAAAGCCAGGGGGGGCACGATCAGTGTGATCGCTCCCCCTACAGGCTTAGGAGACTGCTGTGGCTGCTGCTCAGCAGCCACTAGCAGTCTCCACTGCAGCTCAGCACACGCTGTGTGCTGGGCTGCTGTGAGAGAGGGGGAGCGGCGCTGGGCCCCTCAGGAAGCCCGGGCCCGGGTAATCTGTACCCGCTCCCCCCCCCTCTCGGCGCCCCTGGGTAGCTGTGCAGGGAAAGGGAAGCCAAGCCACTGCAGGAGTCCGTGGAGAGAGAGGAGTGGGGTGTGTCTAGGAGAGACAACATGCCTCATTGGTGATTTTTCCAGGGGGAGGGGCCATAACGAACACCAGCCAGGACTCTGCACACAACACTGTAAATGTAAACACTAGTGAGCAGTAGGTGATTGTTCCCCCTGCACTGGGCTGGCTTAATCAGCAGCCATGTCAGTCAACATAGCCTGCTATAATAAACCTGGGCTAGGCCCCGCCCTCTCACAAAAAAGGGCGTGGCTATGAAACATCGGGGCCCACCGGGGATATCCTTGAATCCCGGGGGCCCCAGTCCGAGCCTGTGTATGGTAGAGTAGGAACTTGCAGAAGATTAGGAACCAGTGATGCTGGGCTGTAAGCTTTGATTAATATATGAACAAATTCATCCTGATTTCATATGCTAGATATACACAGATTTGCATTGACGGTAATGAGCATCAATAACAGCTGCCATGGTTTTTTTCATCTTCCAAGCCATGTCTACTAAACTGAGAAATTGATGCATCTTTCACAAATCGAACAAAGGCACAGACCATTTCCCATAGGTGAACAGGTCCAACAGGCACTTTTTATTTTCTTCTTCACCATTACACATTTCACAGACTTTATAGTCACTAAATAGAGTGGAGGGAAGATGGAGTCAGTTAAATGTTCTCTGTGGTGTGTTTGGGGAACGATAAGGGAAAGTCCTGGTGGAACAAATAGGGCATAAATCACAGCAAATTGTTCCAACTCCCATTTCGTTAAAGTCCCTTCTAATATCTTTATTGCAGGTAATTGTTGTGAAATGTTTTATATGACAACATTACATTTATTTTATTTCATCTTATTGTCACAACCTGAAGAGTTTTTTCGTAGTTAGTTCACTGGCTCAGCAAATACGGAGAAGGAGCTATTATTTGGGGTTGCCTTGCCCCCCTTCCTCACTTAGTGGTCTATTTACTAAGCAGTGTTAGGAGAAGTGAAAAGTGAAGAGTGAAAAGTGATAAGGTGCCAGCCAATCAGCTCCCAACTGTCATTTTTCAAACACAGCCTGCAAGATGGCAGTTAGGAGCTGATTGGCTGGCACCTTATCACTTTTCCTAACACTGCTTAGTAAATAGACCCCTTAATTGTTAACGTGTGATACAGAAATTATGAAGTGTTATTTTACTCTTTATTGGAGGACATAAGGTAGGTCTTACGAATGTTATTTTAATATACTTGCCCCGGCGTGGATCGCGTTTGGGGACCTTGCCTCCGGTTGCCGCAGATTAAATTCTGCCATGGCTGTTACGTGTATTTTTTATATGAGGGGAGCTGATAAGAGCTCCTCATGAACAACTGAGGAATACATGAAAGCAATCATTTTATTACGTCCCAGATTATTGGTGCCACCCAAGTAGGCAAAGCCACAGTCTGCAGGCAACAATAGAAACATGCACAAAACTCATATGGGTTGGAAACACTAAGCATGTGACTGGGGATTATGGTAGTCCAACATTGCAGATTTCCCTGAACACCTTTAATTCACTCAGAATTGAATAATCCAAAAAAAGGGAGTCTAAAGTGCGGGTTTATAGAAGTGGAGTTGTTGCCCATAGCAACCAGATTCTAGCTATTATCTTCTAGAAGGTACTAGATAAAAATAAATACAATCTTATTGGTTGCTATGGGCAACTCCACTTCTAAAACCCGCACCTTAGTAGATATACTCTGTGGTAGAAGCACTGGAGAAGTCTGGGATGGCATATATGTGTGTCCCAGATTCCTATCATATGCGTTTTAAAAAACCACAGGAAAATTCTGTTATGCCAAACAGACCAGAAGTGTCGGCTTTTGGTAAAAACCGGATAATGGGTCATAGGGGTGTGGATGTGAGAAGAGAAGGGAGGGCTCCATCCACAGGCCATTCCAGGTGTTGGGCGTTTCAGTCTGAGAGCAGGCTAATTAGTAGTTGCACATGGAAGTGGCTCAGATAAGCTGTATTAGGTTTTGGTTCAGTGTCTCACATACCCTGGGGGAGAACAGACACTGAGGTTTGTTCAGAGACACTGTGATATTTGAAAGTGCTGTGTTTGTGGTAAGGCAGTAGGACCTGCCACTTGTAGAGAGGGAATAACCTGTCTAGTTAATGCCCAGATGGGCTAGGATTTATTTGCATGTTTTGTTTATTTTGTTGTTTATGTTGCACAATAAAACTAGTTCCAACCAGCTTGCACGAAAACCCTGGATTGGAGTGCTGTTTCCTGGCTGCTGTGTGTAAGGAGGTGTCCATCTACCCCAGGAGAGGGACCCCCTACCCCGACTATATCACAACCCCTATGTATCAAGGAAATATCGAGGAAAAAGTATCACATTCCATTGCTCCCTGCAAACTGCCACTTTGACTAGCCATACGAGGAAGGAGCACTATCCTCTTCTATATCCTTGTTAGCAGACGCTTAGCTCTACTCATCTGCGTTATGTACAACACCTAAATACTGTATAGGTCATTGCTTTGCTCCAAAAACAGAGCCATGGAGCTTTATGTATGATGCTTGTATTGCTTAGTTATATTTAGTGCTAACTTCCAGCTGTACGAACGGTAAAGACTGAAGAAAAGAGTTGACTGATCCCTAGAACAAACAGGATTTTCAGTACACACCGACCCAACTTCTTCACAGACCATGAATGCTGTTTGTTGTGCTTGTGACAGAATCAAGTGCTTGGGAAATTGTCAATGTGTTCTTACGATGCCGGTAGCCAGAGATCTGCAAATTCTCTTTTGGCAACCACACAAGCAACCACCACAGTTGAGTTGCGCCCAAGCGTCTGTATCTGCCTCAATGCATAGCAGCAAATCTGCCTCAATGTACCAAACGCACAAGCAAGACAGGATTTAAAAACACAATTTTTTTAATGCTTTATTATGATAAATAAACAATGTACATATGGCAATAATTATCAAGTAATGTGAGACAGGAATATAAAATATAAAGACATGCCAGAACACAATACATACATTATTACAATTAACAACACCGTTCCCTGAGTTGACATTGTATCCATGGAGTCAGATGCAGGAAAAAAAAAAAAAAAAAAATATATATATATATATATATATATATATATATATATATATATATATATATATATATATATAAATTTAAAAAAAATATTTAATGGTAGTCAGAACTTTATACAGAACCTTTGCTCTATATAATAGACAAAATAATTCCTGGTAAGTTGAATTAAAACTTGTAACTGTAAAATCATTTTTAAAAAATGGTCACAGATAATAGTCATTCAATCAAAAACAGTGGTAAACATATTTTCTTTTATATGACAGGTTAATGAAATGTTTAGGTGGCTCCAACTCTCTATTCTAGAAGATGGTTTCAAAATGTACCAAGCACATTTTTATTTACAGATTTTCAGGATATTTAAATCTGTCTTTCTTCAGCTGTTTTGAAACCACTTCAGCTACCAGGGTACGTTGGCACGACCTCTGCGGTATTGGTATATTTAATAGTGAATATATTACATAAACACTTCTAAAAATGTGTTCTGTCATTAGCACTCGAGGCGGAAAAGAATACCTCTTTCACACAATGTTTCATTTTTCAGAAAGACGCTATTAAAAAAAAAAAAAAAAAAATGTAAAACTTATCAGAAAATAAAAACAAATTAAAACAATCCATTGTAAAGGCATAAGCACCAGTAAAAGGTTTAGTAAAGTCAACTAAATCTGTCTGAAAGAACGTAAACAATTTGATAACAGCCACTGAAGTTAATAGAAAAAATTGACAGCATATTCGATAACGTAAGATAACCCTTTAGAAATAAGAGAATAGCTTTCATTAGACAATGAAAGCAAACGTGTCATTGGTTATGGCATATTGATAATTCCTATGGGGGAGAGGTCTTAAACCACCTTAAGAGGACAAGTGGAGAAGTTGCCTATAGCAAACAATGAGGTTGCAGCTATCATTTATGTAGTACATTTTATCAAATGATAGCTAGAAGCGAATTGGTTGCTATAGGGAACTTCTCCACCTGTCCTCTTTAGACAGTTTGATACATTTAACCCTATATACAAGCAGCAGAAAATACATTATATAATTTTATTTTCCATGTAAAAGGTGAGGGGTTCACTTAAATGCATATCACAATGTGAACTTAAAACTATTGCCCAGGTATCATAGATACTTAGGAAACAGGGCCAAGTTGCACTTGCACATAAATACACAAGAGATATTATTATAACATGTACAATATATCATATACAGTATCTCTCACAACACAGTGCTGGAGAACTATGTTAAAAATAATAAATATGATAATATATCAACTCCCCCTAGCCACCCCCCCCCCACTTTTTTTTTTTTGGGCCGCAAAAATGTGCTGAAATCCTTGAATTAAAATATCTATAATCTACACATAAACCATAGGGGGTATCCAATTAGCGGCAAAAAAAATTTTGTATGTAAAAAATTGTTTTTTCGCCAATGTGCATGTTTTTTTAGACTATTTTCATTCATGTTATCCAATTAAACC
Source organism: Taudactylus pleione (assembly GCA_031769625.1). NCBI lineage: Eukaryota > Metazoa > Chordata > Amphibia > Anura > Myobatrachidae > Taudactylus > Taudactylus pleione. The sequence continues at coordinate 1,066,442 of JAUIMM010000160.1, forward strand.
CCGTTTCTTACGACCACAAAGTTTCTGTTTTTCTCACGAGAATACATAGGCTCCGCGAAAAGTAGCGAACCTATGTATTTTCTCTGCTGCGATCGGGAGAAAAACAGCTACTTATCAGGGATTTGGTTTCGCCTGCCTAAGTGACGGCTACGGGGCTAATCATTTTTATATGAATAACCATTTTGTTCAAATTTCTATTTAGAAACTTATTGATACAGGTCAAACATTTTAACATGTACCTGAAGGGACCGTGATCAGTGACTAGGTTTTAAAGAACTTCAAGATGATAATTCTAAAGCAGGTGTTAGGAGGGCCGACATACTGTATGACAGATTTGCAGATCTGCTTATAAAGTCTTTATTCTGCACTTTATTCACTTTAGTAAATGTTTCCCTTACTCCCAAGCACAAGTGACTCTGAAATATAATCTTCCACTTTCTTGTATCATTCAGAACAATGATTAATACTGAACTGCTTATCAGGGCATTTTCACAGTATATTAAACTGCTTTCCAAACTGCAGCATGATACACTGCGTGCATAAACCAATTTTGGACATGAAGGTGTCTCTAAGTAATAGATTATAGGATTTTTAGTCAGTAAACAGAGTTCCTTAATCACAGGGCACTTAGCTGGGTGCCAATTTTAGTAATGTTAAAATCAAGTGTTTAGGACGGCCACATTACTATATATTGTTTAAAAATAGTTAAAAAAAAAAAAAAAAATTAAGAACTTGTATCCATAAAGTTAAATTGCATTATCCTATTTCTTCACAAGAGATAATTTGTTTAAAAAAAAAAAAAAAAATGATTCATCACTGAATATTGCCACGTACCGTTCGTTTGTCATTAGACAAGCTCCTATCATTTTTTTTAAGATTTTATTTTTTATTTCGTTCATACTTGGACTAATCTACAACAACAGCCTGTTTGTTGCAGGAAATCTTTTCCAGGATTGTTTTTATGAAATAATAAAAACTAAGAAAATGGCAATATAGATCTGCTGTAATAAGATTATTGCAGTAAACAATATAAACAAAATGGGATATTAGATCGAATGTTGAGCGAGACCTGTAATCATTAATCAGGAGGGCTAAAATCACCTATTAAAAAGTGATTCAACCAGTCACAAGGTTCAATAGTAGCCATTTTGTCTGCCATAAACTTGTAAGGCTACTATAAAATCTCACAGCTAATTGATTTTTGTTAAAACCACAGCAGGTACCATGTCACAGGTGATCTAAGATACACAAAATTAATATAAATAAATATATATATATATATATATATATTTATCAATACAGTGGCTTTTTATATAGCAACATATGAAAATTCTTCATTTCAACTCCTAAGATATTGATCCCCAATTGTACTTCTATAGTGGGTGCTTTCCTAGCTATCCAGGCTGTTCCATAGAAATGCCTACTAGGAGTAGTCTTCCTCATTGAGGTCCTGAGCTCTCAGGAAGCTCTGCGGCTTTGGTGACCATTGACACAGCCACCATATCATTCATCATCGGATTAGTGTCCGCACATTTGAGGACAATGAATGTCCCCTTTAACCTACATCTATAGGCCCCAAGCCATGTCTTTACATAAATTTTAAGACCAGCATTACAGTGACTTAATTCATTCACAGTATGATGAACATATGATGTATTAAGAACAATGCATAGATTGTAAACTAAAATATAAATTTATATACTTGCAATAACCAACGACAAACTATGGGGGCATGAAAATATAAAATCAACTGATGCCCCTTTCCTCTAATGTCACAATAACGGACTCAAGAGAAATACAAATACACTTGATAGTTTGTTTCTTCCGCAAAGTCAGCCAGGGCCCTAACTAGGGTAGTGCAACCTGTGCCATGGCACAGGGCACCGCAGGGCAGGGGGCGCTGTTTTATGTCTGTCAATTTTCCGGTTTAATATCATTCTCACTTGTAGCTAAATCTTTTATCCCCAGCATCTCCTGGCCTCCCCTATCTCTTCCCTTGCCCTTCCCCATGAGGCCATGGCCCCATTTCAGGTGCACTCTCTTATGTCCCTATTTTAAAAATGGGGGGCAGTGGGAGCCAATGCTCTCTCTGGCACAGGGCACCAAAAAGTCTACTTACGTCTCTGAAGTCAGCAAAGCTACTTAATACATTTATCCCCATTGTGATTACAGAAGAAAATAAACTGGCTCAAAATGCAGGATAAAATTAGCACAGACACTTAAAAGGGACTGAATGCTAAAAGATACAGCTTACGGTGTGTTAAGGAGAAAATATGTGCATGTTTTAATGCTACAAAACAGTCAGATATTAAATGTGCCTGTCTTTAACTGTGAACTATTGAACAAACTCCACTTTTTGGCTAAGTGAATTACACCCTTTTGCTCCTCATTAATTTGACGGATAGGGAGAATCAAAGTGCAATTGCATCGGAATCCAGCTCCCATCCATTACTGTAACTATCCAGGGAACAAGGTTAACCACACACCACTATTGATCTTTGCCTACTGTGCATAAAGCATTGCCAGACTTACGCAAAGTCCATTATTCATCACAAATGTGGGTCTATTTTTTGAAAGTAATAAAATACCCTTCAATGGTTGCAATTGCCTGCGAAAGTCTTAAGTAGAGCACATTAATCAGTTTGCTGCTACTTTTGGGACGAAACTTACCCCAAAAACTCTCCTTCACTATTTAAAATTCAAAGTAAACTAAAGCAAACCAAATGGATCCGAGAACAAGATAAATATATTTAATATAACAAAAAATGCATTCAAATATTTCTATGGATAAAAAATAAATCGTAAAAGATTTTTCATACAGCGTCCTTTACTTACATCACAAAATTAATTAAAAAAAAAAATTAAATGAGCTATAACATAATACATTCTACATTAAAAACAGTATTTGTGGCATGTGGGAAAAAGTAATGCGTTATTTACTTGGCACTTTATGTTTTTGGCATCACTAGATTGAGGTTTGTATTTAGCTGTTGGAGAGAAAAATCTATACACTTTGCCAGACCAGGCTTAGTTTTTAAGAACCACTGTTACTGTAAACTGAGGAATATGACATTAAATTCATAGATAATCATGTGCAAGTCTTAGATTAAAATTCTTTCACCAGTTTTACAGACTAACAAAACATAATTCAAGTTACTGGATTTTGTGCAATCGGTTTTGGCAGACTACAAGCCCTATTATCTTCATCCAATCAATCAGTTGCGGACTAGGAGAGATTGGAATTTTAGTCCGTTGTCAGTTGCGGCCTTCTCACGGTATTGAACAATTAATCTTCACTCACTGGCAAGTCTAAAATTGTTGTGAGCTTACAAATGATGGTAGTTCTCCAGGAGAGAGGCCGATAAACTACAGAGGCATTTCTGACCAGAACACGGAGGAATGAGTGGACAGAAACACTGAAGTATTAAGAAGTAATCGGATTGTTGTAAACACGTTCGTTGTAATTTAGTCTGCCAGCAGCTCATAGAAATAGACGCAAACATTCATGAACAGTCAAGAACACCAATAGTTAGATGGCTATTGTTCGTCTTTAATTAAAAAAAGGTCTGTATTGCATCCGTCATTTGGGTTTATTCAATCGGTCTTCGGAGTGTAAAACAACTTCACAGTTGAACTATACAGGCAACATTCACCTCTGTTGTTTTGCCCAATATGGGTTAATCAGAGGTTGGTCAAAATGTACATATATATTGGGAGACGACGTGCAACTTCCCAATAACTTCCATCTCTACACAGTGACGGTACTTATAGATCTACGGTGGCTGGCTCTAATAAAGTCATCTGTGTTGTCCCTCAAAAGATCTGCGACACCTCTAGCTGGAGCCACGGCATTGGGTGTAGATTTTGGAAATGGCGATCTTGAAGTATCCGCGCCCATAGGCGAACTGTACTCATGGATGGGGGAACATACATTGCGAAGCCCTGTCTCTGGAGTCGAAGGGTAGAAATCGGAGTTGTTTAATGTTGAATTGCAAGGGTTCGAAGCCATTGTGGCCTGATTCTTTCTGTCTTTCCAGTCCTGTATTTTTAATTCTCTCTCTTCTGGACTCAGTTTATCCAATTTATGGGCTTCTGTAGTAGGGGCTGCTCCACATGTCCCCCTCAGCGCGATAATAAAATACCTGTTCAAGAGAAACAAACATTGACAATTCCAACATTGTTCTTCTGGAGCATATATGGTAATTGGAAGTAATCTTCAATTATTCAGTGATAGTATATGTTACAGCTAGGAAAGGCAGCACATATCATTTAGCATTGCCCTGAAATTGGCATTTAACTTATACATTCCATAGCACCATTCTTTCTATGTATGTAAAAAAGGACATAGAAAGATGCCACCTGGGAAAGCAAATAAAGTGGGAATTAACATCAGTCAGAAGCCAAGGTCTTACTGACAGAGTAGACTATGGTGACAATAAACCCAACATATCAGTGGATTTTCTATTTTCCTTCGTTAAATTGACATTATTAATGTTCCAGTGCTATAAAAGATTTCCCAGCTTTATAATACCTCTAATTTATTATTTGCATCAGTTTCTTTACAATGGATTAAGAGACCTTATCCTCAATTACGGAAGAGAAGAAACGGAGGGTAGATTGGTTAGTAGGTGTGTGAGTGGGAAACTAACACAAAACAAGCTTACCTTGGTAAGAGAGCAATGACTGGCGTAATAATGCAGACTAAATAGTACTTGGGGTCTGTCATTTGCACTTCCATTACCCAATATGGGCTCGGTAATTCACACGAAACACAGATGGCATTGTAGGCCAATGTGATAACATAGAAGGCGACAATGCTTCCAAACATTGTCACCCAATGAATAATTGTCTGTAAATGAAAAAAATGTCATAAGATTAGGCATTCAGGAAGAAATCAGTATTTTAATGGCAGGTTAATAACTAATGTAATCCTACTTTTTGATAGTGGTTTGAAATAAGGTCTAATTTTTAGATTTTTTGAGAAAAAAAAAAAAGATCTTATTTTGTTTTTTGCAAATCAGTATTGAAAATAACATATTAAAATATGGGATTTTTTTTATAAAAGTTCTCAGTAACTTTATTGCCAGCTGACAATAAAGAGAACGACCTAGGCTTGATGCTGAGACAGAATTCCATCGGCAGCGTTCTTAGCTATTACAGTGGTTCATTAGCAGAGATGATGAAATAAGTTTCAAAAGTGGTTCATTAAATTGGCTGTAATGGTTGAAAAAAAAAAAAAATGGAATAATTTCTTGAAATTTAAACAGACTAAAAACATTTGAAGAAAAACTTGTGCACGGAAAACACGTTAGGACATCTTCAATCGTAAATGGATTTTTTTTTTGTAGCAGCAAACTCGAGCTTACAGTAATACAATAATAATTGCAGATGTACAATTTAAGATTCATTAAAAATACTGTCAAATGCGTAACAATTGAAAACTTAATTTATCTGCAAACTTTGAACCTCAATTTTAGCAGCAGCTGAAAAATCCCTATCATATTGCTAACACTAATTCAAAGCATCGCATTAGTGTACAATATTACTCCACATAATTCATTGCATCACACCAACCTACCACAAAGCGGTGGCGTTTAAGTAGTGTATGTTACACCAGTTATGGCATACTATATGCATTTTTTTTAAAAGCATGTTCCAAGTTTCAATATGGTATTATACATATTTCAGTATACAGTAGCTGTTATATATTGAAATAAATGACAACTGTGGAATTATTCCTGCAAAAGTGGTAAGGATGCTACTCTTATTTATTGAGCCTGTTTAATAAGACTTTATCTACAATAACCCCACATCTCAAACAAACCACCCTTATACTATTAGATCATAAAGAACGCGATAAAAGCTGCAATTACAAAACATACCCAAGTTTTTATCTCAATGGCAAGGTGCAGCAGGATAGTCAGGAGGGCAGCAGAGTTAATAGGGGTTCCAAATGACCAAATATCGATCCCGGATTTATAGTAGGTCTTAAAAGGAGAAAAAAAAAAAGTTTAGATTTCATGTTATTGTTTCATAAAGATTCATGCTTCATAGAGATATCACAGTGTATGGCCGCACAAGGTCTAGGTTCCTCCCCTGGAGAGGAAACATTTCCCTGTTCCTCCCCTATGAAGGAACAGGGAGAATGTTGGGTTGTAGGCTACGACATCGCATACACTGCCACATGCAGCCAGTCGGGTAGGTTGGAAAATTTCTCATGCCCGACCATCCGATTGTCGCCGATGGGTCGCGGACATACATTATGCAATTAGCGCCCCGATCCACAGATAATTTGCAGATCAGGCTGATAATTGTATAAGGTATGCCTGCCTTAAGACCTGGATAAGTTTGAGTTGTTTGTGACTTTTCATACTTTAGGAGAGAGACAGAAGGGATGAAGTGGATATTAGAACTATTGAACCTCAGGATCAGTGTTATACTTTATTATATTCGGGTTATATCTTGTATTATTTTCAATATCCTGACTGTCCTGTGTTTCTTGCCATATGGATCAATGATCCCTGTATGATCCTCTGAGCAATCTTACACTGTAGTCCAGCAGATCAAAATTACCCATGCACCTTTTGTCAATAATATTAATAATAATTCTGCTGTAGTCATTTTCAGGCTGACACATGGCATTTTTAGAAGAAAACACTGATTGCTCATCTACTCTCATATAGGAGACTTGGATGATGGTGTGCCGAGAGGGGGGGGGGGGAGCAGGTACTACGTACCTGGGCTTGCTGAAGGAGCCCAGCGGGGGCCCGGATCTGACGCCACCCCCTCCCTCTTACCTGTTAGCAGCCCAGAACACCCTGGCCACGCTTACAGCAAATGGGCCACATCCCGCCACCCCAGAGCCAGCCTTCTACGGCCCTGGATTGACCCTTACTTTGATTAATGAGGCATCATTATTTTCTGTCTCAAGTTAAAAGGAGAATCCACATAGTCCTTTATTAGACCACTGGTTGTCCCCATTTTGCTTGCCTGACTTATGGAAAGGTATGGATAAAATGATAGCTGGATTCTGATTGGTCGCTTTGGACAACTTCTCCAGCTGAACTCTATCAGTTTTCATACATCAGACCCATATTTTCAAGAAATGGAAAATAATTCTAAACACAGTACTTACAAAATACGGAACAAAGAAACAGACAAGGCTCTGGTAGAAGGCATCAAAGATGGCAATCCAAAAGGAAGACATCCTGTATGACTGTGAATAGACAACAGACTTTTCAGTATAGAGAAAGAGATAACAAAAAGTGCCTGTGGTTAGATTCCTATAGAGGAAATATACAGGTCACAAGCACCTGACATTAGTAGCTAAAGCTACTTATGAAACCCATTTATCAAACAGTTTCATCATATGCAACGAATTTTAAAACTCGTTCCACATGATAAATGGTGCTCCAGCCAATCAGCTCTCAACTGTCATTTTTCAAACAGATGACAGTTAAGAGCTGATTGGCTGAAGCACCAATATCATACGCAATGAGTTATCACTTGTTGAGCATGATAAAACTCGTTGATAAATGGGCCACTCAATGAGCTGCTATGATGATCTTTTTGATTATGACAAACTCCAGCAAGAGGCATCCACTCAGCCCCATCTATAACAGTTGTCATTATTGTGGCACCGTGTTCCGTGGTGGCTGGCTGCCAAGATTCCCTGTCATAAGTGGTAAAATAATACCCAGAAACCAGACAATCAATTTTATTTAGAAGATCATATTTACCAAAGGAAACCCGAATAAAAGGAAAGTATGATTATTTTGACAGTCTTGATTGCAAATGAAAACGTGCAGCGTTGGATTATTGCGTACCTTCGATTTCTGTCCACTTTTGTAAAGTTCCGGCAAACTCATGAGAGTCTCTGCTGAAACATCTTTGTCCATTACCCCAAAAATTAGCGGAGGCACAGATGTGAAGAAGAGGTTGAAAAAGATCAGTTGCCAATAGTCTATCATAGTATTCCCTGAGAAGCCGCAGTAGAACTGGAACCAGAACAGCAGGTTGACATAAGCCTGGCAAGGAAGAGACATGTTATGTGAACCATAAGGGTTTGAGGATAAACTCTTCCATTGTACACATGAGCAATAGGAATTAATTCTATTAATGTAGGACATCAAGGAGGACAAAAGGTGCATGGAAGTACAAATGATAATATTTAAGGAAATATACAGAGACTGACTGGAGATGACGAGGGTAGACAGAAAGGCTAATCAGGGACTGGTGAAATGTGGGTGCAGTTGAAAAAGGTGTGCAGGTAAAATATGGTGAAAGAAACAGAACAAATATCGAAAAAGCACTACAAACAAAACATAGGAGAAACATAGTTTGTTTCAGAATTGTGAATACTATTACTGTGATGTCAGAGCTGGGTAGGGGAAAAATAGCCTATCTACAAAATGGAATTAATTAAACAACAAGGAGGATTGCCTATTTATTGAATGCAAATTATGTTAATTTAATATTAGGACTATTGAAGGAAAGGAGGCCATTATTAATAAACGTAGAGTATATAGATTTATTGTAGGGACTGGAAGGGGTGGATCCTAGAGTGTTCACTCGTTACTTGGCTTTGAATAAGGTGAATCGTATCCATCTCTTTTCCAAAAAGAGTCCCATCATTTCAGGTTGTAGGTAAGTAGCGACTGAGATTTAGGCACATAAAGGAGGTAAACACCAGCGGCACATGTAGGAATCCATGTGATTATTTCTGGCCAGCCCCACAACTTGAGACCACTTTCACAATATTTGGGCCACTTTAAGATTCTGATCGGTCACTGCCCCAGAAGCAATGAAAAAACATTTTTACTGTACGTACAGAAGCCACCAGTGTAATGCATTGGGGTCTATTTACTAAACCTTGGATGGGGATAAAGTGAATGGAGATAAATTACCAGCCAAATCAGCTCCTAACTGCCATGTCACAGGCTGTTTGAAAAATGACAGTTAGGAGCTGATTGGTTGATACTTTCATCTCTGTTCACTTTATCTCCTTTCGAGGCTTAGTAAATAGACCCCAATGTCTTGTACTAAGACAACATTGATAACAGGCCTGGCTTCTGAACAAACGGTTTTTAAAATCCCTTAAACTAGAAAAGCTGATCCTGTGCATCCATTCTCCTTGCAGAATGATCACGTTCATTTATAAACATGATTAAATTAATCTCAAGTTAATGGGTAAGATAATGGAGCTTTGATGGTAGTGGCAAGCATTCTGAGATTAATTAGATCTTTTTATTTCTTTCTATTCTATTGAACAGTAATAACAATGGAAGAATACAAAACCGTTAAATAGTTTTCTAACTCTATAACCCTCAATAAATATGACAATGAAAATGGCATTATTTAAAGTTACAGTACTTTTTGCCCATTTTCCTTTTGAATTTAAAGATCATCACTTTGTAACTCATTTATTCAGATTAGGTTCAGTTGCCTTAATCACATCATTTGCATTATTAAACTTCTAACAAAAACAGGCTTAATTTGAACTGTAATAAAAACATAATAAATACAACAGTATAATAAAAAATATATTTTCGGTGGAGATTGGAGGAACGGTTGCCAAGACAACCGTGAGCTATTATAACTTCATGTTACATCTTCACACATTTTTCTACATTACAATTGTTTAGGAGAGTTGACTGTAAGCAACTTAAATAATGTGTTATTTATGCAAATTGTTAGCACTAATTTAATTTGATGGATGCTATAATCAATTAGTGACTATACATAGATTACTCATAAAATAGATCTGAAGAACAGAAAGATTTGTCTTGATGGTAGAGACAGCTGCATAGCATTAGAAGAGGATTAAAGATGCCTCATAATCATATATGGATTATTATCCCGAGGTTTGTTATTCCTCAAATTTAGATTTTAAGGCAAGTGTGGTTTTAGGGGATAATGGGTTACTTTTATCTAGATGCACAAAATCTAATATCCATGATGATAACAAGTCATTCCCAACAACGCTTTGCATTTCTTGGTACATCAGGACGGGAAGCACTTGTGATCCTGGCCGTTAGGATGCTGGTACCGGAATCCCGGCACCAGTCAGAATCCTGGTGCCAGGATCCCGACGCTAAGTATTAGGGCTTAGGGGAGAGATTAGCGTTAGGCTGCGGGGGGAGAGGACTAGGTTTAGGCTGCAGGGTTGGGGTCATGTTTAGGGATAGTATACTTACGTGGTTGTGTCGGGATTATAACCCAGTCGGGATGCCGGCGTCAGGTTCTGAGTGCCGGCATCCCATACCCTACCCTATCAGGACATCTAAGGCACAAATGTAGCTTTAGAGGGTGGATTGCATATCATTTAGACCATATATGTATTAGGTATATAATTTTCTTTCTGACTTTAGTAATGTGTTTGGGAGCCAGCTTGATAACCAATGTTCCAACATATTTGTGAGGACATGAGACATGTGCTACAAATGTATTGGCAGCATCACAGTCCTTGCAGAGATTAATTAACTTTTTAGTCCTTTTGTGTTCCCCTTCCCGTCTCCTAGTCTATGTGTGATCATTCTCAGGACACACATTTCCATTAGCATGTATATTATGTACTGTAATAATGTAAGTAATTTTAATTTTTAATACTGGATAAGCCTTGATGTTTGCCTGGTCCATAATTCTGTGTTATTCATAACCACTAGAGCAAGGTGACACCTCTCAGAACAAAAGACCCCCTAAGTTAATTCCCACCTCCTCAGAGGACGCTCAGGATTTACTCCTCCTTCCATTTGCCTGTTTTGTGCCTCACTTGAATCTGGTAGACGGAACGGAACCAACCCAGCAGGTGTTCATCAGGGAAGTAATATCCGGAGGAGGTAGGAGAAAGTGACAGCATAAGGGACTCACACCAGCTGGGAGGTCACAATATCGTGGGAGATTGGAAGATTTCAAAACAGGTCACCGAAGGCAGCTGCTCATGTTAGTCACTGACTTTGGCTAAGAGGCCTCGCTCTGCCAAGGTGTTAGTGGAACGCATCACCAGTTCTGTGGATTTATACTTTGGAAATTCTGCAAGGACCTATATGCTGTTCACTGCTGTGTGTTCTGTGATTAGCTTCTACTGTATGGGATCCTGGAAACGCTTGGTTGGGCCTAGGGACTATCACTGCTGTGTGATCTCTGATAATTTCTACATGTGGGGTCCTGGAAACACTTGGTTGGGCCTAGGGACTATCACTGCTGTGTGATCTCTGATAGTTTCTACGTGTGGGGTCCTGGAAACGATTGAGTGGACTTATGCACTATTCACAGCAAGTGTGATCAGTGATAGTTCCTACTGTGGGGACTGAGGGTCTCTAGCTATTTCGTGGAATTGTTCTGGGACAATATACTCTACTGGGACTGCCTCTGTCCGGACTGCTACCTGTTTATTGCCTGTTCACTGTATTTGCTGCTTGCCCTGACATTATCTGTTGCTGTGTGCTGTGGAAAAATAAACCATCACTTTGGTTTCATCTGCTCGGTGTCTGGGTGATTGAGAGAACCCCGTATCCTCACATTGGCGGCAGCGACAGTGGGATCATTCAGACATCAATCAAGGAGCAGTGAAAGCGTGAAGTCACTCACAATAGAGAAGAGAGGATCAGGCCATATGTAAGGAATTTGCAGTAAAGTGGTCCCAGCAACTGAGTGGGCGTCAGTCCTGTAAAAGGTAAAATGGTGCTAAGGAAAGAAAGTCAGTGCCTCAAGTCTCCCAGGGCAGTGAAGCTCGTGGATGGAGGTACGTCGGCATGTTGGCAGGCTAGGAAGCCGTATATGTTATTTATTATGAGGATTCAGTACATATGGGCGTACTGGAATGAAGCTCAGAGGATGATTAGAGGGTGGAGAGTATCCAGCTTAACAGACAAATTGTGTTATCTGGGAGATGCATTCATGCACTGCAGAAGTGAAGCAGTGACATGGAAGATGCTGGATGAACCAGAGTTTGAAGAATTTACGGAGGAAGCGAAGGCTACAATGGCCCAAATGCTACAAGGAAGCCACTGTACAAAGACAGAAGGGCAGGTCCAGGATAAGTTGTTCTCCTGGACAGACCCAGAGGAAAGATCAGAAATAGGACTACTGCAACCCGGCCAGACAACCAAGGAGGTTGCCCCAAAATTATCTGTTACCAGTGGAGCGGGGTCATTGTCAGTGGGGCCCCTAAGCCCTCTGGAAGAAATGAACATGGAGGAGTTGATAGCAGAATGCCAGCTGTGGGGCATACCTGGCCAATTCGGCACGCGCAGGGAAATCCTTCAGTGTATACTCCAGGACCAGGGGGACACCACCAAAGCGTTCACTGATTATCGGACATTTGTCCTCCATCACGGCCCACGAATGAGTGTGGGGGAACAGCTGGAGTGTCTGGACTCATGCTTAGTTGTGGCAGAGGAAGAGGCCTCAGATCGGGGGCTCCTGGACACCCCAGGCTGGCGGGACCAGTGTTGCAGGGTAGATGCGGAAAGGCACTGTCTGCAACAGTTTCTCCCACACCCAATGGACACAGCTGCCCAGTGTACTATACCGGAAGAGGCTAGCGCCCAAGTAAAGAAAGCAGTGCCCACAATACAGGGACCCAAGGAGGAGTCGCATTACACCTTCCCTTTTGCTGAGGTGGAAGATGGAGACCTATTAACCAGCTGCCAGGGGATCTATGAGGATGGTGTCCGAAAGGAGATCACAGAGGTTGTGGGAGTACTGTTTCCCTTCCCGACCACAAGCATACCAGTCGCAGATGGCACCATGGTACAGGCTGCCCAGCATATTCAGCTGGGGGAGTCCCATCGTGATGGACTGGTAATGGCAGACTCATTTATTTCATTGGTGGAGGCTGAGGAGAAAATGCCCTGTGTATATCCTGCTATCCTAACCCCACCTGAAGATGATGAAGAATTGTTCCCGTTTAGCTATTTGGAAACTGAGGAGTTGCAGGCAAATTGCTGGTACGTAATCTGTGATTTAAACGGAACTTGGGTAGCAAAGACTGTTAACATAATATCAGAGTATAAAAAAAAAAGAAGAATATATGTTATCACACTGTAATAACCCTGACCGTGGTGTGGACTGTAACTATGTGCTAGGGGAATTGCCTGCCCATAGCAAGATTCCAGCAAGTACTGACCAGGTGGATGTCAGGAGACAGCGCTTGCAACCCCTTCTCTCACCCCAGGGAGAAGGCACTGCACAACTCGGCCCCCTGCATCTCACAGAACACGAGGCATTTGTGGAGATAATTTTGTAGTGTTCAGCGGTTAAAATCCTGAGTGGTACCCCACCAGTTATCCAGCCAACCAGGCTAGTAGAGGGAGTCACCAAGGAGGAGGACAGCCCAGAAGAAGTTCCAGGTGACACACTGGCTTTTGAGAGGGGGGGGCTGGGACAGGACCAGCCTGTCCTGGTGGCTCCCCTGCAGCCACTAACTGCATTGTTCCGGAAAGAAGGTTCATCCTGGGGCCCGGGCATCAAGGAGCCCACATGTAGCACTGAAAGTTGTCAACCCCCCAATTGGTGTTTGGGGGAGGAAGAAATGGACACTGCCGTGGATGTGGCATATATAGAGCCACAATATTTGCCTGCCCCTGGGCAGCCGTTACTTGTACAAGGTGGGGAGGGGGAAGGTACCCACTGCCCCTGTGTTTCAGAAATGAGGGCATTAGGACATCCGATTGGTATGCTCTGGGGAAAGGGGTGTGATAATGTGATGGGGGAACACCGAACGTCTCTCTTGAGGGAATTGCTAAATCCTCTGGTGGTAAAAGGGGACATGTTATATTGTAATTTTGTACTTGCGGATTGTCTAACTAGACTGCTTCTTACAGCCTGGGTCTTATTGTTACATTACTCTGTGGGACACTGGTGGCACACTCACCCACAAGATGCTTTACCCTGCACCCCATCTCGCCCAGTCAGTTGTGGTTCTGGATCCCCTCCGGGGAACAAGGCCTAAAAAGTGGGCGAGGAATGTGAGGACATGAGATATGTGTTACAAATGTATTGGCAGCATCTCAGTCCTTGCAGAGATTAATTAACTTTTTAGTCCTTTTGTGTTCCCCTTCCCGTCTCCTAGTGTATGTGTGATCATTCTCAGGACACACATTTCCATTAGCATGTATATTATGTACTGTAATAATGTAAGTAATTGTAATTTTTAATACTGGATAAGCCTTGATGTTAGCCTGGTCCATATGTTTGTGTTATTCATAACCACTAGAGCAAGTTGACACCTCCCTGAACAAAAGACCCCCTAAGTTAATTCCCACCTCCCCAGGGGACGCTCAGGATTTACTTCTCCTTCCATTTGCCTGTTTTGTGCCTCACTTGAATCTGGTAGACGGAACAGAACCAACCCAGCAGGTGTTCATCAGGGAAGTAATATCCGGAGGAGGTAGGAAAAAGTGACAGCATAAGGGACTCGCACCAATCAGGAAATGTGCAATTAAGCTGGGAGGTCACAATATCGTAGGAAATTGTAAGATTTCACAACAGGTCACCGAAGGCAGTTGCTCATGTTAGTCGCTGACTTTGGCTAAGAGGCCTCGCTCTGCCAAGGTGCTAGTGGAACGCATCACCAGTTCTGTGGATTTATACTTTGGAAATTCTGCAAGGACCTATACGCTGTTCACTGCTGTGTGTTCTGTGATTAGTTTCTACTGTATGGGATCCTGGAAACGCTTGGTTGGGCCTAGGGACTATCACTGCTGTGTGATCTCTGATATTTTCTATGTGTGTGGTCCTGGAAGCGATTGAGTGGGCCTAGGGACCATCACTGCTGTGTGATCTCTGATAGTTTCTACTTGTGGGGTCCTGGAAACGATTGAGTGTACTTATGAGCTATTCACTGCAAGTGTGATCAGTGATAGTTTCTACTGTGGGGACTGAGGGTCTCTAGCTATTTCGTGGAATTGTTCTGGGACGTTATACTCTACTGGGACTGCCTCTGTCCGGACTGCTACCTATTTATTGCCTGTTCACTGTATTTGCTGCTTGTCCTGACATATTATCTGTTGCTGTGTTCTGTGGAAAAATAAACCATCACTTTGGTTTCATCTGCTCGGGGTCTGGGTGATTGAGAGAACCCCGTATCCTCACAATATTATTAAATAAACAGACTAAGGGGCCTATTCGTTAAGGTGTACTGTCCCGTTACACATGCGGAAATTGTAGTTCCTGCTTGTTTTTTACGTAATGGGCCCATTCTTCATTAGAGGCCCGATGTGGCCACCACATTTTCATCAAGCTCTGAAAACTGACAATTTTCAGAGTTTGATTACAGGAACATGTACCATCGTCAAATGGCGTTAATTCCCGGAGAACCGCTCTTTGGAGTTTCTAAAGTTCTGGAGTATGAAGAGGGATCGATTTATTCCATCTAGGTTAATATTGCCATATTTTCTAATCATTGTTCTAAAGCTTGGAGAGATTTGAAGTGGAGAGAGATAAAGTCCTAACCAACAGTCACTTTGTAGGCTGTGGCAGGGCCAGATTAACAATGGGGCATATGGAGCTACAGCTCCAGGCCTCCACATAAAAATAGACCCATAACAGCATGATGGTGGCCATACAATTGGCCATAAATCATATGTAATACATTGTTTTACTAGTTTTCTCACAAAATTTACAATTTTTATATATTTGTGTGTGTTTAAGGTAAAAATTGGGGCTAACAGTGTACATGCCTACTTGGCTCTGGCCACACCAGCACAGCACTGGTCACACCCGCACAGCACTGGTCACAGCTCCTCTCCTCCTCAGTATAGGCCCCTGAACATTTTCAGCCCCAGGCCCATGTGGCCCTTAATCTGGCCCTGGGCTATGGGTTAGATGCATTATCTGTCGATATGGGGAAGGAGTGGTATCAGCGCACGTTACGTGTGCGGATACCGCTACTCCCCCATGTATTATTGTGGGGATGGGCAGTAAATGACAGTGGCACTATGCACCCATCATTATCGGCGCTGCTATCTACAAGACCGCACCGCCAACATGGAGGGCACTGTATGAATGAACACTCAGTTGCACTGACCATTCCGACAGCTGCAGCTATCAATATAGACAGCAGCAGCTGTTGTTACCCTATCACCACAGCAGGGACAGCACTGACCTAGCTGCGGCGGCTGCTGGCGGCTCTGGGGAGTGCGCTCGGGATCTCGCGATGCCTGCGAGATCCCGCGAATGCCCAGTGAAGCTGGCCGGGAAGGAAGACACAGCGCATCAGCACTTGGCTGATGCAATGTGTGCTCAGGCGAGGATCACCGGAGGGGGGAGTTTTCACTCCCCCACTCCGGCAGATGAGATGTTCATACATCTCATCAGTACGGCTTCCTGCTTCGCCTCGGTAAAGAGGCGAAGCAGGAAGTTATAGCGGCACGATTTGTGCCGCTATAATACATCTCCCCTTTTGTTTGAAAAATTACAGTTAGGAGCTGATTGATTATCTCTCTTTATCTCACTCCAAGCTTTGATAAATCTCCCCCTGTGCCATTAGGACATAAGTCTGATGTTGATAATCAATGATTTCATTGGTGCACGATGAGAAATGTATTAGTTACATAGTTCAAGAAAAATAAGTAGTTTGAAGTTAATGTAGCCCAGGGGTTTCTCAACTCCAGTCCTCAAGTAGCGCCAACCGGTCATGCTTTGAGGTTTTCTTTAATCACCGGTGAGTTATTCTAGTTTGCTGGGTCAGTAACTATCCCACCTGTTTCCACAGACAGAAATCCTCAAAGCATGACCTGTTGGGAAAACTGGAGGGTTGAGGTTGAGAAGCACTGATGGGTGTAATTTTTTCATTAAACCTACCACATTTTTGTAGAAGAAATAGATGACCATTTTTGCCAATCGAGTGTAGCACCAATGGCCATGGACAAGTAGTAGTTTCTTGAGATGTTTAAAGCGGGATATTGCAAAATCGCTGGACATTACTGCCTAAAATCAAGAAAAATATAATGAGATATATATTGCTAGTTATAGTATAATAAAAACACAATACTAACTACATTATAACACATATGAAAACAAGTGTGAAAGGATTTTTATTGGCCAGACACACAGCACACTGCGCTTAATTAATCATCACTTAATGTCTACAAACCAGGAGGAAATGTAAATTTTCACCTACTTTTGTATAGATTAAGGATCAGGGCTGTTCATTATGAAGGTAATGAGGAGATATCACTGTTATGTCCTGCCTACCTTTCAGCCCCAATCTGTCCCGTAGTCCCCATACACTAGTATGGGGACCTAAATTCATCAAGCTTGACTGCGGGAGCATTCGTCAGCTTCAGATGGCGTTTGTCCTGCAGCCACGCTCCTTACCTATAGGAAGGAGTCTCAAGTTGCGAAGAGGGATCCCTCCGCCCCTGCCCGGCTCCTTCTGCCATACGCTGGGGCTCTGTCCGACTCGGCAGTGCTAAGTTTCACTGATACAAAAGTAGCAGTGAAGGGGATCGCAGAGACAGCTGATTCTCGGATCAGCTGTCTCCACACTGGTGCAATGTTGAATTGCTCCGGTGAATATGTAGCCTTCACTGTTACTTACAGCGAGTTGGATACTTAATTATAAGGGCTGCCCGGCCCTTATGATGAATGGAACCCTTATCCAAGAGCAATGATACTAGACAATTCTGATGCAGAGACCTTGCTGAAAAAGGCAGAACAAAGCCAGAATGATAAAGCAATACATTAGGTAAAGTTGCATGTAGACATGCATAACTTTTGAACACAGAAAACCTGTGTAAGGATGTCAGCTTATTGTTTTAAGAAATGATGGCTGCTTAAAAAGATAAGTGATATTTTTTCCTGATGGTGAGATTTGAGGTGGAGGGATTGCTATTACTATCTATAGAGAAAATGAAGGGATTGCTATTACTATCTATAGAGAAAATGAAGATTCACTTTCGTTAAATAAAGAAATGTGGCAGATGCTAATATTTGTCAATGAAAAACTGCAGACAAGTTACCGTATGTCTTCTAATGAAACCAACTTGTCTTTAACATTTGTCCCACAAACATCTTAAAAGTAACTTGGTGGCGTTCTGTATCATGCAGTCCTGATAAGCCAATGACATGCCACATTCCATGAAATAGAACATGGGCAGACAACCTGTGGCACTCCAGCTGCTGTGGAACTACACATCTCAGCATGCACTGCCAGAGTTTTGCTGGAAATGATTATTAAAAATGTGGCAGAGCATGCTGGGATGTGTAGTTCCACAGCAACTGGATTGCCACAGGTTACCTATCCCCGAGATAGAACATTGGAGCGGATATATCATGGAGGAGTGGGAAAGTGGAGAATTTGCTCATAACAACCAATCATCTTCTACCTATCATTTTACAGAATGTACTTGATAAATTTTACCTCAAAGTTGATTGGTTGCAATGAGCAATGTCTACAATGGCCCACTTCTTCACTCATTTTTTTTTTTAATCTATTTTGCCAATAAATGCAGAAAGTAATGATTTCATGCTGAAATTCCTGTGTACAAAGTACATAGGTCACCTTATTCCCAAGTCAATTATTTTCTTGGAGGTTGTCTCCAAAAACAGTAAACTTAGCATGATAGCAATAGTGCTGCTGGGTTATTCCTTGTAAGTGAAGGTTTACATTACAGTGAACATTGGACACTCTTCCCCAGTTGATCTTTTTGGTTATTTTTGTAGCTAATGTGCAGAAAGTAACAGTAATGGTGGGTACACACTGGGCGATATTACTGAGTGACTGCATGATAACGACATCGTAATCGTGCAATCGCTCAGTAATCGTGCACAAATGGTGCACTGTTATGTCGGAAACGACTAGCGATGCGCACTCCCGCTGGTCGTTTCCGACATTGTCCATCGCCTGAACATGCAGCACAATCTGACGACCTCGTCAGGTTGCTGCATGTCAGGGAATGGGGGAGAGAGCCCGGCGCTGAACGATATCGTTAATGATATCGTTCAGCAGCTGTGCTCAATGTCATGAACGACATTGAGCACAGCCTGCCGGGGACACACTACACGATATCGCTCAGGGAGCATATCGTGTAGTGTGTACCCACCATAAAGGTGCCCCTACTGCTGCAACATACAGTAGCACTTGCATGTCAGCTTAGCTTTCATTTTGCACTGAAATGCATACAAAAGTCCCACATGAGCAGACCAGATATTAACCACCACAGTCAGAATCTATGATATGTGTTTTTGGAATGTACCTGCATGCCTTCTTCACCGGAGATTCCAATCCCAATGTCTGCCGCCTGAATCATGCTAACATCATTTGCACCATCACCTGCAATAAGGATAGTTGTGGAGTTAGATGCTTACTAGTGACTTCCTGTATTTTAAACACTTTAAGCTTCTTCCATGTCTATAGTTAGAAATCTGCACTGATCACAAGAAATAGCCACATTGGAGGTCACTCATGTAGCACCACTGAGGAGCACCGCACAATGTACTGGTTTTGCATTATTGCACCTCAATGGACCACGTCAATGGCACATACAGTAGCAATGCATGCCTCCTCGCAGCTATTGGGAACTGCATCACAAAGATCGTACTGCGCTATACGCAGATTATGTGCACTGTGCAAAAGTGTGAACTTCAATGTATAACTTCCTCACCCTCTAGAACCAACCTGTTCAATCATATATATGGGTTGGGTATGAGCTCCCGGCGGTCGGGATGATGCTGGCCAGAATACCGACAGCGGCATCCCAACAGTGGTAGGCAAGTATACTACCACTAACCCTAACCCTCCTTTCCCGATGCTTAACCCTAACCTACCCCCCTAGTGCCTATTCCTAACCTCCCCCTCCCCTCCCCCTAAACCTAACCCTCCCCCCTTAGTGCCTAACCCTAAACCTCCTCTAACCCCAGATACTTACCTTCGGGATGCTGGCAGTCGGGATATATATATATATATATATATAAGCTGTTTAGTCTCACACAGCATATGTCGTATAATTAATTTATATATTGATCATGGGCACTGTCCTCATTACATAATGTACCAACCAATCAGCTCATGTTATTTTTCAAACACAACCTGTAAAATGTAAGTTAGAAGCTGATTGGTTGGTACTTTATCTCTCACAATTTTATCTCTGAGGTTTGATAAATAACTCCAATGGAACTACTTGAAATGGAGTGCCCAGATATGCCTACTTTGCTAGGAACGCCTTTACTGCACTCAACTTCTCCTTTCCGCCTGTGCAAACTGCTGCTTCCCCACAACTGCCGGTATGTTCCTCTGTAGGTCGATGCACACGTGCACAAATCAAGGCACAACGCCAGTCTGTGGGTGCTTTTGCACTGCTCAACCCTATGCTGCGCAATTGTTAATTTAATTGCAGTTTGTCAAATTAAATGCAAACATAAACACAAAAAATTATTTTGGCATGGTAAACGGCATAACTTTCCTGTTTTATGTTGTCCTTATTTTTAAATATTTTTGTGTACAGTATATGGAAATAATCTAACCATTGCCTTAATGAAGAACTCCAGGCAGACAATAACTGATCATGCTAAACAGTATGGCAGAAGTCTCATACTCAGTCCAGGCACTCACTAGTTGTGAGGTACTCACTCCAATCCAGCAGTAATGGATGATTGTACATACATCTAGTGTAGGGGGGGAGGAAGGTTCAATTACAAATAGGCTTCTGACAGGAGTTTGGAGAAAATGGATTGAACAGCGCTGATGTCTAAATATACACTAAATAAATAGCAGATAATACTGAAACAATGATATGGCAATCACATTAAATGTATGAAATGAGGTAATAACATTGGTAAAAGAGAGATAAATTATAAAAAGCTCTCCTAATTGAAATTCAATACGGCTTGGTTCTTGGTATGCAGTATTTAATAGTAACAATCATAACATAAAAATGCAACATATAAAAATCAGGACAGTGGAACGAGTATGTAATAAATTATACCAATCCTGATATTGATAAAAAAACTAGATCAATCAACTCAGTCTAGTGGAATCCATAGTCCATGTATGAATGAATAGAAAAGTCACTGTGACTGGGTCACATAAAAAGCAGCATTCATGAGAAAATGGGGAATCAAACAGGGCAATCCGGATGATTAACCAGCAATTGAGGTGATAATTTACCAGCAATTGAGGTGATAATTTACCAGTCTTCTGACAGGAGTTTCCCTTTAAATCTCAGCTTGATCACTATTGTAATGGTGACACATGGGGGTCAATTTACTAAGATGGGAGTTCTATTTAAGAAGTGATGTTGCCCATAGCAACCAATCAGATTCGCCTTGGTACAGTAGATTCTACTCATTTCTCTAGCACCTTCTAGAAGATAATACCTGGAATCTGATTGGTTGCTATCGGCAACATCACTTCTTAATAGAACTCCCACCTTGGTAAATTTACTACATGGTTTCACATGTGAACAGAGTAATAATAATAATATAATAATATTATTATTATTATTAATAATAATTCCTAATAACTTTTACCACTGCAATACATGGACAGGAATTATGGCTACACAGAATAATATCATAAATGCTCCTGGAAACTCTGAATGTAGTTAAAAAGTTTCTATTTAACAAACAAAAATGTACCTATGGAAAGCGTCATGACGTTTAATTTGTACCGTACTAGTTTGACAACCAGACTCTTTTGCAGAGGCGTGGCACGGCAGCACAAGACCGAACGACAGTACTTGCTCAGCTCCAGAAATTTGGCCTCCAAACCACCTTGAAAGACCACAGTTAATGTTCTCCCATCAATCACCAGTCCAACTTGAGGGGGAGGCATCTCTGCCTCAGGGTCAGCTTCTGTCCTCTGTCTCTGGAAGAAACGTTTCTTCTTTTTCTCAGGGTAAAACTTTTTCACTTCCTCCAGAGCGCAGTCCAGGATAGACTCACAGGTTTCCTGTAAGGCACAAGAGAGAGCTGCTACTAGTCCTTATTAATAACTAAGGGATCACATCATGCACCGAGAATAAAGAGGTCTATTCATAAAGCATGGAAAAGCCCTGTTTTGCAGTAAACAGGGCTTTTCTCTGCTGCTTACAGCTATTC
This sequence comes from Taudactylus pleione, assembly GCA_031769625.1. NCBI lineage: Eukaryota > Metazoa > Chordata > Amphibia > Anura > Myobatrachidae > Taudactylus > Taudactylus pleione. The sequence continues at coordinate 1,088,486 of JAUIMM010000160.1, forward strand.
ACAGAGCGGGTTTCCATGGAGAAGTTCATCACTTCTCCAGCGGCACCCCTGCTCCGTGGATGAATGGCATCACTATACTTTTGTACGGCGAGTGCAATTCATAGAAGAACGGAAGGCTCAGATTTCTATTCCTCTGCCGTGTACAGATTACGCCATCTCAGGATGGCGTAATCTATGCTGCGAGATGAAAAAAGCAGGGAAGTTGAAAACTTGTCTGCTCTCTGCCCGGCACTGGCTCTGCCCCAGTATCCATTACAGCAGGTCTGACGTTACCTGCTGCTCTCAGACGCCGATGCATGCACAGTGAGAAGTAGGCATATCGGGCCCTGGATATGTGTCTTCTCACTGCTCCCAGGGATCGCAGAGGGGCCAGTTACCGCATGAAGATGCCGGACAGGTAAGTGTACATGAATGACTACAAATCACTACTATATATTGCATTGATGTGATGCGATATATAGCGATATTTTTCAGTAGCCGCGTCATGTTCTACATAGACCCCAAAATTACTAAACATTTAACACACTAACGTCTTATTTGCATATTAACTTGCTGAAATTGTTTTTTTGTTACACTTGTTTGGAGACAACTTGGCAACCGTCTACAGTATATATATATATATATATATATATATATATATATATATATATAGTTTTTTTTTAAGTCTCTTCCATTCTTAAATCCATATTAAAATTAAGAAATTACACATCAACTGCAGTTACATTATTGCGCAAAATCTAACAGTAGAGAATGGGTTAAATGCTGCTGCCTCTATTGTGCCATATTACAAGTGGAGGCACGCCCGAGTTCACCAAGTATGTTCCGCGTCTTCTAGGGATTGCTGTTTGTTTAAGGTTGCCCGTTGCAGCAGAGCCAAGCTGCTGTGTCTGTGACGCTTGCCAAACAGTACAGGGAGCCTTGCAAACAGGTTAAAGAATGTGATCCTTTGGCGTTCTCAGCACAATCCTTTTATCTTTCACTAAACCGACATCGTACAAGGAGGAGGAAGTATTTGTTACAAGCCTCTCTAATAGCACAGTCTGTGACAGACTACTTTTACTAAGATCAAGATCAGTGGCCAAATGAAGGTGGGATTTGGACTGATCCACCAAGGCCGCAATACACAGACTGTTTTCACTGCATTTCAGGGCTGTATAACTCTTGGCCTTATCTGATAACTGGCCAGGTTAATTCTTTTCTTCAACAAATCTCTACTTTAGCTCAGACATTTTAAAACACCCTTTCTAAGAGACAATGTTTAACATTAGGGGGTATATTATTTACTATAGTGCGGGTTATTAGAAGTGGATATGTTGAAGCCAGTGTTAGGAGGATTCGGATCACCTGTCCATGTCTGGAGAGGTAATCCATATCTGTCTGGGCTGGCAGTCTGTAATGAATGCAGCATCGGATTCAAAAGACACAATTACATTTTATTTTGGACAGTTGCTGCATTCATTACAAACCTTTCATTTATAACATAAAATGCTCTGCACAGCTGCATATACCTGTAATATATAATATAACATAACAAAATGCTCTGCACAGCTGCATATAATATATAACATATAATGCTCTGCACAGCTGCATATAATATATAACATAAAATGCTCTGCACAGCTGCATACAATATACAATATAATATAAAATGCTCTGCACAGCTGCATACAATATATAATATAAAATGCTCTGCACAGCTGCATACAATATATAATATAATATAAAATGCTCTGCACAGCTGCAAATACAGGTTGAGTCTCCCATATCCAAATATTCCCGAAATACGGAATATTTTTAGCACAACTGAGATAATGAAACTTTTGCTTTTTGATGGTTCAATGTACACAAACTTTGTTTTAGGCACCAAATTATTAAAAATATAGTATAAAATAACCTTCAGGCTGTGTGTATAAAGTGGATATGAAACAAATTAATTTCATGTATGTACACAAACTTTGTTTGAGCCACAAAATTATTAAAAATATTGTATAAAATGACCTGCAGGCTGTGTGTATAAGGTGTATATACCACATAAATGAATTCTGTGTGTATATTTGGGTTCCATTCCCAAGATATTTCATTATATTATATGCAATTATTCCAAAATACGGAATATTCAGATATCCAAAATACCCCTGGTCCCAAGCATTTTGGATATGGGAGACTCAACCTGTAATATATAATATAACATAACAAAATGCTCTGCACAGCTGCATATAATATATTATATAATATAACATAAAATGCTCTGCACCGCTGCATATAATATATAACATAAAATGCTCTGCACAGCTGCAGACCCCAGCAGCGGAAGCCCCAAGCTTCTTCTCTAGTGATCAACAACTGCCACCAGGTAATTATGAGGGGCTCCAGAGTGTTACTTCAGGGACACTATGAAAAAAAGAGAGGGAACTGTCCCTTTAAAATAGAAGCGAGACTTCTAGACTTACCGTAATTGCATTCAAACATGTTTGTTATATATAATTTGTCATGTGACGCATAAAATAGTACGGAACACTTTGAAACGCAATCACTTAGAGTATCATATTCTACAGACACAGTCATTACATGAAACCGGTTTGTCAATTATTTGTGATTTAACTAAAATGGAGCCAGGCCAAGTAAACACTAGGTTACAATTAATAAATGTTATTAAATTTAACAAAGGAAACAAATTAGAAAACACAATTGCAGGACGGCATATTTTTATATGCACCGCTTAATCTAAATGGCGGAGAACGATATAAAAACAAATGATGACAGTACAACATGCAGATATCGTGTCACAAGGCATGCAAGTAAATACACAGTACATGTCATTTGCATAAGTTACAACGGAATGCAACAATCTATAAACCGTGTTGAAAAATTATTTTTCTCAAATAAGTTAAACTATTACGGGTCCACATTACTGCTACGCCATAGGTGTATTTACAATGGATGCAGGATATATGGTGTAGATGGGTCCCTGGGTCCAGGAGCACACCCTGCATCCAAAGTATACTTACCTCACTCCGGCAAGCAGGTTCCCCCTCCTCCGCACAGACAGTGCAGTGAGCATGTGCAATCTTCCCAAATACGACTTGGAAGATGGCACTGTGGAGGAGGAGGATGGACCCACTTGCCGGAGCGATGCAAATTTCCTGGATGAGGGCTTTGCTGATCAGAAGAGAGGGGGTCCGCTGCAGTGTGTATACAACGGCTGCAGTGATGATACACAATAATTAGTAGCAGAGCGCTGGTGAAGCTGCACCTGCAGCAGGATTTGTCCATCAGAACAGCCGTGCACAAGCCTGGTGCCAGCAGTGCAGATCAACGACAGAAGATACAGAAAGAGTGCTACGTATAGTGTATATGCAGCAAATATCAGCGGTGGGGAGGTCCATGTATATAACCTGCACCGACAGCTGAACTCACCAGCAGCAGGTACTCAAGGTGTGCTGGTAACACCTGGGTCGGGAATCAGTGGCTGTGTTCAGGGCTGCCATTAGAAATTGTGGGTCAGATATCTGCATGTGTAAGGTGTGACTGCCATGTCAGAGGTGATAGGTTCGGATCCCGGGTATGACAGTATTTTGAAATGTGTGCGTTAAATAAAAAGAGGCTGTGACTGAATGTTCCTGGGGAGGTGGCCAGTTAGAGGGGTAGTCGGCCACGGAGGACATAAGGGTGGCCAGGAAATGCCGGGGATAAAAGACAAGGCGGCAACAAGTGAGAATGATTATAAACAGAAAATTGACAGGCCTGCTGTGCCATGGCACATGTTGCACCACCCTAGATACGGCCCTGTCAAGTTGCTGGCAATCCCTACCTTTTATAGAATACATAAAGAAGCAAGTGCTACAAAAGGGCTACAAAATTACAACCGAAACTTGCAATGTTGTACAATGAAAACAACAAACAAAAAAACAACGATAGTGACCTTTGCTGGCAATTCATTTAGCAGAAGCATTAAAGGTATGCAGCACTTCAAAAGCTTTTGGCTCTGACGAAAACCATGTGACATCTACTGATGCATCCTGCTTGGCCGATAAACTATTTAATCTCATGAACAAAACAAGTTTTACAAGAACTGATACTTATTGCCATATACTTCTGTCAATTATATTTTTCACTGAAAATATTTCATACATTATCTTTTATTAGTATGTTATGGACAGGAGACACTGCACCCTGGGTGGAATACTACATTGCATAACCCCACTATGTGCTTTTTCCTCTTGCGCTGACATGATGATGTAGCAGACCGTGGCAGAACTACAGCCAGGACGTGCAATGTGGCAACTACAGACTCAGCTCATATGGTATTTCACTGCTTGGGATACCCAAGTCAGGACCAGATTAACAGTGGGGCGGAGAGAGCTCCAGCTCCAGGCCTCCACACAAAAATAGGCCCATTATCATGGCAGCTTAGGACCACCTGCCGAGCTAGCCATATTAAAGTTATATTTCTAGTTTTATCACAATATGCAATTTTGTCTATTTTTTATGTATTTAGGGAGACATTGGGGCTTAAAGTATAGGGAGTGTCACACCCACACAGCACTGGTCACACCCACACAGCACTGGCCACAGCTCCTCCCCTGCTCAAAATAGGCCTATGTGACCCTAGTCATGCGCTGTACAAGCAGTGTGGCCCTCTATCACTTTAAAGAAGGATAATCGGTTAACGAGGTTCATAAAAATATTATGCAAACTATGAGAGGCGTTGTACATACCTTGCTCTCGGTATTGATTGTAAAAACCATATCATTCTGGTCTAGAAGTTGGCAGGAGTAGGCAATGTTAATGGCAGTTTCCTGTTTGTCACCAGTCAGCACCCAGACGTTTATACCAGCTTCTCTTAAGGCGGCAATGGTGTCTGGCACTCCATCTTGCAGACGATCCTCTATGCCTGTTGCACCTTGTGGATTGTAAGAACGAAATAGTGATTATAGATACTGTCCTAACAGCATGCACACATAAAGGGGGCAGGACTATCACTTTTATGCCCTCCTCCACACCCCTTTTCTAAAAAGACCCTTGCTTTGCCATGGTGGGTGAGTGGGATACAGATGTCAATGCTCCCAGCCTTTGGGGCAGAGCTTCTGTTGAGACAAGGTGACAGTCCACCCAGATAAGTAACTGTCCTGCCACTCACACTACCCTACTGACTGCGCCGGGTGTCACCCAGTGGATGGTTGCTACTGATGCAGAAAGAGGCAAGTGTATATATAGAAGGATATGTCCCCACTGAATTTTTAATGATGGAGGGATTAGCCATTAACCCCTTTAGACCTGCCTGCTGTATACATATTGTGGATGTGCTTATGGCTTATTCCCTAGTGCTTGTAATTATAGTAAAATAGGGTCCCAGTTCAGGACACTAGGGTTCCGAGTCGAATTGATCCAAATGACAGTGTTAAAGTGGGGAGTCCCAAAATTGAAGACAGTCGATAGTCTTAAGTAAGGACACAAAGAGGTTCAAGTTCTCGCGTGACACGTCGATAACATTTAGACACATCATTAATTACCGGAATACCACAATAGGGAGAGGCGTAACAAACTGGTATTTCACCTATAAAGCTCGTCAGTGGTGTTTTCTCTTCTGTAAATAGCTTGTGACATTAGCATACAGAGTATTTTTACAGCTAATGTTTAAGGCTGCAGGAGAGGGAGGAATCTCCCTCCAGACACCTGTAATCGTGATGCCAAACACTGCACTGTTTCTAGAATGAATGCAGGGAGCGCACCAAGCCCTAGTGTCACGCTGACCCCAATCCCTGTAGAAATAAAGTACTTAAAACCAGTAATTAAAATGATGAAACAAGGGCCTGACACGATTTCCCTGCCATTCTGCCACCTGTGTGGCCTGTCCGCAGGTAAAGTCTCCCAAAGAGTCCTTCACTCTGGTTCAAACAAGCTGTTTCCTCTCTACGTCTAGAAATAGTAATGGCAGTGAGCTCAGCAACACCTGCAAGTAACAGGATCCCAAATTATCATTTTATATATCCAACTTACCGAGTAGAGTGAGATTGGTTTCCAAAAGCTGAGCAGTTTGCAAAAGTAACTCTTCCCTATTATCAATGGCCGCCTGAGCTTCCTCACGGAAATTTGACCAACGCTCAAAATCTTCCTCACTTAATACCTATACGGTAATAAAGTTTAAGTGTACATAGAGAAATCACATGGATGAAAATACAATTCGACATAGTACGCCCTACACTGTCTGCGGTTGTTTCCTACATTATGCAACTTTCCAATTAAATCGTATTGGCAATAAGAAAATAATCTACGCAAAAGGGCAGCCATTTTTCCAGGAAGTCTACTGCACGCATATAGGTCATTCATAAAGCGCCTACATTAACGCTAAACTACACAGGTTTGATGATAACATTATGGGGCATCAAAAACTTGCTGCAGACGATAGGAGATGTGTGGAGGGAGGGCATCCCTTGCTAAAATAATGCTCCATAGGCACATCAATGCAACTCATTTTGCAACGCAAAAATGCTGAGCAAGACTTCTGGGACAAAAAATGGTTCAGAGAATGAAGATTTAAGGGGCCTATACACTACGCGACCTGAAGGTCTGAACGGCACTGAATGGCGTTCACTGATCGTCATTCAGTGCAGAGCCCGACCTACCTATCCCTGAACATGCCGAACCAGACGAGTGTCGTCAGGTTGATGGGTATGTTCAGTAGACAGTCGGGGTCGGCAAGGATCCAGCATGCTCGCGCATCGCAGGGCCTTGCCGGATAGCCATTATCAGACTCTGAACAATGCGACCAAAACCTGGTTTTGGTCGGATTGTTCATAAGTCGGGTAATGGATAGGCCCCTTTAGTGGCATAATTGCTTTGTGGATGGACATTGTGTCCACGAAACACTTGAACTTTGGATAAGCTCTGTTCTGGTGGAGTTCCTCAACCTATATTTTAAGTGCGATGCATTTCGCAACCTTTTAGTTGCACTTTGCCAGTAAAATGTTTTTGTCCAAGGTAAGAAGAAAAAAATATATATATTTTATGTTTCAACTTCATAATGCTGCTTAGTTAAACACTGTATTGTAGTAACAATCATATTGGCCAATATGATTAGGAAATGCTGTTTTTAAGGTTAATCATGACCAAGATGCACCTTAATTATCGACGAGGAGGAAAAAGTAAAAGATGTCCCTTACCTTCTTAGCTATGCACAATGTTCTCAGACCATCTCTGGCGTACCAATCTAGGTGCCTCTGAGTTCTTGATTGAATTTTCCGTAATTTCTTCTCCTCACTTATATTAGCTGTAACACACGAAACCAGCAGAATAGTGAATTATGGGACTTGTATTATTTGGAACATTACAATAGTAATAATAGCAATAGAAAGCCCAGGTAACCATTTTCAATCAACATCGACACTCCAAATTTATAATATCTCTGCATACTTAGATTCCTGGTGTGCATCAAAGTTACTAATCTAGAGCCATGATATACACTTTCGGGTCCTGGAACTAAAAATAATCAAAAGCCTATTGTGAGAAGCAAAAGGGGTGTGACCAGCGCTGAGTAGGTGTGGCCAGTGCCATGTGGGTGTGACCAAAGTTGTGTGGGAGTGGTCAGTGCCCGGTGGGCGTGTACACCCCTACATTATCAGCCCGAATGTCTCCCTTACTACGTAAAAGAAGAAACATTGCATCACTTTGTGAGGAAAGTAGAAATACAATTTTAATACTTCTGATTTCTGGCCGACAATGCTGGGCAGCTTGTCATCCTCACGTCGTCAATATGATGGGCCTAATTTTACGTGGATTCTTGAGGCTGTAGTCCCATTCACCCCATTGTTAACCTGACCCTAGACTCTTTTCCACAAGTGTGGTAAACTGTAAATAAGTAATGACTACTTTGCAGAGACAAATCAATAAGCATACTAATTTACCTTTGGCGGGGTCATCTAATAAATCCATGATCACAGAATCAGCTCCTTTGGTGTACACAATGATCTCTCTTGTTATTGGGTGACGAACCACCACGGACATTCTTTTTCTGACAGAGTCAAAGCCCAAGGTGTACAGAAGGTCAAAGGTGAGCATGGTTCCCTGTGGAAGCCGTATGGTCACCTGGTCAGGGGTGCGGGACATTAAGGTGAAACTGTACGCTCTTGCAGCATGGACCAATGCCGCCTCATCTGGGCTTTCTGCTTCATAGCAGAACTCGTCCTCTATATGGAATGGAGCAACGGTGTTAAACATTTCTTCAATGCAGTTGTCGCTGCTGTTTTTGCTTGCTGCTGAGCCCTCTCTCCCATTGCTTTGATTCTCAGGGTCACCCGAGCTACAGTGGGACATGTTATCTGGGCTAACTTTGTTCTTCTTGCAGCTGGAAGGGGTTGAAGGGTCAGAGTTGCATGGGGTGGTCGACTGGCTGAGCCTCAATAATTTTATCCGTTGTAACAAATGCTGGACCTTTTCCAAAGATGAGCCTGATGGTTTCAGCAGCGGCGCCATTGTAACCTGAAAAGCACACGCAGATATTAAAACTCATGTAGCAGAAAACATTTGGGTCTCGACTTTGCTGAAAGAGCAATGACTGCACTCTACAAATGATGTCTCGAGTCATGGAATAACCATACACTCCTATAATGGACTGGTACGCAAAAACTAAACAGCTCTAAGGGCGGAATTCAATTGATTTCGCGGCCCGCATCTCCCGTCTAAAGTGACAGGAGATCGCGGGCCGCTATTCAATTGTGCCAGAATTTCACGCTGATCGCGCCCATAGAGGTCAGGTTTAGCAGCGTAAAGCAGCTAAACCTGACCAAAGTGCTGGGTGCGATCGCAAAAAGTGATGTTTGGGCGCCCAAACATGTCACTTTTCGCACATTTCAGCTCTCATCCCCCAGGGGCTGCGAGCTGAAATGTAGCGCTTGGCAGCTGATCACGCCCGACAGGAGCAAGAATAGAATAGCTCCGTCGGGCGCGATAGGGGCTGGAGAGAATTGAATTCCGCCCTAAGAGAGAGTACAACAGTTTTCATATTTTGGTTTAGTATTTAGCGGACATGTCCATTATAGGACTTGTATTGCATGGATTTACCTATAAACAGTTTAGGGTAGATTTACTAAAGTGAGAGTTTTTAGAAGTGGAGATGTTGCCCATAGCAACCAATCAAATTCTACTTATTATGTATCTAGCACCTTCTAGAAGATAATAGCTAGAATCTGATTGGTTGCTATTGGCAACAACTCCACTTCCAAAAACGCACACTTTAGTAAATATGCTCCTTAGACATTATGAACTTAATGAACCTGTGTATTTCTAGTTAGAAGAAAGATTGTACAATTGATACTAGAAAATGAAACATAGGAGATGTGTGGAGGGAGGGCATATAAAAAAAGGGGTTTTAAAATAAGACAATAGATGCAAAATACAGCACATCATTCAGATGGAATATATATTAATAAGCCAAATGGATTTGAACATGGCAGTAATCTCAAGCAGTGTATCTGGGTCATAGAAGTTGCTGATCTTTTGACTGTATGATCTGAGTTCATTTGAGCAAGGCCACGGAGACATTTCCTGGGCACTGGTACTAGTGAGGGGTGGGAACAAATATGGGGCTTGACCATGCCCAGTCTAAAAACCATTCAATGAGAATAGTGTACGCGCACCCACTTTGCCGAAGGAAGGGAGGGTTCTTGCTTTGGATCGGTTGCCTGTGTGGGCCACCCAGACAATCCTACTTACGTGTAATTAGTACCCGCAATCCCTCCTTGCATATGAGTATCACATATTTAATGCGATCATTTTTATGGAAAACAGATTGCGTATTTGTGGGTAAAACGTATTTTAATTTTAAATGAAACTATTTACCGGTGATTTAAGCTGGCATTTAAAAACACACTCACTAACGAGACAATTCAGAGTTGCACACAAGTTCGTTTTGCTGATGGCTCTTGCAATTTTTGGCACCGTGTACGCTCCTTTGCTGTGTGTAAGCATCTTCAGGAAATCCTGAGTCATACTCTTCTCAGTCACTTTGCCACATGCGGCTGTATTTGCGTAACTGATCGTTTTCCCATGGGCAAGGAAGGGCACAACGAGGTTTGGTAGACAGAATTGCAGGGTATGCTGAGTTATGTGTACTCGGAAATCTGCCTGATTTCAGACCCATCTCTAGCACCAGGATGCTGCAAATGCACGCAGGCAAAGATGACAGCCCCTTTTTTTTTAACAGGTATATGGATGGGGTCAGTGCGGTCGTCTAAATGTGCGCAACTGAGCATCCACATTTAGTTCAGTGCACGCAGGATTGCAACTCCGAATGGTGCCCTTATCCCCTAACCAAAATGTATATTTTAATTTTGGCATGCCACAAAAACATAATATGGCATCTGTTTCAGCATCAGGAATCCTCTAGCTTAGAGACTAATTCCAGGTATTTGTTTTTAATCTAATCAGTAAAGATGTTCTTTACATTGATCTCAAGGAAAATGACATTTTGGTTGGATCTCAGTGTTCTGGTCACAGAGGAGAGCAGATATAAGGAGGATTTAAGTGTAATAAACTAAAACGTCTATTGGGCTTACCCTCTGCCTGGGCTCAGTTGCTGTGGAGACCACGACTGTATTGCAAATGGCTAGAGCCAGGAAGAAATCGATATAAGGAGAACTGGAAGACCTCCTGCTGCTTTGCGACGTAAATGAAGATAGAGTTTCAATTTGGACCGATGCTTCTCTGACCTTCTTTAACAGCATCTGATCTGGGGTCACGTCTTTTTCCTGAAACAGAAAAAATAAAATACCAATTAATTTTTTTTTTATCCTTATCAACTGCCTTTATACAACGGTACATTTCAACTAATGTAAACAATCAGAGACCTTTTATCACCCTCAATGGAACCATCAACATGTCTCACCGTGAAAAGAAATGATCTGCTCATACTATTAAAATAATCAGCTACGCAGAGGAACAGCACACGCACAACGTACTGCTGGGAAAACTGGTATTGTTGAGTCTTAAAACTCTAATAGAGCGCGGCTTCCTTGTTTTCGGTGTTCATCTTTTTCAATCTGACTCTATCCCAATTAGGAGCATTTGTCCTGTAGCTGGCATCTGGATGGAGTAGATTCCATTACTCGCTCGCTGGAATGTGTCCAGCTTCGTGGTTTGTTTTTAGAACAGATGTTATTTTTATAAATTTGATAATTAAAACGGATGACACCATCTCATCTAGTATTGGGAAAATCAGCCAATTTGCAGTGTGAGAATAATGTTGTTTTTACTCTTGTGTCAGTGTGGTTGCGCCATTGTTGTCGATGAGTTTTAACGCAAATATTCTCTCGGTTTGATATATTAGGGAGTTTATGGCGCTTTTGTTTTCATGTTTTCAGCATAACCTGTACCAGTAAACATCTTTTTTGTGATCTAATAAGCAGCAATACAAATTGTTTACCTTGCAAAAAGCAGTGTCACACGGCGTTGTCTCCCAACAGATATATGCGTATACCCTTCGCACAGTAAGAAATATTATTATTGCTACTAAATACATTGTTTTTCTTTTCTGTGCTTTCACCAAACCTTTAGGTCATCAAAGCAGAATTGTTTTATGAACACCCTTGAATACTATATAAAGCTACTCAGTTTTACTAAAAGCACAGGAAACGGCTGCGACTGAGATTAAACCAAGGTCAAGAAACAGAAAAACTCTGCCTAGAACGGAATCTCCCATACTCTGTCATTACAGTCCAGGTTTTAAGGATATCCATGCTTGAATCCAGATGGCTAAATCATATTGACTATGGTACCAATTACAGATGCGCCCAGTTACATTGTGGCTGATCGCGCCACAAACGTGTGCACGCATCGCGCCATGCGACTCCAAGCACCTGCATATGCTACGGTATGCTATGGTGCGCATTGCGATTGCACCATGCATTCCTATGGAGGCGCGATCGTGTACGCATATTCATGGGCGTGCGTCTCGGGCCACGCGTGGCGCGATTTGCCACGCCAGTGGCAAGTATATAGCTCGGCATATCTGTAAGTCACCAGTGCTCAAACAAAACCTCAACTTGTAATGGTGGAGTTTGGAAACTCTGGAATAGATTTTGGTGAAAAAAGCAAAATAGAAAGTCAGAGACATAAAACAATGCCCAGCTGCACTGAAAGGGGGAAGGGGGTGGGGACTGGTGCAAAGTAACTGGACTCGGGCCCAGGAGTGCAGTGGAGCTTTACCACACATACCCTTCACTCACGTGATTAAGGCGTTCCTTCCAGTGTCCTTGCCTCCCCGGTTTCTAATGTCTCAACGAGCCTGGCAAAGCCTTCAGTCAATGTCAAAGGAAGGCATTAGCACACCCAGGGGCGTCGAGAGGGGGGGGCGAAGGGGGTACAGATTACCCGAGCTTCCTGAGGGACCCGGGTCTGGCCCGCCCCTCCCTCCCTCACAGCAGCCCAGCACACAGCGTGTGCTGAGCTGCAGTGGGAGACTGCTCGTGGCTGATGAGCAGCAGCCACAGCAGTCTCCTATGGCAGTGGGGGGGAAGCGATCACACTGATCGTGCCCCCCTGGCTTTGAGCTGGGCTGAGGGGGCTCAGAGCACCCCCCCCTCCCAGTGCGCTTCGCTGCAAAACATTTTTTTTTATTTGGGAAGGGGGCATGGCCACACCTCCCGCGATTAGGCCAAGCCCCCTGTTACCCGGGCCCACCACGGCTCTTGGCGGGCCTGAGCACACCAGTTAATTAAAGTTGTGAAATTCACTTAAGGATTACATTTCCTTAGACATTTTTTCGTAAGGACCAGAATAATGTCATTATTTAATACTAAATTATGAACTTGATCATGCAATATAAAGTTACAAAAATAGATGCTCAAAGTTGACTACTTGCATTTTGCTGGTGAAAATACAGTTACTCAGGTGTACAATAAATGTTCTTCATTTACTTTTTACATTTGTATCATAATTATAATTTTCTTTTAAAGTCCCAAGCTGGCACTATGAATTCTAGAACCATAAAAAATATTTTCTTCTTTCAGTTTTACCACGTCTGATCCCCATTTGTAGTGGTGTTGCTATTATTTTTACAGCAGCAGCGAAGCTTTGTACCTTTCAGCGATGCTTCGCTTCCCATATAAATCCGTCTGCCTACCCATCCAATTAGTGGTACTTCCAAGCGGAAGCATTATGCATTCGCTTGTCATGCATCACATAAGGCATTCCCTTATTACCACTGTGTAGGCTCAGGTGGAAAGAATGGAGGAAAGCATTGCTTAGTATTACTATTTTGAAACCATTATTTTAAGTTTGCTTTGTATTTTTCTTGTGGAACTTTGGAATTGCTTAGAGGGAGAGTTTCCCTTTTTTTCGTGTGCGCACTATGCAGTAAACACGACACCGCTGAATAAATAACAAAAAAATAAATAAATAAAAAGTTAAACCATAATAACAGCAATAATAAATAGTGGGGTTTTGGTTCATGAATTGATCAATGCATTTAAGCTTGCAGCCCCCAACAAGGGACCCACTTTACTACAAGTCCCTACTCTGGTGAGTGCCATGGATCAGTGCTTTTTGTTTGTTTGATTAATTTTTTAAATTACTCATTTCTTCTTCGGGGTCCATGGAGTCCACAGCGAATACGTTGGGGATATCCCAAAGTAATAACCTTTAGGGGTGGGAACGCTCCTGTGTCTCAGAAGAGAGGAGAATCCTGCGCCCGAAGGAGGCATCCTCAGAGGCAAAAGTGTCAAATGCATAGAACTTGACAAAAAGTATGGACGGAAAACCATGTGGCTGCCCTGCACAACTATTCAGCAGAGGCGCCTCAGCAAGCCACCCACGAAGGTCCCACTGACCGTGTGGATGTACCTTACTGAACCCAGCACCACCAGACAATGTAGGCCTGAGAAATTGTCATAAGAATCCATCTGTCATGCGTCTGCTTATCGGCTGGCCATCCATGCTTATGACAGTCATACAGTACAAAAAGGGAATCAGACTTCCTCATGCTGTTGGTGCGATCCACATGAATATGCAGCGCACGGACAACCACCCAATGGAAGCCTCACCTACCGAGAGGCTTGTAGTCTGAAAGCTGGGACCACAATTTCTTCATTTATATGGAATCAGGATACCCCTATTGGAAGGTATCCCACCCTAGTACAAAGTACCGCTCTATCCCGATGGATTATTAAACGGGGAAGTGGAAGGAAAGTGCTGCCAGATCAGAGACCCTACAGCCGAAGCGATAGCCAGGAGAAACGGTCTTCACCGTCAACCACGTTAGGTCTACTGACTTCAGGAGTTCGAATAAAGGAGCCTGAAACCAATGTCAGACCCCACGGGCTATCAGGGGGACAAAGGATAGGCTGACCCTCAGAACACCCTGAAAAAAATGTTTTAACATCAGGCCATGGGACGATACTTCGCTAAACCAACCGAAAGTGCAGGAGCCTGAACTCTCAGGGTGGCCAGATGGAGACCCCGGTCTAAACCAATCTGATGAAAATAACACTCAAGAGACCCTAACCATCCTAGGGTCACATTTTCTCAGTTCACCCCGCTGAACATATGAGTGCCAAGTTTTGTAATAAATGCAGCCAGAGGTAGGTTTCTTGTCCTCTGAATTACAGCAATCCTTTCTCTTTAAGACGGAGGTCTGAAGAACCATGCCTTCCAAGATAAACGAGGAAGGTCTGAACACAGGAAGGGACCCTGTATTAACAGGTCCGACCTTAGCAGAGGAGGCCACGGGCTATCAGTATTATTGTTGCACCCTGGCTAAACGATCAGTTTGGCAATATCTACATGCACATTTTTGCCTCAAATAGGTACTGAATCACAAGCAAGAAAAGCTGGTAGGATTCCAGTGTTATACACTTTCCTAGTAATAAGGCATAATCAGGGATAGGCCAATTTCCCTCCCCCCCCTCCCATCAGTACTCAACTGCCGCTGAGTCTTCCTAATTAGGAGAGAGGGGGGATGGGCAAAGCTCTCACCAGTACATGTGAATTACAATTTAGCCCCTATAGCCTGCAACTGGGGCCAATTGGAGCACTTCCTTTACGAAGGTAACAATGTAATGTGCTCACCTTCACACATATCTAGTAATGTGAAGTACCGTTATACTGACAATCTTCAGAAAACAAAGGCAGCATAACAAAGCATTTAAGCAATATATTTGCCCTAGGCTCTTAATCAACTACAAAAAGCACACCAGCTTAGTAGGACATTGAGCTCTGTACCCTGGCCACTAAGCAGAGGCATTTTGGTCCATAATCTGGGAAAAGGAAACCCAAGAGAGTTCCGGTCCAGAAGCTGGAAGGTTTGCCTGCTTACCACAGTGACCACATAATTCAGATTGTATGAAATCCTGTGGCCAGCACACAGGGCCATAGCTAGGGTAGTGCGGCCGGTGCCATCGCACTGGGCACCACAGGGCATGGGGCGCTGTTTGGGTCTATCAAATTTCTTCTGTTTAATATTCTTGCTTGTAGCTTCCTCTTATTTCATCCCCAGCATCTCCTGGCCTCTCCTATCTCTTCCCTGGCCCTTCCCCAGGAAGCCATGGCCCTTTTTTGGGTGCATTATGTCCCTTTGAAAAATGAGGGGGGCGCCAATGCTCTTTCTGGCACGGGGCACCAAAAAGTCTAGTTACTGCTCTGCCAGCACAGGGGCTTTTGCCACCTGTCTTTCAGACTCTTTAGACATAATAATGTACACACAAGATTTTGTTTCCCCCCAAATACCCACACACCCGTAGTAGAGGGTTATAGGGAGAAAACAGCAGTGATAGGTTACAAACTGACAGTTACTCAGGTATAAAAGGCAGTACCATACCTCCCAACATTTGAGAATCCCTAGTCGGGACATCCGTGCGCGTGCGTTCCCAAAAAGGGGTGTAACCTACATGTAAAGGGGGCGTGGCCTAGCAACACCCCCAGTTTACATCACTAAGGGGCGTGCCCAGCATCTCCGAGATGCTGGGCTGCCCCCGCGCTTCCCCCCGTACTCTGGATAGACGCTGTGCGCACGCGCACAGCATCTATTCTGGCTCTGCATACACGCTGCTCTGCTATGCAGAGCAGCAGTGTATGCTTCCCCCAACTTCCCCCCCACCGCGGGACACCGCGGCCCACGGGTGGGGCAACGGGACAGTCCCATAAAAAAACGTGACTGTCCGTTGGGAGGTGTGCAGTACCATACACAGCAATTGAAATCACATGCAATGCATAAAATACACCTTGTGAGCGTATGCAATTTTAAGCTCTTGTCACTACGAACAGCCCTAGGCTTAGTAGGATAGAGAGCTCTGTATAACCTGATCCAGCAGTAGGAGAGGTATACAGGGAGACTGATCCAGCCTCCTGAGTGTGCAGCAACTGAGAGCACCTGAGTGGTCTCTGGCTGACTCATATAGGGGAAGCTGGTAGGAGCAACCCACAATCGCTCTGAGCATGTAGCTGAGCCAGCGTGTGGATCGGGGGAGGGGCCGCCAGGGAAAGCGAGCCTCCCCTATGCTGCTTGGACTTGCCCGGTAAACTGACATGGCCGCCGCCAAAGAAACAACCCCCGGCTTGTCAGGAGCTAGTCAGATCCCGGTGGCCTAGTGTAGGAGACAAGCTGTATGTCCTCCCGACTGCAGCTGATCTCCGGCCAGTCTCCCCGCCGGAGGCCGGGCCGCCACGAGGTCTCGGCGTCAGCGACCACCGAAACCCCTCTAGCCTGTCATCCCCTTCATCCGGATGCAGTCCAGGGCTCAGAGCCCCTGCCGAAGACACTAACAGCGTTGCGGCGCCGGAGGGGGTAGCTGCAGCAGGTGGCCGTTGCGTCTCCAGTCAGACGCGAGGGTGCTTCCAGGACAGCTCAGACCACCCGCCGGAAGGAGAGGTAACTTTTTTTTTTTTTTTTTTGTTATTACTCGTCTGCAGGACTGCTCCTGCAGTCCCACTGTCTTTGTGGCGAAACACAAACAGGAAACAACTGGCTACCTGGGGCCGGAGCCGGGGTATATGGAGGAGGGACCCGGTGCATCCTGGGAGCAGAGAGCTCATTTTATTTAACTGTTTGGTGACCGGGATTCATACCCCAGCGTATTCGCTGTGGACTCCATGGACCCCGAAGATACTATGTTGAGATGATTGATACTGTACATGAGGAAAAATGCTGTTTTAAATTGGGATCTGAATATTCGTTTGCTTTTTTTCCTCCTCAGAAGATTATAGATTACTAACTGTCAATAACCTGCTATTTATTCATATGCGGTTGGATTGTGCTCATCTTACAGATATTGGGATATTTTTCCCTTGTATAAAATATAAGATATATATATATATATATATATATATATATATACACACACACACACATATATATATATATATATACACACACACACATATATATATATATACATACATATATATATATATATATATATATACATACACACACACACACTTAAAACTTAACCTTGACTACAGCGGCATCAGAACCAATTAGGGGTGGTTTCCCTTACATTTTGTATTGTGGTATTGGTACTTTGGATTATTGAATCTATTTATATAGACCTTGACCACTCTCTGATGTGCTGTTTATGATATGATACAATTGTTCACTTTTTTAATATAACGTGCAATTATTGTATGTATATAATTTAAGTTTTTCGTTTCCTATGATTCTTTTATGACAAAACATTAAAAGTTAAGTTTTACTATTAAAGGTAGATTCCTGTGACCCAAAAAAGAGAGTACTTTCTTTCCCTTTCTCTACAAGAGAGAACATCTGAAACGTTGAACTCCACCGTTGCGTGGTCTGCTTTATTTGATATCATCAGAGTGCCATCCAGTGTATTTTGTCTATGTAGCGGTAAGATAGTTTGCTGCAGGAAGGGATCCTAGACTGCTGATTATTCTTTTATTAGAGTGCCGGGCATCCAAAATATAAATATATAAATAAACCGCGATGTGGTGTAAGTAATTTGCAAATATGATTATACGGCACTGATACCTATAAATATAATCCTGCTAAATATCTGTCGAGTGCAAATGCAGTGAGAGCTAGGGGGAGGCCTGCCCTCAAACCCTCACAGCTCTCACTGGCTGTCAGTTTACAGACTGTGGGGTCTATGTACTAAGCCTTGGAGAGAAAGTACCAGCCAATCAGTTCCTCACTGTCAGTTTACAGACTTGTGTTTGAAAAATGTCAGGAGCCGATTGGTTGGTACTTTATCTTTCTCCCTAAGGCTTGCTACAGTACATCTCCCCCTCTGATAGGAGGAAAATGAGGAGCGATAGGGAGAGAGATGTATGGTAATGGGAGGAAGTCAGGGGAAGATGGATGAAAATAAAACTTGCAACATCGGGAATAATAGCTAGTGACCTTGAAGGGTCCAAAATGCTAGTTACAGACGATGACATAGAAACAGTTGCCATACATTTAATGATGAACTGTTCATTCATAGAATGTTTCTTAATTACATGATGGAGTGCTCTTCTGCAGGCAGTCATGTGCTTAGCGGTTTAAATGGCAGCAAACTGCACCAATGAAAATTAAGCTAGGTTTAATTAAAACATTTCTCCTGCCACTGCTCATTTTAAAAATGCTTGACATAAGTCCTCTGACGATAATTACAAAATTAATGAGGGCAAGACAGAATGCTGATTGAGTGGAAGCCATGTTGCATGAATTCAGATATCAGTCAAAGTAAAGAGTTCCATAGAAATGGTTGTAGAATGAGATGATGGGACATAAAACTAACAGGAGAACGTTTACACTTTTCAAAATGAATAAAAAATATTAAAATACTTTCAGTGCCATAGCAGGGTGCATGTACTGGGCAAGCCTTTCTGCCTCACCCCATATATATGACATCATGATGTCACAAAGGCTGCAGGATACAATTCCAGGCACCATGCAAGCCAAATACGAGAGATGTGCGCTGACCCCCCGTGTTTTGGTTTTGATCCTGTTTTTTTTTTTTTTTTTTAATAACATTTTTTTTTAAAACCAGCAAAAATCATATAAATTATGCAATCTAAGACCCAAAATTCAGATTTAAAATCCAAATTCCGAACCACAAAAAGATCAGTAAACGTGAATCGAAACTATCTGGTTCACGAAATTCGGATGGATTCAGATTCCTGGAGAACCGAACAGCTCTACTTTTAACCCTTCTTGGAGGCGCTGTCTGCACACCCCTAGTTACATCCATGCCTACTTTTTAAGGAATACTATTCTGTAGAAAATTCTGTTAGCAATTTTGAAAATGTAGAAATGTTTGAATAATAATAATAATAATAATAATAATAATAATAATAATAATAATTAATAAAAAACTCCAAACCAATTTCAGTATACCAATAAGTTGATCAGTGCTTTCCCTATGTCATAGATGAATGTGTGTTTTGAAAATTAAACATCTGTGTCTCAGATGCACAAAACAGTCTTCCATTCCCAACTCCAATATAACGTGAAACCTACATTGTATCTGACTCTGCTGGTCCTACAGGAGTCAGCAGATATCTAGCTCCTGATGTGTCCATGTCTTTACCCTCCACCCCCACTGCCACTAGAGAGACGCAACACGGGAAGGGACCAGATTGGACGCACAAGACGATGCTAGCTAGAGAAGTCTTAGACACGCAAATTCAAAAACCCTACCCACCGCCAGCTCTATTGCTCATTTACTTCATTAACTATTAGTAGGTGAGATACATCGCATTACCTTCTAATATACTGTATAACAAAAGTCGTCATTGCTGTAGCTTTACCGCAAACTTTTGTTTCCTCTTGAGACACATTCTAATGCCGCGCATCTACTAGACAATATAATGAACGATTACAATATCATGCAATCGTTCATTATATCGTGCACTGGAAATGAAGTCAACAACCAGCGCAGCGCGCTCCCGCTGGTCGTTTACATAGTCGCTCATCCCCCAAACCTTTTGTCCAACCTGACGATATCGTCAGGTTATGCAGGTTCGGGGATGAGGGAGGGAGCCGGCACTGAACGATATATCGTTCAGTGTGGGCTCAATGTCCACTGCACGATATAATGAACTAGATCATTGTCGTTCATTATATCATCTAGTGGATACTCGGCATAAGCTTCAATACATAAAAAAAAAATGTTTCAATGTCAGTTGGATACAGAAATACTTACAATAGGACTGCTAAAAGCCACTTGGGAAATGTCAAAACGTCCTTCTGATTTCTTCCTAAAGTGCCCTTGGATATTAGGTCGAGCACTTTGGCACCGTCTCAGAGCCCGGGTTCCCTTGTGCCGCACGGTGGAATGGTTTCCATCACCAAGGTTAAGTAGTGCGAAGTTTCTGTGTCTGGTCAGTTCCTCGTCATCAGAATCTTCTTCTCTGTAAGTTTCTACATATGTTTCTAAACGCTTTGCTGTGAAAAAGAAATTAACATGAAGTCACTCTCTAAAATCCTTGTGAACATTTTTTCTGTATGACTGTTGTGTTTGAAAAATATGAAACCCAAAAAAGAGAGTTCTGCAAACATCTCTTGAGTTTGTTAGACGGCAAGAACAGGGCCACTATTCATTATCACTTAATTTCTACAAAAGTAGGTGAAAAGTAACACTTTCTCTTAATTTTAGAGAAATTAAGTTTTGGGGCCATTCATCAAAGGAAATGCAGGAGATATCACAGATTCCCGATGTGGACCACTGTCCCCATATAATAGTATGAGGACCTAAATTCATCAAGCTCTGACTGTGGGAGCATTCGCCATCTTCAGATAGCGTTTGTTCCCACATCTCTCCGCTCCTTCCCTATGAGGAGGAGTCCCGGTTTGCGAAGGGGGATCCTTTTAGATCCCTCCGCCCCCTATCACTGGACGCCAGGGCTTTGTGCGCCTGCGTGAAATCTAGTTCATGCAGGCACAGTAGCACTGCTGAGTCAGACTCGGCAGTGCTAAATTTCACTGCTCCGAAAGTAGCAGTGAAAACATTGGGGGGGGGGGGGGTTGGGGGGGCTAGCTGATTGTCCGATCAGCTGCCTTCATGCAAGACCAATAATGAATTGCTCTGGCACTTGCCGCGAGTTAGACTGTTAATAATCGGGGTCTGGCCAGACCAAAATAATTAACAATGAATATGACCCCAACAGAGGTATATCATATACAAGTTAAACAGCAAGTAGCTTCTAAGCATGCATCACACAGTCATTAGTATTATCCTCCTATCGACCATTATCTCCTTTTCAAAATCTCCCTGAGGGCAGACATGTACAGTATGGCTGCCAGTCATATACACAGACTGAGCAGAGAGCTCAGAGGGGCATTGAAAGCCTCTCTGCTCACAATATCGTTTAGTCATGTGACTGTAGTTTCCATGGTAGACACTATCTACAATGTTGAGACAAATGGATAAGAATCAGTTCACATTATAGCCAACAATGTCTGCCATGGAAACATAGTAGTGTAATTTTAACGTGGAAGAGTCAAGGATTTACATACTGTACAAATCGCATAGCAAAGTCAACTTACCGTTTTCCTGATGGGAGAACTCGCTTCCTACAATAGTACACCTACGGAAGACCATTTTGTTTTCCGTCAGAGTACCCGTCTTGTCTGAGAAGACATACTGGATTTGTCCGAGATCTTCTGTGATGTTTAACGCCCGGCACTGCACTGATAGATCAATTTCCTCATCATATAGATCAATGTCCATATGTATAAAATAGATTTGGGCCAGTTTCACCAACTCGATTGATACATACAGAGAAATTGGAATTAAGATCTGTAGGAAAAGTACAATTAGTCTATAAATATATATATTTTTTTCAGTACAAACAATAACGTTTAGTAATGATAACCTGACCTCAGTTCTGAGCCCACAATAGTGAGAATTACCCAAGTAGAACCTGTGGGCATGATGCAGAGATGGACAGTATTGCACAGCTGCAAGGAAGTGGCTGTGCAATACCGTCCAACGCAAATGCAGATTCAGCAGGAGATGTCTGTAGGAAATAGACACCTCCTTGCAGCATCTGCGATCTGAGGGCAGCGTCCGTAGACACTGGCTTAGATCACCGTCGCGATTATTGGTCATGATGGTTGCTCCTTTGACCAGGCTGCGTAAGCTGAGACTTACTCAGACTGGCCAGTTCCTGGCAGCTTGGGAGGTCAGAAAATCTGTACCCACTGACACAGGCCCTTGACTTCGTTCCTCCCGAATAACGGGGACGACACGCCCCCTCTTTGCAGGAACACTGGCCAACCCACTGCCCCGCTCCACCCCTCAAATGTTGCAGCGTGCCAATCATGCTGAGAATTGGGAGATCAGTTTGCAGGACCCGTTCTGCACGTGCGGGTTAGCATACATCTCTGAATCAGGCCTGGTGTATGGGCAGTGGGTGTTTGAGTAAACGTCAACATACGTTTGGACATCAGTAAAAAAGTTGGGACTTGAATTTGGGGAGTTTTTTTACTCATGTGCTTACCTGAAGCAAGATTATCATGGTGAGGAACATGTAAAAACCAGCAAGAACTGGAGGAATGTAGGATCCATCAGGATTTGGAACATCAAATAAAGGATGTATTGTAAACTTGCTATACCAAATACCATGACCTGCAAACAAAAACAAATATAGACCAGTGTAAATGGGTAGAATGGACATAACTAGTATGTATTTGTATCATGCTTTTCATTATATAACAAATTTATTATACTCTAGTGTTATGTAGACATCTAAAACAGAAACAATGAAAAAATGTTTTACTTTTAATAGAGGGGTAAATTATTGTTGATACAATAATTTAGATATCTGAACACGATTTCCTATAGAGATTTATTTAACAAAACAATCTTCCAGCATCAGATTGATAGGGGCCGCACGGCCTTACTTTCTGCTGTAAGGGGATACTGCTACAGTTATTTAACTCCCGCTACAGTACTTTTATTTAAATCTTAGGCGCTCCTCCCAAAATCGGTGGGTAAGCTGATCGGGACTGGGGCAGTAGCTACATCGCAGGAGGACGTGTGTCGTGGGTTGTACATTGCTACATACCCCCGAGGGCTTACCTAGTACTAGCCTGCCACTGTCTCCTCTCTAGTCCCCTATTATTAAAACTTTGCAGAGGAAGCCGAGCAATACTCGGCTAGCTCAGTGATGCTGGCCCAGTGTAGTAAGAGGTATCTTACCACTTCGCTGGTCCAGGCTTATCAGATGTGCTCATGTATAAGTGGGTTTGCCAGCTCACACAAGGGCAGTGGATGTAAAGTAGAAGAAATAATAAAAAAAATATTTTCGACTATTTTAGCATTTTTTTTTTTTATATTTTCAAATATGAATTCAAGAAAAGAGAACTTTTTAATGGTTTTGTCCTGTTGTTACTATCAGCAATAATAATACTGTCGCTTGCGGTAACTCTTTTCATGTATTGAGCGATACAGTAAGGAGGAAAATCGCCATTTTTTTGTAGCCAGATCCCTCCCCTTGTTACGCCATGACCACACCCTCCTGGTGAGAGTGCCACTGGTATCTGCACAATGAGAAGGCCACGCCCCCGGCACCCAGGTCAACCTGAAGTCTTGGTGGCCCTGGTAACTACCTCCCTTAAAACAAGCCCACTTATCCCCTCAAATACTTTGGCCCATCGTGCATATTCCAATAATTTAATTGACTAATGAACTTGGAAGGGCGGAAGTTTCAAAATAAAGTGCTCTCAGCATAGTTAAAATTGTTGCAAACAAAGATAACAAAAAGTAAAAGGACAATATATGTTGAAGGTAAAACAGTTCAGGCAGGTATCCACTACTAGATATACAAACGAGAGCGCGATTACGACATTGCAATCGTGCTCTCGCTTGTATATCTAATGATGTGCCTAGACTGAACGTTCACTCGTTGAGTCTAGGCAGATCAAGACACGGATCTCTCTGCAATACACGGGAAGGGAAACAAACAGTCATACAGCCTGATGACGCTGGGCACTCACATGTTGTGAGTGTCCAGCGTCATCAGGCTGTGACTGTTGGTTTCCTTTCCCGTGTATTGCAGAGAGGTCCGGCGGCAGTAAGAGAACAGTAGGTGCTCTCTATTGCTCCCCGTACACGCTGAACCTGACGATCTCGTCAGGTTGACCAGCATGTACGGGTGATGATAGATGGCAGAAACGACCAGCGGGCACGCGCAACGCTGGTCGTTTTTGTCATTTACATGCCCGATATGCGGGCAATTGCACGATATCGACGTCGTTATCGTGCAATCGCCTGTCAAAGTCGCCGCTCAAACATGCTGCAATATCAAAGCACATATCAAGCCAGATATTGCAGCACTCAACAATCAATAAGATTGCTGCAACAACAGTGACCCATATGCAATTACTTTTTCTAAAGTGACTTCTGTTCATGGGATACTGTTAATGAAGAGCAGGATTAGAACCTTGTTCTTCACAAAAAAAAAAAGGTGACGTCACTTCTGTACGCAACTTTGCTAATTTTGGTGTGCAGTGATTTTAAGCCCAACATCAAAGCTCTTAAAATAAAATAACACAGTGTAAAAGAAAGAATTTTAAATAGAAACCTAAAGCTCCAATTAGGCACATGATGAACAGGATGCCAACGCAGAAGAAAACATTGATATTCATCAGTCTTTCAAGCTTGCTGCGCTTATAACGCGGACCACTGTTATTTAACATCGCCTTGGTCTCATGCCCTTGGGGGAAAAAAAAAAGAAAAGACAGAAATAGCAAGGATTTTAATAAATATCTTTGTATATGCATGAGTTTTACATCGCTGTCTCAGCATGCGGCTGCCTGCTGTTTCTTAGCAATCAGGAGGAATCAAACGTATTAATTAACCATTTTGACCCTTCGAAGCAACTTTTATGGCAAGATTTGCATGTCATGTTGAAACTTCAATATTCTATAGATAGAATTTTTCCAAACGACTGCAGAATAAATGAAATTATTATATATCTTAGCTCATCATAGACCTTAGGAGTAAATAAGTTGTAAAGCAATGGTGGTTTCGGATTTGGGTTAATACTAAATCATTTTACAAAAACATTCACCCAAAATAATAAACAGAATGTTCGCTTGTTTTCACAACGTTCAGATGTAAATCTAGTAAGAGCCTAAATATGGAAAATGTCATATTTTAGATACTGGATACAGTGGGCCTGATACAGAGCTAGACGTAAGCTGGGTACACATTAGACCAGGTGTACCCAGCAGGACATTGCCAGTGATGGGACCTGGCATCGTTGGCGACATCCCCCGTCGGTGGGCGTTGTAGTGCGCGGGGTGGGAATTTGACATACGCCCTGGTGGTCAGTGGTGCTATAACTCCTTATGTAAGCAGTGGTGGAACAAGGTACTTGCTGTCCCCGTAGGGCTCTATATGACTCTCTGTCTGTGGGAAATTTAGATAGGAGGAAACCTCCGCCAGCAGGGTGCACATGCTAATTTTTGGACCCATGAGCGGCCAACTCTAAAAGACACAATTAATTTATGCCCGATTACTGAATATTGCTGAGCTGTTAGTTGGATGAATTAGCCAACACAATATATCATATTTTTATGCACAATTACTGTTTGTTGATTATATATAGCAAATGTGGCATGTGCAAAAGTTTGGAGCACCCTGTCAGTCAGAACTTAAAAACATATATTTGGTTAATTTTAATTTGTCAATTTAACGTATAATGGAGCACACATGTATGGTTTGTTTTGCACCCATCTCTATAGTCATTATATGATGACGTACACACGAGCCATCCCCACTGGCCATCTGCGTTCATGGGATGCTCATTATAAACTCATGCCATGCTGTGGCCCGTGTGTACATGCTTTACGAGCACTTGGGGACTGTGGCTGAGCTACCGCTATCACAAAGGCCTAGAGGTGAGCAGGAACTCATCGACCCTCAGTGGATCCATGGCAAGTCCGCCACTGCCCGCACTCACCATCAGGTCAGCACAAGCGCAGTGTACCCAAACCAGTGTTTGCGCAGCAATCACCAAATATTTTACCTAAGTGGTGGCAGCACGGTTTTAATATATATAATTTTGATTGCTACTACTTTACAGCTGTTTTAGTTATCATGTTTGAAAGTATCACATCCAACAAACCAAGTTTGAAATTTGGTCTTTCTGAATCTTTACCAGTATTTTGAAAAGTTAAAAGGATGTGGGTATTTACTGAGAACAAAAAAAACTTTTATAGTTATCATTAGGGGTGGGAGATGAATCAAACCTTCGAGAGATATAAAGCGGAGAAGTTGCCCATAGCAACCAATCAGCTTCCTACATTATATAGCGCAGTCCGTACAATATCTAGAATCTGATTGGTTGCTTCAGAGTTTAGAAACCTTTTTTTTTGCATTACATATTTTTACATTGTATTAAATGATCACTGAAGAATTGATTTTAAACAGTGTTATTTGAATTTTTATTGTAAAGCCAAAATGCTCCAAAAACAAGAGAAAATATTCCATACACATTGCAATATTGTTGCTCAGCAATACCTGCAAACAACCACATAACTTAGTAACATATCACCTATTAACACTGAACCGGATGTTCAGGTTCAGCATTCAGGTCAAGCAAAATCAATCAACATGCCTGAAAAGATTCAATGCAATTCATCTATTTAATGTATAGGGGAAATCAATTAGCTGGGCTAATTGATCCCCCGAAGTTATACAATTAGCCCCGAAGCGCAGCACTTATGGGGGTTTTTATTGCACCACTGCAAGTAAAAAAAAAATCCCCCATAACCAAGTGGCTAACGGGTGCCGCGACCATGTTAACGCACAAATCTGTGAAAAATCACTAATTCTGTGTTAACACGTCAATTTAACGGGTGATAACAAAAGTATTGGGTGAAAAAGGGAGCCCAATCGAATGGCTACCCCCCGCTTTTAACCCCGCTAAGTTATCGGGGCTAATTGAATAGCGCCCATAAAGTTTGAGTCCAAACGCTGCCACTTGGGCTTCTTCAATTTTTCTGGAATCCAATAACTGCTTCTAGATGTTACTGGACAGCCTGTTGGTAAGTGTGTTTCATCAAGTGGACTAAATGTCATCATTAGTGCATACAGTACGAGCTGCCCTGTGCATAATTTCAGCACGGTACAGGCGCTTTCATTTATCTAACTCCACTTTCCGTCATGAACCATTTTAACTTGGCACTATAACTGCATTTAGCTGTTTGCCTACGGCAGGAATTAACAAACTGGACACCGTGAAATCCTGCAGTGACTATAGCAACCGAGTAGTTGGGATTGCAGGAATGAAAAATAAGAGGCTTGCATTATAGAAAAATACAATCTATAACAAATACTGAACTTAAATGACATTGTTTCACTAGGGAAATAAATCACTGTTTGTACAGCAAGAGTTGAATTTATTCCCTCCCACTGTGGAATAATAAAATAAGTTTATTTTTAAAGTGGATCAATTGGTAAAACAGTGTCAAATATATATATTTTTTAATCAATTCTTTATTTGTAGAAAAGTTTTAACAATGAAAACTAAAACACAAGTCCTGTAGGTATTCTAAACAGCCATTATTTCACGTAATAGTGTAGACACTCATGATAAAACCTATGGCTGTATTGCACGTCATTTGCTTCCGGACTGGTACAGATCTGATCAAACTACAGAGTGGAGACTGACTCAAATTAGTTAATTGCTAATGAAAGAAAACAAAAGCAATTTCTTAAGCTTATAAGCTGCATACACACACGATTTTTTTAATGATTATCGTTAAATGATAATTGATGGCAAAAATCGTTCACTTTCTGAGTCAAACGATGAACGATTATCGTTCATGCGCGTTCACGTTTGTAGTTTGTCGTTTAGTCAGACTTGTCAACTCAACGATTTTCATTAAGGGAATATCCAAAAATTTGTAGTTCATAAAAATCGTTCATGACATTTAGTAAATGAACAACTATAGTAAACGATTTTAGTAAATTTTTTCAAGGGAAAAAATAGTTTACTCAAATCGTTCATTAAAAAAATCGTTGTGTGTGTATGCAGCTTAACAGATAACTCGCAGAACAGTAAACAATATGGTCTGGCATTTTTTATTTTTATATATATATATATATATATATATATATATAATATTTTGCAATAAAGTTTGACCACGTAAAAGGAAGGTGCTGATGATGAAATAAATGCCAGCTGTCGCTTTGCTGCACCCTTAATTTCGCAATAGAAAGTAAATGTGCTTGTAGGGTCAAGGGTGTCTGTTTTGCAATCTGCAAATAATGGTTACAGGAAATGTAAAATAATGAAAGTCTGTTCATGCTGCAATCAATTGTTATGCCTAGTTTTCAACCGCATACTGCTATATAGTCTATATGTAGGGAAACTTTTATATATAATATAGGTTTCCATTGCTTAACAGATATGAACATTAACCAGTCTTCCATAAATCTGCACGCTATAGGGTTGATTCAGCAATAGACTCTGCGCCGATTTGGCCACAGCCGTGCAATTTTTAATTTTTTTTTACTGTACTGGAGTGCGCATGTGGCGTGCTACTGCTGCGGCTCCGGAAGCAGTGTGGGGGAAGCCGCAGCCTGATTGATAGGCTGTGGCCAGTTGGGGGAGGAAACGGTGATTATTACATATGTTTTGTGGGAGTGCCGAGGCCAGTGACTGCATCTTCCGCCGCAGGTTTACTGGCCTCAGGAGCTGAGATGTGGAGGCTATTCTGAGTAACCCTGCGGTTACTCCTGGGTTGCCTACCCTCCCGATTTGGCCGGGAGCCCCCCGATAATCGGGTGCAGCTGGCGGCCCCCCGGAAAGGCAGGCAAGCCTCCCGGCGGCCGGCGATTCCCCCCCCCCCCCCGGCAATTTACTGTTAACCCCCGCTGCGAGGGCGGCCAGTGATGCGATTCGCGCTGAATCGCGTCATTTTGGCTCCGCCCCCTGTTTCACAATGCCTGTATTATCGGCATTGTGTAGCGGGGGCAGTGCCAAAATGACGCGATTGCGTGACCCCACCCGCATGACGCCTCCAAACGTCAGGCACCCATCCAGACACGCCCGTTTTCCCGGCCACGCCCCCCCCCATAGGCTACCCTGCCGATCTGACTACTCCCTCCCGGAAGGAGCAGCCAGAAAGTCGGCAACTATGGGTTACTCAGATGGATCACCATCGCGCAGGCATTTGCCAACGATCAGTCTTCGATGCAGCCAGCCGATTATAGAAGCCGTCAGTGGGCGTCTATTTACACAAGACTGCTTTTGCTTATTTTCGCACAGCCATGGTGCCAATGGCGCCCATCTCTGTATCAGGCACTGTGGGGTTTTTTTTTGCTTTGTTTTTAAAAATTGGTTATTTATATTCTGTGATCATGAGACTCTGCCTCTTTGAGAGTATAGATCATTAACGAGTCAGTGGAGTCGCTATTTAAATTATACTGTATTTGCTCATTTGGTTCTAATACATCGATTATGTCATGCACTTTGCAAAAACTTATGAACTTAGCATGCATGGTTTATAAAATAATTGATACAAATCAAAGAAGATTAAAAAAAAAAAATAGCACAATAGTATCTGAATGAGTCTACTTAACGGCATTTCCGTTCTTTTCTTAAAATTGTTTTTCGATAAAATGAAATTAATTCAGTACTATAAAATGTAATGTTTGCAGGGGCATTCTACATTAGTTACCTGAATATGGATCAAAGTGGTAACCTACCTGCATAGACCACAACACCAATGGTTTCTTCTGTGTTTCGGACTGTGCATCCCCGAAGGAGAAGACTTTCAGTGCCAAATCCTGTCCGTTGTCCATTTTGCCGGTCCCTGCCCAACGACCAAAAAATTATTATTTTCTTTAATTACTGTTGAAAATTATGATTGAGACCTTCATCTTCAATGGTTCCACCTTCATAGTGGTCCCAAGGCCACCACGTCAACACCTTGTTTCTAATGGAGTACCTGGGCTAGATACCTCAACCAAAGCATCGGTGATGGAGTACGTTCATAAATGCGATAATGGTCCTCTTTGAAGGACATACCAACAAATTAAAGCAGTATCTCTGTCAGATTTGATAAAACTGTATGCAGTCACATTGTCGACTTTCAGAATGTCGACAGTTTTGCAAACATTCAAAATGTCAACATTATGTTGACACCTGGAAAACGTTAACATTGATAGAATGTTGAGATATAATGGAAATAATTTTATATTTATTGCACTTTTCTCCAATAGGACTCAAGGCATTTAACATTAGTATAAACATAATATAGATGAAGTGCACAAACTGTGAAGTTAATACATAGGAGTGGCAGCCATTTTGAGTTATCGGTTGCAAGGATTATTCATCCTACCCACTAAGGATCCAGGTGAAGCAGCCATTTTAGGTGCACTACATAGGATTACATACATAATGGAGGAGATAAAAATACTAGGCAAGATCCTTGCAAAATCATCAGAACCATGCATTGTTCATTCTACACAATAGAGTACCAGATGTGGCAGCCATGTTGGGTGCACTAAATCGGTTACAATGTGCAATAAACAATACATGGAAATAAGACATACAAGGATAAAATGATCAGAGACTAACAAGATACCCACTGCATTAATTAACGGGTTGTTCATCCAGCCCTAGAAACTACCAGTAGAGGCAGCCCTCTAGGGCGCACTACATAGGTTACAGTGGGCAGGATGAGCAATGAGATATGAAATGTCGGTACTATCAAAATGTCAGCATTAGGGTTAGGGATAGTGTTATGGTTAGGAATAGACTTATCTTAAAATCACATTGTCGACATTCTGCCCATGTCGACATTTCATCAGGTCAGATATACTGAATGTCGATAGTCAATATCAACAACCACTATGTCGACCCAATATACCGAACCCAACAAAACACATACAGTACATGCATGTGTGGAAAAGATCAGTGCTTGATCCAAAATAGGCGTGTAGGGAAGCTCTAAAGCCAATGCATGAGAGTGTACCCAGGAAACAATTCCACATAGGATAGGGGCTTTGCGGGAGACTTATCAAACCCACTAAAGACAAGTGGAGGTGATCCCATAGCAACCAATCAGATTGTAGATACCATTTATCCAGAACATCTAATAGAATGATAGCTAGTATCTGATTGATTGCTATCAGCATCATCTCCACTTGTCCTTTTTAGAATGGTTGACAAGTATCCCCCTAATAGCACAAACCCTTAAAAATGATTACGCCCAGAAGAGTTGGGCCTTTGCTTTAATTCTATTACTTATTCAATTGGGCTGTTTTTCCTCTTTTATTATATTTAGTACTGGGAAGAGATGAGTGATTCGGTTTTACTCGGTTAGGTTTTGATCTCAAAAACTGCATCTTATTGGCTATCTGGGCCTCATGTGTTCTGGGTAGCCAATAAGATAAATCCTAACTCATGCAAATTTGTCGAAAAGAACACAGTTAAAACCAAAACCGCTCATCTCTAGTACTGGGAAGTACAATATATCAGTTGGAACCTGGGGCCTGATTCAGACCCGCTTGCGACCGCAGGACGCTCGCAAGCGGGTCGATGGTGCCCTACTGCGCATGCGCACGATGGAGGGAGCTCCGTCGTGCGCATGCGCGAGACCCGGCTAGCGACGGGGTAGCCGTTGCTCCGGGTCTCGCACCAAAGGGGGCGTGCTGTCGATGTTGATTGACAGCACGCCCCCTTTGGTGGGCGTGCCGGGGGCGTGGCTGCCAGACAGAGGCGTTCCCATGGGAACGCCTACCGTCTGAAGCCGGCCCCACTGACATCAGTAGTGATGTCAGTGGGAGTGATTTTGGCTCTGATAGAGCCAAAATCACTACAGGGCTTGCGGCAGCGAGACCCTACCGCAGGGTCTCCATCGCAAGCCCGATAGTCACGATGGTCTTGACCATCGCGACCATCATCATGGACGCTCGCTATAGCTGTGGGTGGTCACCCACAGCTATGCGAGCGTCCAAGAGGCCGCTCCATTTTCATGTAGGAGGGCCCTGATTCAGAACGAGCGCTCTGGTCACAGCATCCGGCTCTGAATCAGGCCCCTAGTACAGTGTTGAAGTGGAAAAAGCAGGACACAAAGTCTTCTAAATATATTACATAAACCAGGCAGAATGAGATCATCATACATGAGTAAAATACAAATACATATACCATAAGAGCAAAATCCAGCAAAGGTTGTATTTTTTTTAATTTGCTAATATTACTGTTAAATGACACATAAATAGAACACTTTGAAAGATGTTTGTTTGGAAAAATTGGACCAAATTAAAAGTTTTTGCATTTTTAGATTAAGAAAACATTTACATTTAATAGACAACGGTACTGAAGTGAAAACCATGATCAAACAGGAATGGGTCTCTCTTAAAAACCTACAGGGAGTAATTTACTAAGCGGATTTGAAATCCTGGTGGATTGCAGCGATTTTCCAGCGATTTTGCATCCCAATGATCTACTGAACTTAATCCCAACACAAAACCACATATTGTGGTCCGTACACACGGATCAATCAGACAACGATCAGATATCGGTGTCTGATCATCCTGCATGTTCGATATCAAACATCCAGCAAAATGCACCAACCCCTAACGACTTAACAAACCCGCAATCAATGATCGCGGGGCCCTAGAACAGACACGCTAACCTGGTCGATATCGACCAGGTTGGCCTGCATGCACGGGCTATGGTCGATATCAATATCGACCATCGCATCGTCCATCGTTTGGTCGTTAGAGGGGTTGAAAAAAAGAACAATATAAACGATCAAATGATAATGATATTGTTTATATCGTTCTTTTAAGTTGGACCGTGTGTATGCACCATTAGACAGGGTTTCCCAAACTCGGTCCTCAAGTCACCCTAACAGTTCATGTTTTAAGTAGATAGAGGAGCGGTACAGTTTCCCAGGAAACTGAACACATCCGAACTTAGGGGATCTGAGTCGAATCAAGTCCAAGTTCGGAAACACTTTGGAGTTTCTGAGTAGAACATTGTCCTGACTCGGGTCTTCTCACAGTTCTGCACTTGGCTCTAAAAAACCCCCCAGATTTTGCATGTTTTGGATTGCATGTAAGTCCTACCCCTGTGATTTCAGATGCTGTGAGGTGGTAAAAACTGATTGGAAATTAAGGTATTGATGTTAATAATCCTAAAGGAACAAAAACAGATTAAAAATTAAATAATTTTTGGTGTTTCTATACATTTTTAAAGAAATCCAAACTAAATCCGAACCAAAACACTTAACGATGGTTTTGCCAAAACACTAAAATTATTTAGAACCAAAACACAGGGGTCTGCGCACATCTCTAGTGTTAACCATATCCATGCTTGTACACAGATGGTATAATCAAACTGACTGATGTTCTCATAAAGTCATCTGTGCTTAAGCATTGATATCTTTAAAACATGAACCGTGAGGGTGCCTTGAGGATGGAGTTTGGGAACCACTGCATTAGACCAAAAAAACACTACCACAAAACCGCCGTAGTCCCACCAAAACAAAAAGTTGCCTCTGAGAGGCAAATCCTGTCAAATCTGTGGCAATTTAAATACAGAAACTGGTCCAAAACCATGACTGAACTGCAGCAGCAAATCTCAAACAAAATTGTTTGAGTATATCTAGTCAAAAACCATGACCATTAGGACTGCCAGGCTTTTAGTCCTTGTTTACTTGTACTTGAATGATACAACATACCATACTGCTTTAATTCTTCTACATAAGACATTGCCATTGATGTGCAGTACATGACTTGTAGCAAAAGCAACATGCCATAAACATGACATCATACATATATTATCATTACAAAGTCTGCAATAATCTTATTTATAAAATTCCTTGGTCTGTTTGTCTCTGTCTGTCCGGTTATGCTTTCGGACACCCTTGCACCGATTGGGATGAAACCAATGCGAGGTGGTCCAGTTTGATCCTGACCAGATTTTAGGGGGGTTAGAGTCCCGATCGGACCTTCCGTTGGTGTATGCTGAGCAGACCTTTGACCCAGGGAGCCTGTTCTGAGCCTTCCACTGGATGGATTTGGACGAAAACTTCAGAGAGTGGTAACATTGGATCCCAGAGGACATACTAAGGGTTTGAAGTTCCAGTCAGACCTCAGGTTGGTGTATGCTGGGCAGAACTTTGGCCCGGGGAGCCTGTTCCGGGCCTTCCACTGGATGGATTTGGATGAAAACTTCACAGAGGGGTGGCAATTGGTCTGGGATGCCTAATTTAATAACTTGAAGATTTAAACCCGGGCAATGCTGGGTACTTCAGCTAGGAAGTTTATAATTACAAGTTTATGAGCATTGTAAACACTTCTAGTCTTTAAGTGGGGTTATTCCACTGAGACAAAAATATATTTTTCAGATTTAAACCATTATATTCAGGGATTGGCTTTGAAATATATTTGGCCAGACTGTGACTTACTTTAAGTGACACATGGTATTTAAACTTATGCAAATGACATTATATAGGCTAATACCACATTTCAATAAGATGTACGGCAAAGTAAAAATACACCCCCCTCTGAAGTTATCAATGGGAGATCTAATCAACAGTAATACAATAACTGCCTTTGAAGTCTCCCTTATCTTTAATTCTAG
Source organism: Taudactylus pleione (assembly GCA_031769625.1). Classification (NCBI taxonomy): domain Eukaryota; kingdom Metazoa; phylum Chordata; class Amphibia; order Anura; family Myobatrachidae; genus Taudactylus; species Taudactylus pleione. The sequence continues at coordinate 1,123,034 of JAUIMM010000160.1, forward strand.
AATTGAATGTAAGATCCCCTTGAAAAAAATGCATATTGCATCATATACTCACATGTAACCTTTAAATTTGCCGAGATTGTTATTTGGTTTCTCGCAGACAATGGTGTGTGTAAAAGATTCTGGATCAAATAAAGATTCCTAGAAAAATAAAAAATATATATTGTATTTAATCACTGCAAAATAATGGCCAGCATAAATATTCAGAGTTAGGTGTCTGAGTAACTAATAATTATACCTATAAACATTACGCATAGCAAATACAAGTTTCAGGAAATCACATTTTGTACTGAAACAAAATATAGGATATTGATATTAAAGTACTTGTAATTTTGAGTTCAGCACAATAGACTCAATCCTTATTCTGTTATTGTGCAACTGGAGTCTGTCCAGTTACAGAAAAGACAAATGCTGTTCCACATGTTCTGAAGCCTCTTAAGGGTAATTTGTAGATTATGCAAGGCATTGTTGTGAAATTGCTGTATGTTCCGTATACGAGAAGTACAAGTTTACATCATACCTAGTATATACGCAAATTACAACTGCAGACAATGTAGTCCTTATTAATTACTCATTGCTCAACATACAGAACCAGGTTGAATAGAACAGCATCAGTAGTTTAGCAATGATACATACACAATGTGCCGCTGTAAACGGACCTAAACATAAGCTATACATTTTTAATGCTTAAGTACCAGCATACAACCTCAAACTCTAATATGGTCATAAAATAATTCTGGAATACTCTGCATAGACATAATACATAACACCTTTTCAACATGACCTAACCATTGACCATGAAAATAAATCTAAATCTGTAACACGATGTTTAGACATCTCACAGAAGACTTTTTGAACACAAGACTGTTGGATATACCATAACAACAACTCAAAAGACAAAAAAAAACAAAAACAAAGAATTAGGGTAAAGGAAAAAAACTGGTGAGCCAATATTCATACTGTACCTTCCGATTTGAGGGGACTGTCCCACTGAGGGGGGCGGGGCCATCACCATAGTCAGGGGGTGCATCTGGTATTTTGAAAAGACAGTTGGGTGGTTGAGGACAGAAGAGTGTTTCGGAAGTGCTAGGGGGACCCCTTCCCTTAACTTGTTTTTGTGTGCATCACTGTTTTGTTAAATTTGTCCCAATTACCTCCAAGAGGTATAAATACAATATGGTCAAGGACAGGCAAATTATAATATCAACTTGTATTATTTAATGACTTAAAAACAAATTAAAATGATAAAACCGCAAAACAAGAACTTCCTATGACAAAAAATCCCTACAAATTAATCATACGTGTCTAGTCTACAAGCACTGGGGAAATGGACATGGCAGGGCCAAGGTGCCCCAACCTTTGCTGTGTAATGTTGCAATTTGTGCCATTAAGTGGGGAGCAGGGCATAACCCTCACCTAGGCTGCCACTCCTGCATCTACCGGAGGGCGGCATTAAATATAGGACCTATCGGTATTTGGTTCACATCTACAGGCAACTGTCCCCAGGCACTCTCTCAGCAACAATGATTCATCATTAGCATGCAAATTCAGACAGCTTATAGAACACTCTGTCTTGCATAATATAATCTAGAATGTGTAACACAGGAACAATTTTACAGCCCTTTACCTGATTTTATTTTTTCTAAAAGATTTAATATACCATGGGATTGTGAGAAAGGTTAAATGTTGCATGCTAATCCAATATGAAGAATCTAATTAGCTGTATCTGAATTCTACACTCAGACAACTAAAATCATTTGCAAAGTATCAAAAGAAAAAGACGTGTCCTTATTGGCACAGACGGAACAGGCAAGCAACAACAGCGAAAAACCCAGCGCATAATTCACAAGTGAGAAATCTTATCCAGATAAAACTAATTAGATTTCCATCTTGTAATGTCCTCCATAATGACAGCATGTGAAGCATAAAACAATGCACCATTGGCAGTGATTATTGCAGATATGTCAGCGTAATACAATCGGGGGAAATTTTTGTGGATCAAATGTGTTTTAAGAAAAGACAAACGCTGATAAAATAAAATAAAAAAACGTGTGAAGTCACATTTCACATTCCTGTATCGTTAGCACAAATGACAACATAATATAATGTGTGGAGGGGTTTGTGAATGTGTTATTAAGAGCAGATTAGTCCTCAGTAGATTTTGTTGTGCAGCCATTGTACATTCTGGTAAATGTGCTGTGTGCTGCTGTCTGAGGAAGTCCCGGGCAAGTCACACAGGGTCAGTTACTGATTTACACACAGTCCACATAAAATCCAGATGCTTACATAGCTGAGCGATTCTTAGCAACGGTGCATGCGTTAAAGTTCTGAAAACCACGCGCCCCCCTACCCCCTATGTGCGCCCGCGGCAAAAAAATGGGCATGGTCACAAGAGGTATGGTCACTTAAAAATGGGGCGTCAACATGACACACACATTTCTCATCACTCTGAACATTTCTTTCCATTCCATATGCACCTTAATGCAGTGCCCCTTATACAGTCCCCCCTATGCAGTGCCCCCAGTAGTGGTCCCCCTTATGCAGGCCCCCAGTGGTGCCCCTTATACAGTACCCCCAGTATGCAATGTCTCCAGTAGCGGCCCCTCTTATGCAGGCCCCCAGTAGTGCCCCTTATACAGTACCCCCAGTAGTGGTCCCCCTTATACAGTCCCAAATTAGTTCCCTTTATACAGTGCCCCCGGTAGTGGTCCCCCTTATGCAGACCCCCTGTAGTGATCCCCCCTATCCAGTGCCCCCTGTAGTGGTCCTCCCTTTTCAGTGCCCCCAGTAGAGGTCCATTGCACTGCCCTTTGTTCCCCCAGTAGTAAGCCCCTTACATAGTACCAGCCAGTAGTAGTCCCCCCTATGCAGTGCCCCCAGTAGTGGTCCCCCTTATGCAGGCCCCCAGTGGTGCCCCTTATACAGTACCCCCAGTATGCAATGTCTCCAGTAGCGGTCCCTCTTATGCAGGCCCTCAGTAGTGCCCCTTATACAGTACCCACAGTAGTGGTCCCCCTTATACAGTCCCCAATTAGTTCCCTTTATACAGTGCCCCCGGTAGTGGTCCCCCTTATGCAGACCCCCTGTAGTGATCCCCCCTATCCAGTGCCCCCTGTAGTGGTCCTCCCTATTCAGTGCCCCCAGTAGTGGTCCATTGCACTGCCCCTTGTTCCCCAAGTAGTAAGCCCCTTACATAGTACCAGATAGTAGTAGTCCCCCCTATGCAGTGCCCCCAGTAGCGGTCCCCCGATGCATTGCCCTTTATATAGTGCCCCCAGTAGTAGTCCCCCCTATGCAGTGCCCCCAGTAGTAGCCCCCCCAGTAGAGGCTCCCCCCCTCGATGCAGAGCCCCAGTAGTGCAGACAAACACACGAGTAAAAAAATATATACTTACCTGAATCCCTGCTGCGGCTCCTGCCACTGTCCGCACAGCAGTCCTCCCGGGCTGGCGCTCTCTGCATTATGGGAGAGATGTCATGACGTCTCTCCCATCATCCACTGCAGGAGCCGGAAGGTGGAGCTCATGATTGAGCTCTAGCCCGACTCTTGCAGTGGGCGCAGCAGCAGCCAATGAGAGTGTCTGACTCTCATTGGCTGCTGAAACACACACATCGCCGCCGTGCTGGCGGCGATGTGTGTGTAAATGTCTAGTCCAGGGGTCTTCAAACTTGGCCCTCCAGATGCTGTGGAACTACACATCCCAGCATGCACTGCACATAGTTTTAGCATGCTGTTATATCAAAAAGGTGGCAGTGCATGCTGGGATGTGTAGTTCCACAGCAGCTGGAGGGCCAAGTTTGAAGACCCCATGTCTAGTGCAACCGCACTCACTGCGGTCTGCACTACACAGGCTAACTAGGACGGGCCTGTACCGTGGCCGGCGGCGAGCCTCCCGCGCCGCACGAGCCCCGGTGGCCCTGCCCTAGTTACGCCACTGGTCAGATGGAGAACCTGCAACCCAGGGGCAAACGTAGCATTTTTACGAGGAGGTTTCGACAATATATATATATATATATATATATATATATATAAATATACATAAATATACACACACACACACACACATATATACATATACACACACAAACATATGTTACACATACATTACAACACACTTACCTTGCAGCAGCTGCGGGTTGTAGACCCGATAAGGATGGGAACTGGCAGGCTGGCACCGTCATTAGGCCCCTCCCCTTAGCAACAAAATGCAGCGATTTGCGGGTCAATCGTGAGGGGGCGGAGCCAAATGATCAAATGATGTGATTTTAATGGAATGACATCATATTGACTCCGTCCCTCCTGATTGACCCTGGAATCGTAGCATTGTGCCGCAAGGAGAAGGGGCTTAAGATGATGGTGCCTGCTCTCCAGTCTGTCAGGTGGGGTTCCTGGGTAAAACCTTTAGGGTAAATCATGATACTGCTTTTCTATACTACTTAACCTTAAATGTAATGTAACATGATTCTATACAACCCATATCAATGTTTGTAAGGATCAAAACACACACAAAACAACCTACAAGAGTGTTAGACAATACCGATTCACAATGCCTTACATTACATAGCAACCAGCAGTAATGTAGCATGAGAATACCTTTGCTGTATGTAGGTAGGTAGTCAGGCAACCAACACATACAACATAAAAACAGTTCTCTGCATTTAAATGAGATATTTTAAGGTGCGAGGAGAATTCTAAATTTGTTTAGCACTTCACATGTTTGCCCCATGAAATCTATGACACCACAGCTGCCTCCATTAATCAATCACACCTCTGGTAAAAATATATGAATCTCGGTATATAGCTGACAAATTAATTTTATCAGATTTTTTAATTAATGGTTAATATGGATTGCTAGTGTGATTATTGTTGACCCTTTTCTCATAGTGAGACTATTGTATTTCCATTAGCTCTTTATGATTAAGAGCCAAAAATTGAGAACAAGTTTAGAGCGTATACACTAGTTTGGACGGCTAAAAAGGTCGCTTAACTCCATGACCACATCGGCATTGCCTGCCACTTTGAATCAGGCCCAAAACATACATTCCTACTCTCCCGGAAGTCGCGGGAGGCTCCTGATTATTTCGGGTAATCCTCTGCACCACCGGTAGAGTAGGCACTTCTCCCTCATTCCTGCCCACTTCCTAATGAAGTGGTCAGAATGGGGAGAATTTCCATGGCGATCGGGGGTCTCCGAGTAGGGGATGGGCCTCAATGACACGATTCTACAAGAATCGAGTCATTTAGCCCTGCCCCCTATTTAAATGTGTTACTTAAATAAAAAATGTAGGCAAGAATGGCCCAAAATCTTTATACATGGAGTCAGCTTTGCAGTAATTTAACAATAGAATCTCGGAATAATGCAAAATATATCATAATTAGGCTGTATGACAGGACATTAACAGCTGATTAGCTGCCACACAGACACTCCTACCAGGGGCGTAATTAGTTATTTGACGGCACCGTAGCAAGTGTTTATAAGGGCCCCTATGTACCACCCAATGGTGAAAAATGTATATAACACATGTAACTTTGACAAAGAAAATGGGTCCCCTCAGCTCTGGGTCCCATAGCAGCTGCACCCCTTGCACCTATGGTACTAATGCCCAAGACCCCTACTATAATAAATGAACGTCAATACAGAACTATCTGTATGTAAGATCCACCAAACAAATCATTAATGTTGACAACTATAAATTAACCCTTCCAAGAAGATTATCTCCTGCATTAGTGATTTCTGTTTCAGACTTCACAAACAGATCTACATTTGAAAATGATAAAGTATAGAATCTCTGCCTTGCAGCCGTCAGAGAAGAGTGCTAATTCAACCTGGGTGGTGCTGAAATTGCATTTGTGACTTTTATTCCCGAAGTGCAATTATGATACAATGGTAATGAAAACACCTATTGAACGTAAAGTTCACCTCCTACGAAATCTTTTTTTTTTGTTTTTTTTACTTTCTCTCCCCTTAAAATGACATCTGTCTCTAACACTGTCAAGGTGGCATTTATCTGCCAAATAGTCTAACTCCTCCAAAGTTAAACAGTATTGAAAGTGTAGATTCAATTAGAACATGTTTTAAATTCACAGCTCAGTAGAAATTTTCCAAAATGTCAGAAGAAAAGTTAATATCCGACTCACCTCAAGAAAACTCTCTCTGACAAGTGAAGGCGTTACCTTCAAACTCCTTCAACTTCTATGCACAAAGATGTATCCTATTAAGCTATAGTAGTATTCATATCAAATGGTAAAGAAATGGAACTACTTTAAAAGTATACAGGGGGGGGGGTATGCAGCAAGGTTTGAAGATCACTGTAAGTGCCAAATGCCAATCCTTAATCGATTTAAAAACTTTCAAGTCTAGTTTAGATTTTCTTTGCACAGTTTTATTGGTACAGTGTTTTCAAACATAATATGCTCAACAGGACAATGCTTAAATGTACTTCGTACAACCTCACTGAAACAAAAAGGGGTTAGGATGTTTAAGTTACTCTCGAATGCCAATAAGAAATGTATTTGGCGTATACAAGTGGTGTTTCTATAATAGGTGCAGGGTGCGTTGTACACGTGGGCCATGGGCAGAGCCGTAGCTAGACTTTTTGGTGCCCTGTGCCAGAAAGAGCATTGGCACCTCCCTCATTTTTCAAAGGGACATGATGCACCCAAAAAAGGGGAATTGCCTCATTGGGAAGGGCCAGGGAAGAGATAGGAGAGGCCAGGAGATGCTGGGGATGAAATAAGAGAAAGTTATAAGTGAGAATGATAGAAATTTGACAGCCCCAAACAGCACCCCCTGACCTGTGGTGCCCTGTGCGATGGCACCGGCCGCACTACCCTAGTTACGGCCCTGGCCATGGGTCCAGGGGGGCTGAAAACTCTGCACTCACCCCATCTGTCATCCACACTCTGCTGGGAGAGGCTGGGGTCTTCCTAGTAGCTTCTGGGTTGTTGGGCAAGCCCCCAGCATGACAAGGGCAGCATGACAAGGGCAGGGGCAGTCACACCCCCAAAATGGCACACATCAGGGGTGTGACCTCATGGTCACGCTCCCCTTTCCTGCACACAAGGAGTAGTCAAGTACCGCCTCGGATGTCATCACTCCCGGTGATGCCTCTTACAGTGAGATGCAAAAACTTCCAAAAATATCAACCAGAAGATGGAGCCCCTGGCAAAAAATTAAGAAGGGGGCATTCATATGTCGCTGGTGTATACACTGCAGGTTTGGACTATGAAACTGATCCAACGACAGTAACAAAGTGCCTACTTACTTGATTTGTAAATCCTTTGACCACTTGTCTTTGCTTTAAGTTTGTCTCTCCATCCAAATTAGCCGTCTCTATGTGGCAGATCCCGTTTTGGTCAGAGGAGAAGAGAAGCAGTATGTCCGCAGGAATGATCTCATTACAGAACAGCTTGACAAAGTCGCCAACGCGCACGTCCTTCCAACACTTGTCAACAAAGCTCCTCTCGTTCCTTAAACAGACGACACAGAAATTAAATCAATCATTTTCCAGACCTCTGGTATTTCGTGCAGCAAAGAGCAAATGAAATCAAAATATGTGGAGACAGTTGTTATTCCCCATTTCCAATTAAATAGCACTAGTATCATCAATGGCAGGAAGACCACCGTGATATATATTTTGGCTACATTTAGATAAACGGTAACACAGCAATATAAATTGTATAAAGAAATATAAATTGTAATTGTGCATACACATGGTCAGATTTTTCTTCAGATCTGAACGATAACGATTTCAAAAATCGTTCAGTCGTTCGTATCTGAAGGAAAATCTGACATGTCTGAACGATGCGCGTTCCCGATGGTCAGATAACGATATCTGACATCTGATGTGTTTGCAGTCAGTTTTGGACAATTTCAGTCATTTTAATGCAGTCAAAGATCGTTTGTAGTTCAAATAGTTGGTCAAATCGTTCAAATCATTCATCTGACCATGTGTACGCTCCATAAAACGAATACAATTCTTGAAATTCTTGAAAGAAAAGATTGTTCAGACACTAAATAAACATACTTCTGTTACTGTTAAATAAAAATGAAATATAAAGCACACCATCATTTATTTATATAGTGCCAGTTATATTACGCTGTGATGTGCAGAGGTTATGTAGTCAGTGATTCTCATCAGTTCCTGCCCTGCTGGAGCTTACATTCTAAGGCCCTCATTCAGAGCCGTACGCTCTGAGCAGAGCGCACGCTCTGAATGAGGGCCGGGCTCCATTTTCATGGAGCGTCCTCCTGGACGCTCGTATAGCTGTGGGTCACCACCCACAGGCTATACGAGCGTGCTTTGTGATGGCCGCGATGGTCGAGACCATCGCGACCATCGAAATTGCGAGCCGGAGCCTGCGGTTGAGGTTTTCAACCGCAAGCTCCGGAGTGATTTTGGCTCTATCAGAGCCAAAATCACTCCCACTGACATCACTAGTGATGTCAGTGGGCCGGCTTCTGACGGGAGGCGTTCCCGTGGGAACGCCCCCCGTCAGGGAGGCACGCCCCCAGCACGCCCACCAAAGGGGGCGTGCTGTCAATCAACATTGACAGCACGCCCCCTTTGATCGGACACAACGAGCGAAGGACTTTCCTTCGCTCGTCACGTCTGGCGCATGCGCACGACGGAGCTCCCTCCGTCGTGCGCATGCTCAGTGCATAACATCGACCCACTTGCGAGCGGACAGCCGCTCGCGAGTGGGTCTGAATCAGGCCCTAAATTCCCTAACACACACACTTATTCACTATGGCAGAGGTACCCAAACACGGCCCTCAAGGCTCCCCAACAGTTCAGGTTTTAGAGATATCCATGGTTGAGCACAGGTGACTTAATTAGTTCCTCAGTCAATTTGATTTAACCACCTGTGCTCAACCATAGATATCTCTAAATCCGGAACGGTTTGGGAACCTCTGAACCATTGTCAATTTTATCAGAAGCCAGAGAGCCTACCAGTTCTGTTTATCCTAGAGAAGGGGGAGGGGAAACCTCAAGCACTGGCATAGTAACAAAAATATAGGTAAGTGGTAAATATAATACTCAGGTAAGAAATAAGACCCTAAGTGGGTATGTACAGATAAAGAGATGGAGGTGCATCGGTGAGAGTAAATGTGGAGTAATGACAGAAAAACAGAAGAAGGTGGTACTCTCTTTGTTGGGCACACTTCCTACCAAGAATAACTGACTTTTTAAAGCATACCTATAAACGTTAAGTTTTCATATTTTTTCGGCAGGAAGTGTACCCCAACAAAGAGAGTACCTTCTGCTCTTTTTCCTTCATTAGCCTACCAGTTCTGTATGTTTTTAAAATGTGGTAGTTTATTGGAATACATGGAGAAAACCTCATCCTATCATCCTAGCACAGAGAGAACATACAAACTCCAGACAGAGAGGAACCCAAGACCCCATTGCTGACCGTATTTGTCATATGTGACAAGCCCGCTTGGATGCTGTGGCTAACGCCATCTA